>VXAD01012350.1:665678-872311 GCA_013399195.1 Dicrurus megarhynchus
TTGTTTGTTTGTTTGTTTGTTTGAGGTTTTTTTGCTTTTTTATTTATTGAGAAAGGAATTTTGTCACTTATGGGTTATGAAATCTCTTGGGTGATTTTAATATTAAATGTGTTGCTGTTATGGTTAGGATGGATATTTAATGTATATTAATAATGACAGAAAATTAACTTTTTTCACAGCGATGTAATTGAACAATATCTCTCCATGCCATAATCATTTTTACAGTCTGCCTATTAAGTTATACTGAGGCAAGGTTTTAATTTTATTTCCTCTGATATCAATCTCTTACTATCCCATGCATATCTTGAATTTTCTTTTATGACGCAAGAGTTAGTATTGTGCCCAGCTTTACTGCACTGTACACATTAGCTTACAGTAAGAGAATTAATAATATGTCTTGCAAGTTCAAACCTAAATAACTTTATGCACAACTTTCAAAATGTTTTATTATTTGAGTTTCCTTTTGGTAAAACAAAAAATGTAATTATATGCTAAAAAGAATTGATAAGCAACTTGTTTAACCAATGGTTACAATCTCCTTTCTTTGTTCACAGCATCTGTAGCAATAGAACCTACTGCATTTCAATGCTGACATTTAATCAATGCATGTAAATCACCTTGGAGGCCTATTATTCTTGTATTCATTAATTCTGTCATGCAGAATACAAGCATGTAGGAGAATTATATACAAAGTTTTTGCAGCTGAGGTCAAAAAGTGTCACACGTAACTGTCTGCTCTTGAAGTTCCAAACTGCTTCTGACACATGGCATAGTGTATACCACAATATATATGAAGAAAATCATAAAATTGCTGAATTAAAACTGTATCAGAGTTTTATTTAAGGGAATTTTTCTGTTAGGAAATTGTCAGCTAGTTAGAAGTCCTTCCTATAATAATATATATTCCTTCCTGTATAATAATATATATATATATGCTAGCTTCTGGGGGCATGTACAGATGAAAACAGGTACAGAGGTGGCTGCTTCTGTACAGAAAGACTGAACTTTTAAAACCAATGCCTGGGTTATACCATAAAAAAACATGATAAAACTATAAATGCCAAGAAAGTAACCCAAATAATTTCCAGTCAGACAATGGTATCTCAACATTTTCAAGTCGTTTTGTCATAAGAATTTAGAGTTGCTGGTCTCTGAAAATTAGAAGTGAAAAATGAATTTGTATTCAGGGCAATATTTTGAGGGAGAGTGACTGAAAGCATCAGAGAAAACAGTGAACAGCCAACAACAATGGCACAGCAGATGGACTTGCTTTGGCACCTACATCTCTGCAGGGGTAAGTCTACTCTGTGTTCCACCATCTTGCAACAAACAGTGCTTTACTTGAGAAGCATCAGTTTGTCCAAATAAACCTGTCATGTAGAAACTCTCTAAGAAAACCAGCTTTGGCCTACCAGGTAGGTGAGCTGGCACCACACTGGGAGGAGAGCCCAGAACTTGAAGGTGGCCTGAAACCTGGAGAGCAGATGCAGCAATACATGAAGGGCAAATAGAGCAACACGCTACTCACCTGCCTCTCAAGTAACTTCCTCCATTGAACGGCAGCTATGGCAACTCATGGAAGAAATCTGGGAAAATCAAACATGATGGATTTTCTGTCCTTGATCACCATCCAAATGTTGCCATTCTATTTTTTCTTTAATTTCCATGAGTGAGCCATTCAACCCAAAAGTTCAGATTGAAGCATTTAAAATGTTTAATGCAAATAATTTTGAAATATCTCCTTTCATCTTTCTCTTTAAATGTAAAGACATTTAATTAAAGCTGAAAAATAGTTTGGAATTCATTCTATGGTTCTCTGAGTTCTAACAGAAACTCAGTAACTCTATAATTTGCTTTTCTTTGTTATTATGTGAACCTGAACTTTTTCTTTGACAATTTCTACTTTAAGAATATTTTTGTCATAAGGAACATTTAACAACTTTCATTTGGCAAACATTTTTGCCACATGAAATTTTAAGAGGTTTTTTTCAGAAATTTTTATATATATACACTTATATATATATATATATATATATATATAAAAATAATGATAACATACTGTAGTTTTTCTCAGTGGACTCAGGATACAGTTAGGATACATGAAGTCTTCTGTTGGTCTGGTTTATAAACCATGAAAAATCAGCTGCAGAGGGATGTCACTCCTGATTTTTAACCAGGAGTGAGTAAAAGGCACCAGGCTACATACATCATGCAACAACAAAGCATAGAGTTTTAAATTAGTCTAAATTTTGAGTGTGGGTACACGGGTCACTGGTTTGCATTTCACTGGGTACATACATGGTAACTCTTTCAGCAGAATGGTAAATTTAATTCAATGTTATTACTGATTCCGCAGTGTAAAATGTCAGTTTGCCACCCACCAAGGAATACCATGTCATATCTTGTGCTTTGTCTTGTCATTGTCATGAGTAAATTGTAAAGCTGCTCCTGTGCTAATCCCTTTTTTCTCCTTACGGCAATTCAATGAGAAAGTACAGGCTTCAAGTGAGACGTAGGGGAACCCTTCAGCCACAGGACCAATTTATATAACCCTATGCCAGCCCGCTGTCCCCAGACATACCAATTAAATGTATGGAGGAGAGAGGGAAATGCCCTGAGTTCTGGTGTGCTCTTTTTCTCTGCCACAGACTCGAGAGGAGGCAGAGATCCTCAGCACTGAGCAATCAGCCCAGAGGTTGTCCCAGTGGCACTGGGGCTGGGACCTCTTCTGCACTGGGCACTGAAGAAAGAGTAGGTTTAGACTATAAAAAACTCTAGCTTCCTCACTGGGGATCTATCTGAGGTTATCTAAGCTCAGGCCGTGATTCACTGTTGAGAAAAGATTGTGAAGCAGCAAGAAAAAAGGCTAAAGCAGACAAAATAAATAAGAGAGCAAAATGGAAAGGAATTATACAGTTTGGCAATGAGGTCTTTGTTATTATAGAGCCTCTGTGACCTTTAAGAGAGTCTGACTTGACTGGTTGCCTGAACAAGTTTCCACCCTGCAGTCCTGAGTCCAGTTACATGCCTAGTAGCTCATTTAAAAACAAACCTGCCATGCCACCAGCTTTGGAAGCTGCAGTGCATGCTGGCTGAACAGACTATGCCTTGGAGGCACCCTTGACAGTGACCTCCTTTTCAAGCAGGTCAGAATAGTTACCTGCCCAAGAGGCACTGTCTTATTGTTTCATCTGCCTCCAAACAGATGTACCACATATCTGTTTGAGATGCACCTGCTTCTCAGGGACTGGAAATTGAACACATATTTATTATACCTGGGAAGTATTCAGCCATGGATGATGACTCTAGCTTCCAGCAGGTATGAACATGTGAATCTCTCTAAGGGGCAACACATACAAAGAATATGCCCCTTATGGGGGTCTGAAGCAATTATTGGAGATATTTTTAACTATGTCCTCCAGGTACACCAGGCACCTGCCAACTAATGTCTGATTTACCTGTTGTGTTTATAAACACGTAATTTTTTTTAATGCATAAATTTTTAATACATATTAAAATAGTAATAGTGAACATATGCAGACATTACTTTTCATATCTAAACTGTCATACAATTCTTTTTATTCGCTGATCCTTTGCCCTTTGAACTTCAAAAATGGTACTAGTGAAAGATTTACCAGCTTCAAAACTGGAACAAAGATGCACCTGAATCTTCAGAAGGACCTGGATTCTGGCCAATAGATAAAATTCTGAAAAAAAAACCCTGAAAAAACATTGAATTACAGCATACAAATTCTATTACCTATAGTAAAATTTATTCTGAGTCGCAGCCTGAGATTTGCTTTGGGAATGCTGAAAACAGATAGCAGAAATCTAAGAGTTTGCCATGACATGAAGGATAAAGTCAGAGGATCAACTATTGAAAGTGGACATGGCAGAAAACCCAAAGGAAATATGATGCTTTCTCTCACAAAAGAGGTTGAGATTCTGGTTTCTGAGCTACTTTATTTTAGGAGATTATGTATTTCATGGGGACCAAAACTGGTTGTACCTTTATTCACTAAAGAGAAAATGAAGAGTCTTAGTGACTTGAGAATTCCTTTATTGAAGTTAAGAAGTCTTTGATGATCTGCAGCTGAGGGATTCAGTGCATTACCATTTTGTTCCATGAAAGAAAATAAATGACAGGGAAAGTAAAGCCAGACTTCTGTTCTGTTTTTCTGATAGTCCACTAAGGTGTAGTCAGCTCGTGTTCCGCATAGGGCTGCCCTTGGAACAAGCGAGCCACAACCAGATGTGCCACCCTCTTTTCTACGGCCCTGAGCACAGAAAGGACAACCTGATTCTAAACCATTTACAAACTGCTAAAAATAGCTGGCAGTTTGATCCTTTTTACCCTTGGCTTTTATTTTCGCCTATGACATAGGGTAAATACAAGAAGAAGATTTAGTCACAAATTTATATGTGGGCTATATGTAAAATGAGCGTGTGACATCTCTGAGCATAACGTCTTTTGCCAAATGGAGACTTGTCATTTTTTTTCTTCTTTGCACAAACAAGCATGTGCAAGGTGATTTAAAATGAGGAATTGTTGAAAAGTACAAATCCTGTGTAGTAGAGGCTAAAACATTAGGTGGATGGAATGAAGTAGAAGCTTCTCATTTATAATCAGTTTTAATCACATTCAGTACTCTATACCAGATTGAAATTGAACATTAGTGGTTTAGGATAAAACCACACTTTGCTCCACCCTACATTAATATGTTTTAAATGTCAGTGTTTTGCTTTCACAGCTGTGTGCTCTATAAGAAGGGAGATGTTTCTGATGGAAAGAAGGTCGTTCATTAATACCAGTGATTGCAAGGGACAGGATCAGCATTTTTTGTTGTTGGAAGGAACAGAGACAAAGACAAAACGAAGTGTTTGTGTTTCAGAAAGTAAAAGGGATATGCCCAACCAACAAATGCTTCACTACCTCTACCCATGGCTGCCTCCTTGGAACAAGTCTACATAGCCTGGAAGAAAGGACGCAAAACATTTCGAGTAGAAGAATATAAAATAAATTTTGTTCCTCTAGAAACAGAAAATACAGTTGTGTCTACTCAACAGGTTTTATCAATAATGCATCTGTATCTCTGATCTTCTTTTTCAGCCAATTTATCTATGGTGGACTTTAAGACTTCTTTCTGCAAGTTTGATAGGAATTTCTGAATGAAAGATAAGGGGCAAAAATGTATAGAAATTGAAAAAAAATTATCTTAATTTTTAAAATGTCTTTATAACAGTAAATGCAAACTATTGTGATGATAAATGAAGGTTATAGTCACCACTGCTTTAGGTGCTCGTGTATCTGTCAGATCAAAAAGAACAGAACTTGACCTGTTCTAAAAGCAGGAAAAAGTTTAAATGGGGAATGTGAAAGGGAGAGCTTATGCGGCTACAAAGTCAACCTGGATTTTCTTCTGTCTCACTGTCTTTGAATATTTCCTTTTGAAGCTTTTAAAACTGGAAAAGACTTCTTCAGTGTTCTGAGTGTAGCATTTTTCTATCTTCTATGTTTACTAATTTTGGATTTATCTCTATCAACATGCTCTGATTGGTTAAAATATATTTTCAATTTTGTAATTTACATCCCATTTTACAATTTGTGTTGCGGTAAGTACAACAGTGAATGTAATCTGCATCATTTTTCTACTATTAAGATTTTAAAACACTGCAGATCCAATTTAGATGAAAAAAATCATTATTCCAACAAGTTAAAAATTAAGTATTACTCACAACACTCCAAAACATGTTATGAAATTTCAAGATGGTTTCAAATCAGTACTTAATAACAGGTATTGCGCAATTCTCTTCTTAATATAAATTACTTTGTGAGTTAGTGACACAAATCATTGTTTTTACTAAATTGAAAATTAAATTATTTGATAAATTGGTGGTTTAATAAGATAATGTGAAAGGAAATGCAATTTATTAAAATAACATTGATTTTTCCCATTTAGAATTATTATTTAGTATTAGGTGTCATACTTGCCACCCACCAAAATTGGAACTTATCATTTCCTTTAACACAACAACCTCATTTATGATGGACAACTTGCCTCTGCATTTAGAAAACTAAGATGACAACTCTTCTTCCTTCCACTTCATCTGCTCAATAGAAAGGAAGAATTTAGTCCTTTTTGCTTTCACCAGGACTCATGGTGCAATAAGCACACCTGAGAACAAGCATGTCATGCATGCATTCACTAACAGTGAGACCCAGATATCATGAGGACTTTAACACCACACCTCTTCTGTATATCAAACCTTAATCCTCTACAGGACATTGGGTGCATCTCTAAAGTATGACATATTGCTGCTAAAAGATAGAAATATTTCTGAAGATTGAAATGCTTGCTATAAAATTAATTTTAATTTTAGCTGGAAGTCATGAAAATAGTTAATAATTCTCCTTTCTACTTTCACAAAACTTTTCTTTCCATTCTTTCAAGTAATCTTCAAGAATTTTGCAGTAAGTATCTCTTGAATAAGAATGACTAAAGAATGTGCATAATTATTTTATTAGGATAATTTTATTAAAGTAAGACAAAAAGCAATCTTGAATCTTCAATTCAAAAGTTTTTACATTTTTACAAGTACCATCTTCATATATTCTGCCTTGTTGTCTAGAACAATACATACCTTTGTGGGATTATGCACTGGTTTGTATCTAAATAAATGTGAGAGCACTTGTTTTTCTGATCAATGTCAAAATAATGAAAACATAAGAGGATCAATGGCTTGTCCTTCCTAAAGGGGTCTCTTAGGAGCTTTTAGGCATATTTATTCTTCCTTATCTGGAAATCTATTGCAAAACTCAGAAAAAACATTGGAAACAATTTATTACTATTAACTAAGGCAAAGCAGTAACAGGCAGAGTATCAATGAAAGCTTCACAGATTCTCTGTGGCATTTTGATTCCACTATGTTTTTATGCTTTTTGGCACTTTTTTTCTGTGAACATGGGCTTGCAATATTAGAGGTAGTTTTTACTGATATGCTTTAGGAACCAAAAGTGTATATCTATCTTCAGACAAGTATATTTATGGGCTTGTCACACAGGGCTAATGGTTCTGATAAATGATGGGCAGGCATTACTTTCAAACTCTGCATTTACAAGTATACAGAATCTGTGGGATGTCTAAGACAATACACATGATCCCCCCGTGCTCAGACAGATAAAAAAATTAACAACAGAAGGCTGTTAAAACCTTCATGGGCACAATTGCCCACATGTGAACTAAAATGTTTGGGTCATGATCTCAACTAACGGAACAGGTTTTGATTTTGATTTTTGTTTTGCAGTCAAAAATCTCCCCTCCCCTCCCCTCCCCTCCCCTAGGAGCACCTGCTAATGCTGGTTATTGTTCTGAACACACCACATGGACCTGCATGAACTTTGCCCTGAGCAGAACAAGGCTTGCTATAATAGGGCTTCAAATTTATGCCACTTTGGACAAATAGTGTCAAAAAAACCCAGCTCAGTTATGAGAAATAGTCACAGGACATGAGACCTGCCACATTCTTAACAACATCTCAAAACACAGGGTTATTTTGGAGACATTGTAAGCATTAATCTTTTCTATGTTTTGTGTTTTGCCTTTGCTATAGGAAGAAAGTCTTCTAAGCCCTGAACAAAACAGAGTCCTAAGCAACACTTTTCCCCCACCTTGTTTCTTTTTAACACACTTTATATCTAGGTTTAGCAGTGAGATAGGAAGTGACTGTACTTTTAGAGTCTCTTGTAGCTCAACATTGTGACATACCATAAAGAAATGGGTGAGGAAGCAAACAAAAAGGGGAAAGCAGAAGGAATTGTGAGGCTTTTGCCTGCATCAAAAGCCGGAATGCAGGCAGGCTGGAAGGACAAATGGAAAGGGTGGTTGGCTTTTGGTAAACCTTCCTGTTTGGGCATAGGGGTGCCATACTTCAGCTTTTGTTCACTTATTTCTCAGAAGGACATTACAGGTTTCCAGAAGAACGATGTCTTCTTAAGAGCTTAAATATATGCTCCTTTTAAAATGCAACTTACACATTTTATTAGCTTGTGTAATGCATTTTTTTTTCTCCTGCTTCCTTTTTCTTTTTTTTTTTCTTTGGTGTGTATTTTGGTTTCTTTATTCCAGATATAAGCCATTTTATATGCAGTAAAATAATTTGTTTGCTGTTTATTTAATTTGTGACACATTATAAAATGTCTATTCTTTGGAAAAGGGAATGGTAGCAGCACAAGTCTGGGGACAACATACCCAGTGGCATCAAAACTGAATCTGACCCTTGAGTCTGGTTAAATGATGGTCCTGGTGATTTGCTGCTTTTGAATATCTTATTTTGCTACGTTTTTGCTTTATTTTGAATAGTTAGTGCCTCTTGTGGTTTGGTTGTCAGGAGTTTATGCAAGAAAGGCTGAAATCAAAAAAGTAATCACTTTTCATCAGAAGAAAGAACAGAGGAAAAATTATGCAAAATACAAAATATAACATATGTTTTCCAGTACTGAAGAAAAATGGAACCTAGATGTTTATCACTGTTAGAAAAACCATGAATCAGTGACCCAATTCTCTTTAATGAGCAATTTTCACCTTTGAAAATCACCTCTGAAATTTTTTTGTCAGCATGTCAAATATTGATCACTTTATGCTTGTCCAAATACAAATTTTATAGCTATTTATAAAATTGATATTAGTATGACTTTTAACTTGTTGATTGTGGAATGACTTAAGTTGCACCTTTCAGCTGTATTTACAAATATGAATGTGGCAATTTCAGTTTTAAAATGTTTTCAGTTAGATCATTTAAAGTCAGGATGAGACCCTTACAGATATTTCCTCTGATATTAAGCATGTTTTCTGGCCTTATAATTTATGCATCTCTGCCTTTTTACAAACAAGAATGTATTCTAAAATATTTTACAAGCTTAAACAATATTGTTCCCATTCAACCAAAAATAGAGGAAACTGCCTAGTTTGGAATGTGATTCAAGCTGACGCAATCAAGTTGGTTTTTACACAAGAATTTTTGGTAAAATACATTTCCTAATGTGTTGCTATACATGTGATTACATTGTGCACCAGTGCATTCACATAAATTTAATTTAATTTTTTTCCCTCAGAACATGGTAAATGGTACTATGTTTCACAAAAATTATATTAGACTTATTGCTGTAAGCTTAATCAAAACTAAGAACTACTACAGAAGCTAAGTATTCGCTTTTGATCAGTTAGAGCTCGTTGGAGAGTGCCTTTATATGTGTTTCTATTAAAGCCAGAAAGCTGGCACACAAACTTCTGGTGAATTTCAGGATGCAATAAAATATATTAATAGCATATAGAAATAGCTGAAGCCTTCCATGTGTATAGATTGGATGGGAAATCAGATGACCTGAGCTCCATTATTTACCATGATTATTATTGTGAACAAATCAGTACTTTGTTTTATTTCACAGCATCAGAGTAGTAATGCTTATCTAACATAATAAAATATTTTTGCATTGTGAATGAGAAGTGTTATATAAATGTTAAGTACAAATAAATATTTACTCTTTGTCTGCAGTGATTCAGTTTGTTAATCTCTGAAACACTGTTTCCTATTATGAAGAGGAAAGATAAAAATATATTATGGATCAGGCAGACAAATTTTATTAGAGAGGGAAACATGGGCACTTCTGCTTATTTAAATCATGTTTATGGTGGGTCTTTCTCTTTTCAAACATGGAGTTGCCTCAGCTAATAGCAAATTTAAACCACCTGACACTGCTTTTCTTTCTGCTTGAGTCCTGAAAGCTGCAGAAAATTTGATTTGAACTTTAAACTGTGCTTTGTAGGAGCAGTAACTCTCTCTGCAAGTAACACATTACACTGTGTGATCTCTTTTGTATTTTCTTACAAAGAGTCTTGATATGAAATCTCACATGGTTGAAACCTTAAGTTAATGTCCTATGAAAGAAAAAAAAAATAGTATAGGAGGCATCGTGGGATGCGTGTTTTCCTTTTCCACAAAATGTTAGGTTCAACAAAATTCTAAGAAAGTTCACTGTAGCCTAGGTCAAGTATATTCTTTTTCATTGACTGTAGATGTTCAAACTGATGGTCATTCTTGGATTTCCCTGTGATGGCAATGACAGCAATTGTCTTCACCTGTCCATTCTGTACTTAGACCAAAGGTTGCCATCCCCTCACAGAAGCATCACAAATGGCAGTTTGTCCATTCCTTAGCCATCATAAGGGGCAATCTGTCACATTAAATTAAAATGCTGTTGATTTCAGTTTTCATTAACACAGCAGGATATGTTGTGTGGAACCCAGAGTCCTAGGATGAGGAAGCTCCTGTTAGTCCAAGCTAGCAGAGATCCTTTTTTATACAGCTTGGAACTTAATTCTTAAAATGTTACATTTGGCCATTTCTACATCAGTTTTACTGAGTTGCTTAATTGGAAAAAGCATGAATTCTCTCTTCCATGGAGCATGCTTTCTTTACATTCATTTAATATTCTCCCCTCTGCACAGAAGTAAACTTATCTGCACTCTGCACCCAGCAGTGTTTATGAACGGCAGAAAGAGAAGGGCTGACATCAGGCACAAGAATTCTGTACTGTCAGAAATGCCAGAGTTCATCAAAACTACACTATTTCCCTTCCAACTCCCTGCAATATTCCTACTTGCTTCCTTATCATCATCTGTCCCCCTTAGATGTTCTCCAATAAGATTCTGAGGTGTTTAAACTAACTGCATGCACACAAGATATTTTATAAAGGAATAGGAAATTCTGCTTACAAAGAGGTTCTTGCTTGTGCTGGAGACATAGAAAAGTCCTTTCCTCCTTCCCTTGTGAATATTCTGCTATTTCAAGTGAAGAAATTGTGTTATTTTCATTCCACTTACTGCCTAGAAAACTGTGTTTTGAAAGTAGCTTGCCTGGATGTACCACAATGACTTGGTTATATCCCTGAATTTCTGGAATATACAAATACAAAATTCATCATAAGCATTTAATGAAGCTTTACTTACCTTACCTCTGATTGATGACATGAAAAGCCTGCACTTTAACACGGTGTGTTAAGCTTCAATGCAGAGATACAGGAGAATGTATTACGTAATATTTTAGTTTATTATAACATTAGAGATGTAAGGTTTAACCTTCAGATGACCCTAAAGTTGACTCATTATAGAAAATGGATCAGTAAAATGTGAAATGGGCAGCTAAGACTAGGCATCTGAAATTAGGAAAGAACAATGTTCTATCAAACTCTTCAGCATGACTTTCCTCTTAAATCCAAGCTCACATACTCCTTGGAGTATTTATAAACTCTATCTAGTAATAGGTTAGCTTGCAATTGCAAAAAAAGTATTTATTCATTTAAATAGCATATTCATTTTAGCATATTTATAAGACTTGCTATACACCAAAGTGTAATCATAGCTCTATATGCATAATAAACCAATAAAAATATACAGTTTATCATTCCGCTATGATAACCATTGCTCAAGGATAATATTCATTGGCTATCTTAAACACCTGTCTTGCAACACATCCATTGTTTGTATATTGGTCCCCTGAAGGTCACTTGATTATAAAACTAAGACCTGCAGTACAGAGGCATTTTACAATGTGTTCAATACAATACATAATGACAGGAAAATCACATTTTTACTGTGAATGTAGTTTTCATAAAACTTAGCCAAGATATGCCCCGTGAATAAGAATGAAAAAAACCTGACACTTGAGGCAAAAACATTGTCCTAAAAGTCTTCTAAATATTGTTATAAAGGTCCGAAACCAAATCAAACTTGTTTATTGATTCCCTATTCATCATACCTCTACCACTAGGGCTGCTAAACTGAGGGGGTTGTATTAGCATTTTTAAAGTATGCAACTGAACAGAACTCCTGGGAAACTTTCTGCACTTAGAACACAAACATGAGATATTTTTCTGCTGTAGACCACTTAGAAATACAAAATTTATCACTATATGCATTACAGTAGTTAAGAGTAAGACGGTGGCAAATATAAAATGTGATTGGAGAATTACAAAACATGGTACCTACCTGCTGTCCACCTTTGGAAAGACTTATGCTCTGGTCCTCTCTTTTCTCTTCTTATGAAAAGTCATTTTAATAGCTTCAGAAGTAAATGACACACTCGTGTCTTTGGGATCTAGAGCTGCCTCATTTCAAATTCTGCAGCAAAGAAATTCTGAACCATTCTCTTCCAGCTGCTTTTATTCCGCTTTGTTATGTTAATGCTCCATGAAAAGATGTCATGGAGGATCAAAGAATTCTGTGCATACAATTTATACTAAAAATAATTTTGATTTAAACTTGAAGATTAAAGTAACCTTCCATTTTCAATAATGTACAAAATTAAGAGTGAAATCAGCTATGTGGCTGCATGTGGAAATGTGGGTGAATCCAATAAAGGACAAAACCAAAGAGGACCAGTGAGATGCTTCTGTTTCAAATGTGGCAGAACCTTTCATTTGAAAATAGACAAAATAATTTATTTTAATGTTGGAATCTTCCTTAAACCAGCCCTTTTATGAGAGTATAAATTCAGAGATTTACCAGGCCAAGGTGGGCAGAGTTTGTGGTGCAGTAGGGCCTGTTTATGAAATAAATCTGTTATCCAGGAGCAAAACATGATAGTGAAAGCTAATAGGATAAATTAAAATAAGTCTTTTTTTCTTTACTCATAGAAGCCAGAATTTTCCTTTCCATGTTTTAAAACATTTTATGGAAGAATCTAGCCACACTGAAATAAACAAATCACTAAAAATTATTTTGTTTCTAGATTACTGCCACTGAATATCATGGAGAGCGTTTGATAATTGAAAAGTGAGTCTCATATGCCACTGTTGCACGGAACATAGTCTTTATACTTTTTTTTTTTTTTCTTCTTGAAAACTAGTTATGAATTCAAACTCTTCCAAACAGGAGAGGAGATGATGAGGAAGGTGATTTGGTGAGATGCAATCTCAATCCTAACAGTAGTCAGAATTTTTGTCTTCTGAATGTTAAAGGAGGAAGAAGGAACATAAAGGAGGTGGACAATGACTACTAACATACATTCAAATTAATTGTGGTAATAAAAATTTCTTATTTGTTGAGCAAGTCCGTGATGAGGGTCAGTTTCAGCATTTCTGCTAAGACGGAAAGTGTAATGTCCAAGTAGCTATGGCACTTGAATGCTGACAAGTTCAGAGCTTCTGTAAAGATTAGATGAGCTTCACTGGAAGCTCGTTTTGTCAACATTGCCCTAAAACAGCCACATTTCACTATCTGAAAGCTGTTAAAAGCAGAACTCGGTCATTGTAACAGTAATGTGAAGGCTCGATACTTCCATAAATATCACATTAAACCCTCAATGTTATGTCATAAGTCAAATTTGATGCCACAAAGCAGCAATAAAAAATGCCAGCTCTGAAATCTTGCCCGTGAAAACAGTTATTCCATATGGTTTAAGGGGATGGGGTCAATAACAACATTTTAATAAACCTCTGAAGGTTACATTATTTTTACATCATAAGCATAGGACTATCAAAATCGCCTGAAGCCAGGGGACCACCTAGCTTCAGATGTAGAAAGATTTCTGTCATAATACTAATGTTACACTGGGTAAGCTAATAAAAAAAGTAATATATGTACAATTTAATCAGAGTGATACCCTGGGGAATAACAGTCTATTATCTGCATCTCTGTAAATATCAGAAGACTGTAGTTTAAACTAAACTGTAACTCAGGTCAGTGATAGCCCTTCATGAGAATAAAATTAATCAAAAAATTGTCATACTTCTTTATTTGAAAGCATCATACATGTCCACATGAACTTCTGCCTTTCCTGATAATATATACTCAAAAATTCCCAGATCTTATGAGGAGCATTAATAAAAAAAGTTTGGACTACAGTGTTCTTAACAACTACTCCTCACTTATGATCATGGTATAAAATGAAATGTGGGGCTTTTTCTAATGGTCTTTTCCTAATATTCTAATGTCATAACACATCTATGTAGTCTACAATGTAAAGATTCTACAAAAATTCAGCATTAGATGTGAGGGACTCTACATTTGAAGTGATTATTTAAGATCTTCAATATTAACTAGAGGAAGGAAAGTGTTCATAAAATAAGGATTAGAAAGAGTCCATTTTCTCCCAAACTTCATATTCCTATGAAGTTTTATTGTGTCTAAAAAATGGCTGTAAATGAAACTGAATATGTTTTTTGTGGGATGCATGTGTATGTTTAAAGGATCAAGCAAAGTACACATCTTATTTTGTATAGTTTGTGGGGAGGAGTGAAGAGAAAGGAGAAATTAAATGAAAGTTATTACAAATATAAAGAATTTAGCAAAAATGTAATAAGACCTTTTATTTAGATACTACTAAACATCTTTTTCTTGTGAGGTGCCCAGTTTAACAGGTTTTCTCTAGCATCTCCAATGTAACAAGATCCCTTGAGATCTAGCAAGTAATGTCTAGCATAGACTTGGCCAAACCAGATCTACAAACCATTTGTCTCCCCCCACCAGTTCTATTGTGATAAATTGTCTGTTACACATGATGTGAAATCAACATTTGATGAGAGCCTATGACTTGTGAAGATTTGGTAGACATTCAGTTTGATCCAGACACTGACAGAAAAAAAAATGAATAAACTCCATCTGGCATCCATTATTGCAGATTATGAAATTCAAGTACTTTGTGTCTAGTCTATAAACTTAGTTTTTCATACAGCTTAATTATTCTGATTCTTCTATTAATTTAAAAATTGTTGCTGCTAGATGCTAGATCATCTAGAAAACTATGAATTCTAAATGCATAGGGAATTTTATAATAATTACTTTCACAGTTGTGAGTTGAATGAATTCAGGCAGATAGGCTGTTATTTTAACACTAATTTTTACATGTCTCAGTCTTGTTAATCTGTGTCTATATAACTGCTGGCATAAGTTTTGGTTAGTAAATCACTTCTTTTTTCCTTTCAAACTTTCTACTTGATGCAGAAAAATTACTTAGGGTCTCCATGACTCTTTCAAATTGAAAGAGGACTGATTGCAAATAGTTTGGATTTATAATTTATGTTGTAGCCCAGTAGTTGGATTTTAATCCCATTGCAAGAGATTGCTATTCAAGCAAGTGTACTTCTTGACATAAAAGTGAGCCCCAGGACATGGTACTCTCACAATGTGCTCTGCTGTTCAGCAGCTGTTCAGGAGATTGCAGAAGGTATTATCCTGCCCCACACCTCTCCACAAAGTTGTTACATGATGGTATCAGCAGAAGGGAATGACATATGCCCTTCAAGTGGTCATTTCAAATCAATCTGCTGGTGACTTTTGATCACTAACTGAACTGGGGAGGAAGAAGAAGACATTTCCTTGTGCTGACTTTTAGAGCAAGATGAGGAGTCAGCCTCTCACAGGAGAACAGAACAAGCAGATGAAAATAGGTACAACCTAAAGATTAGTGTAGCTATGATACTGGTATTATAGGATTTTTAATTTCTCCAGAACAGGAATGGGGAGGAAAGCACATGTTGATGAATGAGCCTTTGTGTTTAGAGTTCTATTGTTCATTGCTATGTTGTAGCAAAATATCGAGATAATCTAGTTAGTCTGTTGAACACAAATTTTCAATTCACCCACTTTGAGATAGGAAAATAATTGCCACATGACATCCATAACTTCACGTTTTTGCTAGAAACACTTGCTAACTCATGGGAACTGAACACAAACAGCAGCTGAAACTAAGAAATAAAAATCTATAAATTAGCCATCACTAAGAAGGGGAGTCAGCTCTTCTGGTATTGCCTTCATTAAACCAAAGGGATTGATTGCACCTGACAGTAAACCATCCTTTAAAGAATTAATTGCCCGTATGTTGGGCTGCATGGAACTAACACAGGTCTCTGCGATAGCACCACCTGCTGATAGATATTTTATCGTTTAAAAACTAAATAAATCAAAGTTAATCTTTATTTCAGCAACACTGCATACATGTTCACAGTAACCCTCACAACATTGTGTGACACATTTCAAAAAAGAATCAGACATTTATAAATTAGATTGTCATGCACAGTTCCACTGACTAGGATAACAATTGCAGGGACAAGTAATGCTCATGCTTTGTAGCGTTAGTTGAGCAACAGACAGAATCAAAAAGCAATTTCCTTCCATGGTTAAATTCTGTGTGCATGCCAAGGCCTCATGCTTTCCTCTGAAGCGTGCAACCATTGCCTCAGGCAGGATGCTGGACTGGATGGACCATTGCTTCTGTCCTGTTATGGCAATTCTATTGTTCTTAGCTGCAGTGCCAACAACGTATCAAAACACACCATCTAAATTGCATTTGATATATATACTGTGTCACACTCCAACTCAGTGAAGCAACGCGGACAGCGTGATTCATGTGGAGAACGTGCTTGAGTTGCTTTAGACATGAGGAAAACAATATCAGAGCTAGGCCTACAACCTAGTGCACACAGCAGGATCTGGAAATCTGTGATGTGTTTTGGCCATATGGAAGTGAAAAAGTATTCAAGTTCTATCAATAAAAACAACAGAATGTGTCTGTTTCTGAGCAGCGCACATCACCAAACTGCACTTCCTTGGAGCAAGTGTAAACACAGAAGCTGATGCTCCCAGTAGAAAAGACAGTCACAGACGCCGTTGTTACTATTCACTGATTAAAAAAATGCTCGAGCTTCTCCGGAGCAAAATTTCCTTGCAGTTTCATTAAATGTCTTGTTCTCAAGCAGCTTTGTAAAGATGCCGAAGGGAAAAAGAAGCAAAAAAATAATCTTAGAAAATTCTTGTTCTTTGTAAGAGAAAAACAATAAACAAACCAAAAAAAAATCTTTCCATTATCTCTATAACTTGTGAAATATATATTTTAAAAATTTTGGAATATGTAGAACTTACTAGAGCTTTTTGCGTTAAAAAATAAGAGACTGCAAATACTTAAAAAGGTGAATTATAGAATAGAATAGGCCTGACTTACATGTTTGTAACATTGTTTAAAGTGATATAGTATAAAGCATTGATAGAATTGCCCTTCAACCCGTGTGTACAGAACTTTAGACATGGTTGCAACACTGGACCCTTTGAAGCTTATGATTCACTAGTCTAGCTGCCACATGGCATCAAAATTACAGAGAAGGCCATCTCAAATAATAAAATGTTTGTCTTTGCTGATGGTCTTAATGGTTGAAGAGGGATGACTACTTTTATAAGAGAAAGGGTTGGTTTATTTCCAACGGTGTGTTTCATAGAGTTCATTCAAGTCATCACCATAATCAACAGCTACATGGCAAGCAGTGAGGCACTTGAACAGTTTTCCCAGAGAATTTGTGGATACCCCATCCCTGGAAGTGTTTAAGGCCAGGCTGGATGGGGCTTTCAGTAACTTGGTCTAGTGTAAGTGGTAGGAAGTATATGATCTTTAAAGTCCCTTAGAACCCAAACCATTCTGTGAATCTTTTGACAAACTTCTTGTAGGTGATCAGGGAGAACTTTTTAAAATCTGTTCAGAGAATAAGAGGGGTAAATTTTGACATAGGAAAGAAATCCATCAAAATTTTCCTGGAGACGAAGTCACTTGAAAGCAGTTATCAAGAAAGCCAATTTCTAGTAGAAGTTTGTGGGAATAGTTCTTTTATTTCCATTCAAAATACCATATCTGCTTAAGAGGCTATAATTAAACCAGAAATTCACACTGACTATCTCCCTATAGAACTTCAGACAGCAAGTGTTCCTGTTATGAAAAAACCTAATCTTTTATTCTGAGATCAAAAGTAGCAGATGCCGTATCATGGCCCATGTTGGTCCTGGCTTAGAAGCCAGCAGTCACCTGTGTTCAATATTGTGCAGTGCAAAATTACAGATTTTCGTGGTGGTGAACCATCCACAGAAGGAAAACCACTGCTCTCAGGCCATATGAGAAACACACCTTGACTCAGACATTTCTAAGTTCTGGGATTTTTTAAAATATTTAATTATTTAGAAAACTTTTATTCAGTGACTGGTAGATGAATGCTTTTGTTAACCCTTTCTTGCAGTCCAGCTCTTCATTTTCAAGGAATTTAGCATAGTTCCTTTTTCAAATGTAGTCTCAGCTACAGGAAAACATCCATTTTCTATTTAAAGTGATCTATTATTCAATTGAAAGTTCCTGAGATTAGAGGAGGTGCTATTAACTAGGAAAGATAGAAAAAGTGCTCTGGATTTAAGAAAAGCTGTGTTCATTTTTTTTATGTGCCATTTAATAAGGTGCCACCTACCACTCCAAAACTGTCCCACATGTAGCCTAAAGCAGTATCTTCACATTTAGAGCTGTGGAAATAGATTTCTGATGAATAATCTATTTCTATGAAATAAGCCTGAAGTCTAAGAATGTATGATTTCAGATTCGCTACAGTGTTTTCTGATTCTTTTCCTTTTGAGTAAAATTTCAATCAACCACTCAGTGATTCCCAGAGTAACAAAATATAATAATTTGCTCTTTCTTTGCTTGTCGCCTGCTTACTTACATAGCAATATTCACCTATTTAATTTTCTATTAGAATTTATTATTAAAATTTAATCCCAGTATTGCCTAGAATCAAAAGAAAAAACTTTCTAAACAATATTAAGAGTGGTAAGATAAAATGAAAGATTTCTTTAATGAAAGATTTCAGGTGCACAAATATGGCTATATGTGCACACATGATACAGGATTTCTACAATTTTTAAAAGGTTAGTTAATTAGTTTATCTAGCCAGTACATCCAATAGGAGATCAGTTACCCCAGCTACCCACCCTTGGGTCAACCCCTTGGAGTTGGTGCAGGGGCTGCCTTGCCTTATTTTTTGTTACGTCTCTTCAGTTCTGGTGGAAAACAAGATGTCCTTGTTAGAAATTCTCTTCTTAAGAATAAGATCAAAGAGAATTTCAAGAATGCGTTAGAAAGGGTTATCTTGTTACTCTAAAATGTGAGGAAAGGCAGGAAAACTACTAGAAATGATACATCTATATATTGAAAATCTACAAAGATAAAAATATATGAAGAAACTAAAAATGTTTAGGCATCACTAGGAAAAAAATCTGCTACATTCTTTGGCTCTGTGTATTCATGCCCCTAAACAACGCAGCATCAGAATATGACATCATGAACTTCAAAGTCACAAATTTTGTCTCTGCAAAAATGCTACAAAGCAAGCAAAACCTGCTCCCATCTAAGAGTCAGGGAACAGAGGAAAAAAATTCAAATACATTTGCCTGCAGATACATTTGCCTGCAGATGCACAGCAGTTGAGTTCTGCAATGAAACCCAGTTTTACTCTCAACAGCACATTTTCCCTATCTATCTGAATCATCAGAGACAGCTCAGACTTTGAACAGTGAGTGAACCTTAATCATGCCTTTCAAGTAGATGCCTTCCTTCTGTTCACTGCAAAGAGGTTTTGCTCTTGGTTAAAAATTGTCCAAAAGGTAGGATAATCCTAGAATGACATGTTAATTACTGATTTCAAGTAAAAATTCAGGATGAGAGTTGTTCACTTGGCATCTCTAAAAGTAAAACACAGGGTACTGCAACACTGTGGTTCCTCATCTTCAGGCAAGAACTACATGGGCTCTTTGCCTGTTCCCATTTTCTAAAGTTCAGTAGAGCAGGTTCAGAGCAAGCAAGGAAATATTCTTGTAAGCAAGAGTCCAAAAGAAACAGATATTTCTGAGAAAAATATCATTATAACAGTATCTTCTCTTTAATAATCTAAAAATAAAATTACAACCCTTGTCAAGGAGCAAAATATCTATATCCTTCCCCATTTCATATTGGTGATGGGTGTTTGATGGCTTCAGGCACTAGAGATGGAAAGAAGCTGTGTCAAGGTATCTTATCTTGGGGCGCTATTAGTCTCCAGTTTGAGATATTCTGCAAGGAAAAGAAAGTAAAGAAACAGAAGAAAACAGTAAGCACTTACACTGGAACCATTTATCACCTACTGTTATGAGGAATAAAAGGATCCTCTTTGAAGATAGTCCATTATCTATTTCTAGCTGGCTTCCTCCTGTCATATTTTCTTGCAGAAATAATAAATTTAGGATGATCACATTGTGAGAATAAGTACTGCTATATATCTAAGTATATACATTGTTCCTTTATTTACAGTCACTTTTGCCCATTTTCTAGAAGAAAATACAGGTTTTACATTTGTTATTTGTGGTTTTCTCACACCCATTATTTTTTCCTCTCATGTAGAGAAAGGAGAAGTGGTAGTGAAGGAAGCCTGGAATAACATAAAAGAAAATGCATGCAATGTATTATTTTATTACTAGGCAAACTCCAGCTGAAGCAATATCACTTTCTGTTCTGTAATGGCAGGAAAAGATTTCCATTAGGAAATTTATATTTACATAGGATAAATATTCCCCATATAATGTGTGTGTCTATGTGTATATATCTACATACATGGATATGCATTTTTGTGCATATATACATGTGTGTGCCTATGCACATACATACACACATATATATATGCATTTGTGCATATTGCTGGTATAGTTCCACCTCCTTTAAAAATATTTCATCATTGTTTTACAAATTGACTTTTGTTTCAGTATTAAAATCATAATTATTAATATTTCATGATAATTTTATATCCTAACTACTTACTAACATTGCTCAAGGAATAATTTTGCTGATCCTATGATTCAGACAGAGTAGCAATAACAAGGTTGCCAGTGTGATGAGGCCTTTCTGTCACTGAGTGTGTCTTCATCTGCATTTGTACATCACTCCTCACAGTTCCACTTTTCAGATGCCATCAACTGCTTGGGTATTAAAATTGATCATTTACTAAACAAAAATAAGTTGCAGATACTTACTTTTAGATAAACAATCACTAAAACTGAGAGTAATTTACACACACATAACTCATTTTGTTCAGGAAAAAAAATAAAGATCAAGTGAGGATTTGCCAAATATAATGTCCTACAGAAGGATTAGTTTATCTTTCCTTTAAGTCAGAGTATGAAATCAATGTGTTAATCTGTTTGAAAAGGAGGATTTGCTTTAGCTAGGCATCTTTTAAGATATGAAATTAAATCTATATTTGTGTTTATAATTATTATTCCTTAGGGTATCTTGGTCAGGAACCTTTTTTCCTAGGATAGAAAATTTAAAAGGGCAAAGAGTGTAAAGGGCATAATTCCCATTGAATTTTCCATCACAATTTATCAGGCAAATAAATTAAGCGCAAATCTACAGCATTCTTCTGGCCTCCTCTCTCCCATATCTATATTTTTTCCCAGCTTGTAGACAATTTTTTCTGTGTTCTTTCAGTTAATGCATGACAGCAGCATGCAGAGACTTCCTGCCTTTCTCACACACAAACATCCTGCCTGCATCACCACCAGCAAACTCCAGCCATAACCCAGAGTACGACTGAACAATGGCCTTGGCAGTGGTTTGTCCTTTATAAGGACTCAGGTGTTATAACCTCTGTGTCAACAAGGTTCTTGGTAAAAGATCTGTCTTCTCTCTAAAGCAGAGACTTTGTGGTTTGTTGAAGTAGTTTTCAGAGCTCAAAATGAGGTAATTCTAGGATATTCAGAATTTCCTCTAGGCAGAATAAAAAACTCTGCACTTACAACCTTGCATGGATAACATCTCATCCTGCCCGCCTATGTCCAGATAAAAGCAGCTATCTCCTCACCTCCTGTCTTCACAGAATCTTAAAGATGCATGGATGTATTTAAAAAATTAAATTGATTTTCCTCATTTCTATGTGGATCTCAAGATAATGCAAAGAACAGAGTTGTTTTATTGAAAGTATGCTTCCTAAATTTAATTTCTAAATTTTTAAGTGGCATATTAGGAAAACATAACCAAATTGCAGTCTAAGTTTGTTGAAGTAGCCTCTGTGGCTGCGCTGAGAGTTCTGTGAACAAACTGGGGAGCAACAGGAAGAAAAAGTCACAGATCTGAGGAGATAAGGAGTGGGCTGAGGTGTATCAGACATTGCTCTATGGCTGTTCACAGTGGTCCCAGGGAGGAGCTGGATCATTGTGCCACAGTAAGATATCACAATGGTTTCTTTCTCAGTTGCTTTAAATGTTTAGTTTGCTGTTGTCAGTAAAGATCACTTGTAAATTTATCACTAGAGAAATACTAGAATTTTCTTCCTGTTACTAAAAGGCTTTTATTTCCTTTATTTCCTTTATTTCCCTAATTAGGAATAGTATTAAATTGTATCACACATTTCCACCCATTAAAAATTCATGGTACTTACAGCACAAAAGAACACTTTTTGAAAGGAGCCATATTTTGCTATCTGATTTTTGTTTTAACCAGTAAAAATTACTGATGTAGCATAAATAATTTCCTTGCTCTGGCTGAGTGCCTTTAGGACCAGACATGAAAGTCCAGATTTCCTCATCTTTACTAAGCCATGACTGTATTTGTACACTATTCATTCCTGAGAGTGTGACAAAAACTAAATAAAATTGCAAAAAAACTGTCAAGAATTTTCATTTCTGGTATATAGTGTATTCTCAGCCCATCTAAATCAGTAGTAAATCAAGTATAAAGATTTCCCCGGTAAGACTGGAGTTAGCTACTGCAAGCTCTACATCCAGTGACTATTTGCCATTAAGAAAACAGTGTTTCTGCCCAAAACTGACAATATTTTCTGTCTGCACACCATTTTCTCCATTTTAATGATTAAAACAATGAGTAGGTTGTCTGATATTTTATAGGTTACTAGTCTAATCTGTGTGTAACATTTAAGATAGACCCCTTATTGTAACATGAATGTCTGCCAAAAGTTTTTCTGTTGATGTTATTGTGAAGTCATGGCATTTGCTTGGTTTAGAATGTGAAAGCACTTAAATGACACATCTCATTTTTCCTTCTGTCACTACCTCATTTGAAATTAGAATAGTAGATTAATTGCCCCTTTAATGACAAGTCCTTGCCTAGACAAAGCTAAGATCAGGGTTAGCAGTGTGCCAGGCAATTTAGGTAGTCAGCAAACCATGAATTTCACACTGACAATGCTAGAGGCATTAATCGCATGTATTTTTCATTTTCTTTCCTGTAGTCAAATAAATGATTATTTGGGTTACTTTAGGACTTTATTTTCCCAACAATGTGCAGGGTTTTTTGGATTTGGCTTTCCTTTTTTTTCCCCTTGGGGACCATGCCAGTTCCTATTTTGCTTTTTTTTTTTTTTTTTTTTCCCCCCCCATCCCTGTTATTCAATTCAGCATGATGTAGGGTGTTGTAAACACCACAGGGATCTGTGTGACTGGAGTGCCTTTGGCAAGAAGGTGCTTTAGATGTAAGGCCAGGAAATAAAGCCAAGCACCAATGCTCGAGCTGCTCTGTGACAATACAAGGGGCAGTAACGCATGCTACATGTTCACTGTTGTATCAATTTTACCTTTACTAGTTCAAAATTATTCTCATTACAGTCAACAAAACTCAGTACCAGGTGGATAATTCAAGTGACAAAATTGAGAGATGTTGGTGCTTGGTTTCAAGGTCAGATGGCTGACTGAGAAATGAACAGGAAATTATTTGCATGTTCCCAACAAAGAATTTTCATGGAATTAGGCTATGAAGAAAACAAGCTTTTATCCTCAACAAAAACTCTGCCAAATACAATATCCTCCCATAGTCTTTCTCCTTCATGTACCTGATGTCTTAGGTTTTGACTTTTATATTTTTCAAATCCTGTACTACTTCGTGTGTAACTCTGAAGTTTCTTGTATCCTGTTAATTTCTGCTCTCTCATGCTAGGTAGACATAACAAAGCCTCTCCAGGCCTGCTCTCCAAGGACACCCAGACCGCCCTAGGCCCAAAATGTGTAAACCAAAGACTCTAAAGGGGAGGGCAAGCTTGGGGATATTACATCATTAAACTGAAGCTTTAATTGGAGAATTAATCCTGATATGCAGATGGAACAAAGCTGTAAAAGTGGGAAGAACTCGTGACCTGTTGTCCATCTTGGGGTCCATCTTGGCAGTAGCCTCTGGCTCCCCAGGGTATACCTTTGAAGGTCTTTCAAATAAATACCTACCTTTATTCCCTTATTCTGTCTAGTCTCTGTGTCTAGGAGGCCTCTTAAGGCATCATACCTGCACTTTGTTCTTCAGCAGCAGCGCAGTCTGGCCTGCTGTGCCTGCTTTGAAAATGACTGTGATGGTGCTTGCTGAGTGTCAGTGTTAATGGCAACATGCCCTCATTTTCCTTACAAACATGAGGTATTTAATTCAGGTGCCCCTGCTAGCTCCCAAACACAGAAGCTGCAGTCCACCTCTTATTTTATTATTGTTTATGTCTGAAAGGCAGAACAGGCATCTCTTTCCTGAGGGACTCTCTTTCCTCTCTCAGAATAAGGGCAGAGAAGAGTCAAGAAGGCGAAATCACCCCTCAGCTCTTAGGAAAGGTGATGTTTGATCTTCCCAGCCAAAATACCTGTAATGAGTAAACTTGGGGGCAGTTCCACTACATGTGTTCCTTGAGCAGAGCTGCTTAGGGCACAAGATGTGTATCCAGAGCATGTGCAGCTTTGAGAAGCAGCAGCAGTACATTTCATAGAGGGAAAGATGCTCTAAACTGATCAACTGGTGAAATAAAATTCTGTCTCTACAGATAAGTAAATCTGCATTACAAGCCCTGATGGAGAACTTCAAATTTTGTTTGAACTTTTTTCCAAAGCCTCTGAAAACTGTGGTTATTGCATCTGTAGATTGTATATATATATAAATAAAAAGCCTGGAGAATGGACCTGGACATATGCAAACACTTTATCACAGTGTTCATCTTCAGTTCTACCAACCATTCTCTCATCTCTAAAAGGACAACATTTCTCATGTTTGCAGGAAAACTGATGGCTGGCAACATTCTCTTGGCTTTTATGTAGGCTTTTGCATTTTTATTCTTTTAACAATACCTTTTAATAATACCTTGCCTGTAAAAGAGTCCTTGCAGATCTAATTCTAATTTTGTTGTATAAGGCTTAAGTATATCTTCCTAAGAAACAAAGTAAATTATGTTTGAACACAAGAGTTCTCTTCAAAATACAGTCCTATTAAATTCTTTCATGGCTTTGTTGCACCTAGGCATCATTGGCATCAATTTCCATGGAAAGTGGAGGATGCATAAGTATTTTGTACCTTCTGAATGTCTATAACCTCATAGATGCCTCTAGAGATATGAGATTTTACAGAGCTTCCAACTTTCAGAGTTAAAATTCAGATAAGTAACATATAAATTATTAAGCCAGATTCCCTGCTGGGGTCTCTATTGACTTTGAGGGAAAGGGATCAGGGGCAACTTTGGCCCATCCTATTAAAATAGTAGCCCAGGTGTTCCTGGTGAGTAATTCAGGAACCTTTTTTTAAAGTTCAAAGAACTAATAACTTCAGAATCTTCAATATAAATTCTAATACAATTACTATTTAATCCCTTTTAATGCATTTCAGTTTCATTAATTTGAAAGCCCTGATGCTATCAGGAGCCTACCTACTCTTGGTCCCTGAAGTAGTTTCCTTAGCTGAGGATGCAGTGTCACTATCTGATACCTCCTCATTCACCAGCTCTATTGTTCTGCTTCAGCTTAAGCTTTCTCACTTAATATCAGCATGATATAATTGTGCCATAGGTGACAAATACATTATTCCTTATTGTTATACTGAACTTCCTGTCTTAATTACCAAACTCGTTTTTCTTCCACATCCCACTTGCTCGTTACTCATTTTCAATTATGATACACATTTCCCTCAGACTTTAATTACTTCTTGTGCTTAAAAGGATAAATTAATTTTCTTATTAACCCTTTGACTCTCATTAAGATCACTGAATAGGACAATTCTGTTTTCTTGTGGCAGACCATCCACATTATGTCAGTTTGCAAATATACTAGATAGAAGGCTTCAAAGGAATTTGCTAAAAACATTAATAGTTCTTCCTGGTGTGGCATCAGCATCTGTGTCATATGAAATTTTTTGCTTTCATAGTGCCACCATTTAAACTGGAACTGTGTTTATCTCTTTGTGACATGGAGGAAACAGTGGCTTCTAACATTAGTGCTGCTGTGTTTACTTTGCTCTTTGAGTTTAATTTGCACTTTGACTTTCAAAAATATTTATAGGATGAGGGAGAACACAAAGGATCCCCGTTGAGCTTGGACCGGTCTCTGATAGGATGGGTATCAGACAGAATGAGAATTCAAGATTTCCCTCCCTTCTGCATACAGGAGCTTGTACCACTGCTTTGTTTATGGATAATGAAAATAATATCCCTTCAAAGGCCTTAAAAGGAATCCCATGTTCCAATTCTTCCTTATCTTTCGGTACACAAATCTCTACATGTTGCTAGACCATTTTATCACCATAAATTTGATATTACAATTTGTAAACCACTAAATTTTTCTCATTGAAACAGACCAAAATTGCTCAGTGCTTTGGCTGAGTTGTGCCTTCTGCAGTATTCCCAGTGCTGTTGCCTCCTTGCTCCTTCAGCCCTTTTGGATTCCCCACTGCTTACAGCTTTGTCCACAAGCTGCAGGCTCCCTGTGGGTTATGCCCCAGCTTCCCTCTTCTGTTTTCTTGCTTTCCTGATCCTTCTGGACCAAGGCAGCTCATCATGATCCCTGTTGATTCACCAAATGTGTGAATGTGAGTCACTGACACAGAACTGTCAATGCAGCTGAGAAGACATTAATTCCTGATGCAAAAGAGAATTGTGAAATGAAAACCTTGCAACAATTAAAATGCAGTTACTTTATTAAGACATCATAGAACTAGAAACAGTAAATATTTCATGTATCTAGCTGGTTTCAGTGCCTAGGGCTAGCTGCATGTTTTTCTGCCTGTCAGATCTCCACTCACTGGAGACTCACATCTATTTTTTAAGAATGATCTGTCCCACATACAAGTCACATATTGGGTTTGTTGAATGTATTAAGCATCATACAGAAGAACACTGATTAAAATGAGCAGATTTGGGGCTAGAATGGGATGAAATATGCATGGACAAATTGTTTTATAGATTAAAAATTTAGTTTTTAAGTGTCTTACAGAAACATCTGGTCTCAATTGGGAAAAAATATTATTTTGATATTTCTTTGTGGCACAAACAGCTGTCATCTCAGAAGAAAAGTTCATTTCCTTTTTACAAAGATAGCAATGGAAATCCTAGGCAGGACTTGAAATAATTATGATATTTGAAATAGGCCAATGCAGAAGCATGTATACAGAGCTCAACTCTCTGAAAAAAATATTGAGGTGATATTAAGCTTACAAAAATACTCAGGATATCTGTTATTTGATTTTGGAAGGCTGGCACAGAAAGGCTGGTATAAGGGTACTGGAGACACAGTCAATTATTCCCTATTAAACTCAGAAACATATGAAGTGAAAAGTATTTCCAAATAACACAATATATACCTGGAAAAAATCTAACTGAAATTTTTTTATTACAAAACACAGGATCCAGTCACTGATTTTGCCTTTGGAACAAACACTGAGGGAAAGATTGATAAAGACATGCCTGTAGACAAAAAAATGGGATAAAATGATGAGAGTTTTACCAAAGATACTTTGTGCCATACTATTTTATTATCTTAAATACATTAGTGACTAAATAAAAGTGATCTAAAATAAGAAAATTTCAAAAAAAGAACCCTCCCCCCCCAACCAAAAACAAATCCAAAAGCCTCAAACAAAACATCAAAACATTTAGTGGATATTTATCACAGGAAAATTTGTTAGCTAAGCAGTTTGTTCAGCAGAACACTGTTATCATGAGTAAAATCTGGGGGAGGTGTTGGCAATGGACAGCATTAAATAGTAAAAGTTTTTCTAGGAGGGGAAAGTTTGACCTCCTCTTTTCAGTAATGAACCTGGTAAAGGCATAAAAAAGGACCGGTGTTTTCAGAGGATGTGGGCAGTGCCAAAGAAAAAGAGAATCAGAATATTATACAGAAGAAGATGAGCTGGAGGACTGGAGTCAAAGGAATGAAATTCCCTGTGGTAGAACAAACTGCTCTTGAGAACCAATGAAAGCAAAACAAGACGACTGTGCCAAAATTCCTGCTGCTGGCACATTGCCATCTAGATAACAATTTCTATGTTGTTAAAACAATGTCTGTGTTCATATCTATTGCTGTTTTGAATGATGCAAAATTGTAAGCTCTTCATTTCCTAGACTACCTTTTTCCTCGCAGGTTTGAGGCTCAAGCCCTAGTGTGCAGTTTGTAAAAACTATTCATACTACTTAATACTTAACAATAATATTATGATCCTTTTTAGAACAAATGATGAGACTGATTACTGTGGCTTGAATTTTACATCCATTTTACAATTGCCTTATGGAACTGGCAAAAAAATGTTTTTAAATCAATGCAATTTGTTTTCTCACTGGTTCAAAACCATAGGCTAGTCTAGAGGTCCAAAACTATAATCAAGCTTTTATATATTGCAATTATAGTTTTACCATAGAGATCTTGAATTTCTCTTTAAAAAAAAAGAACAAAACACATTCCTTTGGCACGTGAAATACAGTCTAAAGGTACAGATAGCAATATTGCCAAATACAATTTCCAAAAACACATTTCCCAAACCCTACATCCCCAGGTTCTTAGAAATGACATTCTGTAATGAACTGTAGGTACTTTTTGATTAGCATAGGGATGAACATTCTTCTGTTTATCATTTTTCTTGCACCAATGTGACGTCTCTGCTGATTACTCATATTATGGTTAATTTGCAACTGATAATCAGTCCTAGCTTCTTAATAAACTTCTCATTAAGAGGCTGGAGCTGTCACTTTACCTCCATGTTACTCTTCCTAAGTATAATCTGTGACCATTATGCAAAAGAAAGGACTGTTGGACGTCACACATGTCATTTGCAATCATGTACAAAAGCTTTAAAAGGAGCTAGTTAAGTAAATGCCCTTCATAAATCATTACTGTAAAATGGAAAGGTATAACAAATCACCGTATTGCCTCCCTGTTGCTGTATTTGGCTTTTTTGAGGAGGAGGCATGCTCAGCCAGTAGACATTTTAAACGATCTTTACAAAATGCTTTCAGGGATCTCCCTGAACTTCTCGTGCTTTGCTTATACCACAGCAAAACCAGCAGTTTAGTAGCAGAGAGGCTCAAGCTGAGTCACCTGGAAGATGCTTTAGGATTCATTCTGAAGCTGTTGCCTTCAGGAAAAAGTGATATGATTAAATTTTGCTGCCCAAGAACTTATCTGGCACCAACTGGTCCAAAGTAAATTTTCAAATTAACATTCTGAGCCCAGAGTAAGAATGAAGTAATTAAATGTTTTCTGCAGTGAAATAAATTGCAGTTGTTTGTGTTAGTGCATACTTTAAAGGAAAAAAATATGTGCTTATGGATAACTGTCACACTTCAGGGGATGTGCAGTTGCAGTAGAAGTTAGGTTGAACAAGTCTGTTGATATTGCTTTCATTGCCAGTGTAAAAAACAGTCTTTGGTATAGAGTTTTCCTGAATAAAATTCTTAAGTTCAGCCTTCTGAGCAGCTATGTGACTCTGAAATCACACCCCAGGTTCTACTAGTCATGTGTTTTGACAATTCTTCATGAAGAAGGAAAAATTAAACCATGAGAGTTGGAGTGAGGTTTGAAGTTAAGACACAGTACTTTGAAGGATTTCTTTTTGGAGATGGTTTTGGGTTTTTTTCCCAGCTGAGTGGGTTTCATCTTGACAGGGACAGCATAAGTAATAATAAATGCAGGGTAGGGCTTTGAAAGAGAATTAAAGATAAAATCAAGAAGACAAGCCAGCCATAAATAATCAAAAAAAGCCTTCCCCTTCTGCAAGGGATCCCTGCCTCTGTGTTTCCTATGCATACATTCTATACATTCAGAAACCCTCAGTAATAGCATGCCACTATTATTTTCTCCCTGGGAAATATTTGTGGCAGAGTTACTTCTAAAACATGCATTCATGATGTTTACTCACTGTCTTGCTTCCAATTGTAATTTTTAAGCTGGTTAAGCAAAAAAAAAAAAAAATAAAAAAAATCCCAAATTCAAGAGGGTTGTTTATTCCACAAGGTCATATGGTGCTGCAGCAGCAAGTTGCAGTCCCTGTATCTGAGCTATGACCAGACAAATGGTACCTTTAAGACCTACTTATGCTTCAGCTTATGTGAATCTTCCTTTCTTAAATTATCTAGAGAAGCTCATTTCCAGTGTGCTCACATAAGTTAAATGCTGCATCTCTTTATCTAACCGAAATTTTTTTCTCCTTTTAATGTCTTGCCACTGCTTTCTGAGATAAAGATTGTTTGCCTCTGAACAGTTTCTCCATTTATTCCTTCTGTATCTTCCTGAAAAAGGTAAAAATTACCAAACAAACAAACAAAAAGAAAAGAGAAAAAACACAAGACAATAAAGTATTCAGGATTTGTAGACTGTAGTAAACTAATTCAAAGGTTTCCCTCTTTGTGTTTATGATGACTTTGGGGAAATTTTCACAACTGATGTCAGCAGGAAATACAGCTTTATACATTAGGACATAATGTGTGAGGTGATGACATTCCATGTTTTTCAGGAGCTACAAAACACTCAACACAGAAGTGCATTTCAACATCTCTTATTTTCTCTCAGGGATTTTCAGGTGATAGGACACCAACATTTATTTTTAATACAGTGTCTTAGGAACAGAAAAGCTTTCTTTTAGAATTGTTCTCAGTAGTTGTTCTTCCTGTTTTACCATTATCCTGCTGTGCACTGGCCATTCCATGTTCTTTATTTTACATTATTTAATTCTTTTTATCTTTGCTTTTAGCAAATATCTTTTAGGATTTTATCAAAACATCCACTCAAAAAATTAAAGCTGATAAGAAATGATTGTAAAATACTGCAATACACTATTTCTCTTTACGTTGTAAATTAAAATGTTTAACTTGGGAACGAGACTCCTGTCTAGTTCCATATGTTCTTTGATTGTGGCTATAAAATAAGCTAATTATTTCCAGAAACCAATTGCTTTTCATTAAGAAACAATTGCAAAGATTCAATTGTCTATGAATGTGTTGCAAAGATATTTTGACTGGATTAAATTTTTAGTTACACACCATCATCAAGTTCCTGTCACATTTCAGTGTTATTGATTTGAAACAGAAGTGGAATTTTGATATCATTTATTCTGCACTGCATATTGTGTAATTATTCAGATGCTTCATTTTCATTTGTGCTTTCCTACTTGTTTTAAATGTTATTACTTGCTTCAATGCTTTTTCATTTTAGTGAATACACTGATAAATATTTCTATCAATTGCAGATGTGATTTTTGCATAAGTAACTGAAATCCTACTACCATGGTTTAATACAACATTAGACAGCAGAGGAACTTGTAGAAGCAATTAGAAAGTCTATGCATGTGTTTGTTTATTGAGTTACTTAAAAAATGCTCTAAAGGGATTGTTTGAGCAGAAAAAAGGACATTAAAGTGGTTAGTTTCACTGTCAGATTTTTAGATGTCCTCACTGTGGGCAAAGTGCTGTCATAGTCACTCCAGTTTGCCTGTAAACTGCAGTTTCCTTTTTATTCTCCCAAGGAAGGGATGAGCATTTCTGTGTGCAGTGGGACTGACATGGCAACTCCCCAAGCTGCAGAGGAGAGGCTGTGCTGCCGGTTACCCTGAAATACAAATCTCCAAATTAGAAGCATCTCTTGGATATCTTCATGCATTTTGTGCTTTTTTCCTCATTGAGACTGGGATTTAATATGGGGAATACAACATTGCTCCATGAGCAGCCATACTAAAATCAGTGGGAGTATTTCAATAACAGACTCAAACTTCAAGCTCAGGCCTCACCTTCCTTTCCAAATTCAGTCCCAGAGAGGAGTTGTCTGAATAATTGCAAGGTGAACTTTATTATTATTACTATTGTTTTTTTCCTCTCCGTTTTTCAGACTAATAAAACAACACAGTGGAAAATTTAAAATTTCCACTGTATTCCCTAATTCTGCCTCTCTTATGGGACACTTGCATGGTTGGTGGGAAAAGCAGTGGGGAAAATATATAACCTTGAAATTGATAAAATAAATATTACTGAAGAATTAATTCGTTTGAATGAAAGTTCGTTCTATATACAAAATTGGATAACACTTATTTCAATTTTCCCTTGTGATATTTACTTAGGAACAGAAAATGCTTTCAAAATAGCTCTAGGTGGAGGTGCTTTTGGAAGTAACATAAGGGCTGCTTTGTGTCCCATCATACACAGAATTTATGTATATTACAAACCCACCCAGGGGCTGTTGCAGTCAGTGGAGAGGCAAGTGCACCTTTTGATGGCCACAAGACAGGAACAGGAAGATCCTTCTTGTTACTCAGTTGTCCACAGGTAAATATTGTTCAAAGAGGGCTGTGAGATAGGTGATGGCCACAGAACTCTCTGCTGGGAATCACCCAGGTGCTGACTGACCCTCAACAATGGCACAGCAGAGTGTTTGTGCCAAAGTTTGGTGTATGTGAACTTCAGAAACACTTCAGGAACAGAAGCTTAAAGCGTAAGCTTCCCTTCTGGGTCTCACCTTTTTAATATCATACTTTAGCCTATTATAGAGCTCATGTCTATTAAGTATATCTTCATTATATAACACATAGTAGTCCAGAAACAAAGAATTACAGGCTCAATACTTATTTTTCACGTAGATGATTATTTTTAACTCAATGGTGGGTATTATAGTATAATCATTAATTTCCTTTGCTTTTCTCTTCCCAAAAGGAAGTCTTCACAGCTAGCAAGGAAGAACTGTTTTCAGAACATCACTTGGTAATACTTTTCATTTCCTTTGCATATTTTAATGCAATCAGCACAGCTTACATCTGTGTAGCAATCAAATTACAAAGTCAACATAATCCAATGAAATGCTGAAGAGTCAAATAATCAAATTCAGATTAATATTAATTGCTGTAGTTTCCGCACCTGGATTTAAAAAAAAAAAACAGGAAAACCTCCACATAGAACTTTCTCTATTTAATTGCAATGTTTTAAATAAAAAAATCCTAAACAACGAAAACAAATGAGAAAAATATCCATGACCCCTCTCCCCACAAGATCCAAACCCAAAACTTCATATGATCTATTTTTTCCTTCTATTATGAGCAGGTCTTGTCAATATACAGATTTAGATACATATTCCTCATATCCCAATGAAGCTATTTATCATTTTTCCTTTCCCTAACAACTTTTATTAACTAATTACCAATCTTTAAAATGGAAATATTATCCTTATTTGACACAGCCATGGATTCCTACTGAACATTTGCAGTTCTAGTTATGTAACTGAAATAGGATTAATATATCCATTACTGAAGCAGTCCCCAATGTCAACAGGGTTCTTATTTTCACTTGTTCACACCACCAACAGTGAACACAGAAAGCCCAGCAAAACAAAAAATAAATTGCCATTTCCAGTTCTCCTCCCCAGAGGTGCCTTTACCCTTCCATTAGAAAGCAGCTGCACATACAATTAATTTAACATTGATCCTTATGGGTCCCTTCCAACTCTGAATATTCTGTGATTTTGTGAAGTAACTGCAAGGGGTAGAATCTCCAGTACAGAGAGAAATGAGCTCTTGGGGATGGGGACAGAGGCCTAGTGATGCAAATTTAATAGCTACAAATGGAGAAAATCACTACTCTGGTAGCAACTCTCGCATTTTGGTTTCCTTACCTCATTCATACATCCTCTTTGTTTGCATCACATGCTTGATGAGGTGTGTGTGCTGTTACACACAGTTTTCCAGTGGGAGCTTCACAGGAAAAAGGTGCAAATGGGAAGCTGGAGAAATGTCACTTTTCTGAAAACAATAGTTAAAAGAAAAAAGTGTTACTGTTTGGACTACAACCATCGGGCTGGTTCTGCAGGTTTTGCGGCCTAAGCACAAGCTGGACTCATTCTTCCACTCTGACTTGCCTGTCCTTCATCCAAAGCACAAAACCAAACATCTCATTGTTTTGTCATTGTTTTGTACATTCTACCAAAAGTTTACCAGCTAAGGCAGATGGAACTTTAATATTGTGCCAAGATTTAACAGTGGGCTATGCTGACAAAGAGTGTAGTTTTCACTGTTACATAAGTTCCTTACAGAAGTAGGAGACAGCAACTGTAATTAAAGCATAATTGGATAGAAGATGCTTCTTACACAGACAGAATGTGAGATGTAGGAACAGGACTTTGCTTCTTTAACAAGAGCTTCCACTAGTCATTTAAGGCTCCCTTTGATCTAAAGGAATTGGCTGCAGGTATTACTACATCTTCTCTCATTTAATTACCATCGGAATTCAGACAAGATGATAGCAAGTAATCGAGAAGTTATCAATTACTACATTAACACAGTTGTGACCACTGAGATCTCCCAGATAACTCTAAATTTGGAGAGTTTAGGTTTCAGCAGTTATTCAGTCATAAAGTAGTATTAAGAATTGCTCAAATATGTACTTCTAGTACCAGTGAGCTTCATAATAATAACCCGAAAATGTTAAAGTGCAAAGTTAATTTGGATATTGAATTTCAAAATCAGTCAGAACTGTCAATGGTCAAGTGGTAAAACAGATGTATTTGCTCTCTAGTCATTACAGTTAACCTTCTCGATTGCATACAGAGCACGCAAAGCAAGAGAACTGCAAATATTGCAGTGGTCCTTTCTTTTGAAAGAATGACTTTAAAAGTGAGGAGAAAGTTTCATGATCAAAGCAGAAGGATTTAACGTTGTGTTTTCGATGCTAAGACTTGCCTCTTGACATTGCCACTTAAGTTTGAATACAAACATATTCAGCATAAGAGAGAAACAAGAGTTTGGGGCCGTGGAAACTTGAAACAAACAGAACCCAAATGTGCAGGGCAAATTCAAACTTACTTTCAGTTGGCAGCACTGTGAATGCCAGCCAGTGCAACACTCCTGAGGACACAGGTCCTTCTTCTTTGTGCTTGAGTACCTTCCAAATCACCTCTCTCCTTTCCATGAAGGGGCTGCAAGTGAGAAGAGAATATGGGAGTTTCAAAGCCTTCCTGATAAGATTGTTTCAGTTCTATAATTTTCATCTGGACAGAAAAGGAAGTGTAAGGAATAGGAGTGCCAGGTCCTGACCTATGCAAACAAATTCATAAATGCCTATTATATGTATTAGTAATGTTAAGACAGACTTTATATAATGACAGAAGGTCTTTGAAAAGAGCATAAAAATTAAAATTTCTTATCATGAGGTGTGTGTCAAATGTCAAGTTATTAATGGGCATGCATGAAAAACATCTTAACAGCTGTGCAACCTGAAGGTAGAAACATCTTCCTTGAAAGGTTGTCAGCTTTGGGATTCTGTCACAGTTCAGTCCAGCTTCTCAACATCATCTCTACGTATTTAAGCACCAAAGACATCCCTGAGATCTCAGCCTTCTGTAGACCACTGCACTGTGAGAAGTCTCTCAATTTCTGCCTTTACAGTACAAGACAGAAGACCAGTAGCACCATTACTCACACGTGTGCTGTAGTGCCTGCAGGACTGTGGACAGCTGTCAGTGAGGCCTTGTGTAAAATTGTATTAATTCTATTTTATTCTTATTATTTACTGTCATTATTATTGGAAATTATTATTATAAAAAGTACTGGTTGCCAAAGGACTGAGGCCCTGGGGGTTTGGTAAAACCAGCGCTAAAAATAACAGCAATTATCCAACCTATATGAAACGTGTTATACTGTAAATTCAGATGTGACACTGCAGACCGCTGACAAAATCACACAAGACAAAGAGGTTGCCTTGCACTTTGCTGATCTGACCCTTGCTTTTCTGACTCAAACCCCTCCCTTATCACTGTGGGCTAGGTAGTGATCAGCACTGCTCTCTGGGTCTAGTCAGGACTGCTGGACATGCTCTGCTCCTCTGGGCTGGGTACCGTGTGAGAGCATCCCTGTTTGGTGAGGGCACTGCCCTGCTGTCACCTCCTGCCCAGCTCATCTTCCTTTCTGGAGCAGTCTAGTCTTGCTGCTCCCTGACGAAAAAAGACATCAAACACCTGCTCTTGCTGCCTGTGGATGTGTAAATCAATTTGCACAAATGTAATTGCGCCTGCATAAGCAGTTGGCACTTTCTCCTGGGCATATGAAACTCAAAGGAACCACATGTAAGAGCAGAATCCTTTGCACTGTGACATCCTCCCTGGTTAGACAGCTGATCAAATTAATTTTTAAATAATCTTTCTGACTGGCCTGAAGTGTTGAACTATAAGGACAATAGTTCCTATCCTTTACATAATGCTTTTCATTTTTCAAGCTATTTAATAACTGTAACAACTGAAACTACTCCTTCATGTACCCTTGTAAGAATTAATCCTTTATACTTCTATTGTGTCTGACACCTGATGTTCTCAAAATATTTTATGTAATTAATGGATAAAGCCTCATGCAGTTTCTGCATACGAAGCCTTACAGGGCCAACTGAGTTTTAGAGCACAAACAACTTTAGAAAAAATCAGCAGGGTCTCTCATGCATAGCAAAGGGAAATAAGGGTGATCTTCATGAACCTTTATCGAGATATCAAACTTTACAACTTTCAGGAGTCAAATCTTGTGCCTTTTTTTTTTTTTTGCAGAAGGACAAGGTGAAGCACAGAATGATGAAACAAATAGCTAATATCTGAAAACAGCCTTCCCATTGACCCATATGGCTTTGCCTGTGAGGCACGAATTTGTCCTCTGGTGTGGGACAGGGACACTGTTCCTGTCCTCATCAGTGAGGTCTTGAAGGACTGTGAAGGTGAAGAGTCTCTATGCCGCAGGATATTATGAAAAGTCCCCATATTCTCTCCCTCCATCATTTTATCACCAACATGATATTGGGGAGTTTCTTTAGCTCCTGCAATTTCCCCCAAAATTATAAATAATGTAATTAACATAGAATTCTTGCACATGTTGAAACACCTTTGATCAACACCAGTTTAAGAAAAGTTTAAATTAAATATGTTGTATTACATACACTTCCAGATTCAAAATGGCAAAATATAACTGGTGAAAAATTTGCAAGGAATATGGTGCTACTTAGAAGAAAACGTAGACCACACAGGAAATCTCTGAAGCTGAAGACACAGCTGGCAGTGTGAAACTGGAACAGTGCCAGAAGTCCACCCTTCTCCTGTAACCATAAAACACTTGTCTTGGTGTGAGACATAATAGACCAAGCCCCAAACTACTGACTCTTCTAGGAGATCTTGTGCACCATGGTGATGCATCAGAGCCCCTGCTGATAACGTGGCAAGCCACACAGATTGTTTTGCTTGTGCAACTCAATTCTAAATCCTAACAACAAAAGAAGGCTATAAAACCCTTTTCCATGCAGTTAAATTTTTTAGAGCACTTCCCAGGCTTGATGCATCGCTGAGATGGTACAACATGCCTCATTACACTGTGACACTGTGTCAGCAGCACAGATTGCCACTAGCTTTCTCCCTTACTTCCCAAGTACAGGACTGAAGCTCAGTGGCACTGTTTTCTTTCAGGAAATTGAAAAAGAAAAGGAAAGGAAAGCAAAATCACTAGGTGCATGGGAAAGGATGGTTTGTTTCCTCTCTAGGATGCACAACAGAAAATATTTCATTTTTCAAGCAGATGTCTCCAAGTTGCATGTTCCTCTCAGCATCCCTGCTATCAGAAACAAGCATGTAACACAAATGCTGGTTCACCCTTCACACAAGTCACAAAAGTAGGAGAGGAGCAGTGCAAGGTATTCAGTGCATTGATAGGAGGAGAGGAATCAGGCCCGTACTTCACTTACATCCAGTTCCATTCATCTGCCTAACGTCAGACTCTCTCAGGTCCACTATCATTTGCAAGTGAGAAAGGACACAGGCAACATTTAGGCTTCAAACTTTGGCTCATAGCTTTGGGATTTGTGATATTCTTGCATAAGCCTACCTACCTGTTGAGCAGTTATCATTTGACATGGGCTGGGAAGCACTTAAAAGTTTATCTCTTACTGCTCCATCTTGTTTTGAAAACAGTCTGGCGTCAAGAGTGGCACCAGGAAGAGTTGTGAAATGCTGCAAGAGTTGTGGCAGCAGGGACCTCCCTCCTGCTTACATCTGAGCACAGGGAGATGTGGCATTTTTGAGAGCACTGATTAAGGAAGGCAGTCATTACAAGCATGTGAATAATCAGTGTAACTACATTTTAAATAAGGCACAGGAAAAAATGAAATTATAATTACACTAGCAAGAGCCAGTCGATAGCACTACCAGGAGCCCTTGTTCTTTGAGGACCCAGTTAGCAAAGCTTGAATGAGGGTGAGTTTTAATGATTTTAACTTTCCCATCTTAAGTAGTGTCACCGGTCAGACACTTGAAGCTCAGAAGGCGCTGAAGCATCCTGCTGAGTAAGGATTTGAATCACCCATTCCTGTGGTCAGCTAACTGGGATGTGATCCAGCCACAGCAATCTGACAACATTTTGATGGCCTAATGTCTGGGAAATTAATTCCTCTGATGTCCAGCCTCACAACTGGCCATGCCTGCTTGCTGTGCACAAAAAAACCCCCTCCAGTATTGGCAGAGGCTTCCAGGAGTAACTAACAGAAGTTAAGCAAGTTTGTTGGAAGAAGAAGGCAAGCAGTTTGTTGGAGATTCAGTGATCAAAGTCTATTCGTGTTAGCAAGAACAGGTATGGATAATACTGGCACACGTATATACCAAGAATATTCTGACAGTTCTGAGTGCCCTTTCACCCAAAGTCAGGGCAGTCTCAAGGAATTGAAATGTCTTCTTTGCATTTGGCTGTTTCTAAGTGCTGAATTCCTCTTATGCTACAGTGAAATTATATTCTCTTCTGGTTTTGCCCTCTGCCAAATATATGTTTCTGTCCATTGCCAAATTTTCCAGTGTTTTTATAAGCCTGAGTGAGCTATTCCTTCTTTCCACGTGCCGAGATCAAGCATTAACACCTATGTCTTTCTTCTTCACTTAAAAGTTTTTCCTTTCACAGAGCCAAAATTAAAAATATATTTACTGTTACTATTAGCAGGCCTGATATATCTGAGCCTAAAGCTGAAAATATGTGCCTAAAGACTGAGAATTCTCTATTAATTTCATTTTGGTGTGATTAGTTGTTGAATAATACAGATTACTTTATTTTATTCTATGAGATTCCTTGTCACATAAAGGAAATGCTCAGTGACTAGGGCAGACTTAGAAATCTGTTCTTAATGATGTTGGAAACATTGCAAATGCATGAATTAAGAAATAGCTTTATACTTTAAAGAAAGCATTTGATTTTATTAGCCTGGGGCATTAGAAGACATAAAAGATGGAGTGAAGTTATTCCCCTGCCTCCTTTTTTGTCATGAGGAACTGAAATGTAACATATATACTTCTAGCATACATTTATCTCTTCTTCCTGACAAGCCTTTAAAGAAATGCTTGACCTAAATGTCAAAAACTTGGCTATAATTTTTAACTGAAAGACCAAAGAAGAGATATGTTCCTAAGATGGTATATCTTAATTTTTAAAGAAGGAAAAAGACAAAATCAACATGTATTAAAAAATGTTGCAAGAAAATTCAGATAAGAAAATAGAGGTGAGAAAATCTAGTTAGATTACATGGGTACCAATGTACTGCTGCACTGGAGGTCAGTGCCTGAGCACTACTGAGGGGAGTGTAGAGCGTGAACTGGCTGCCTGTTACTAACCAGTGCGTACCACTGAAGAGAAATTTTGCATACGTATGTGTACTCATGCTAAATTCTGGATCCAGGGTGCATCTTAACTGCAGACACTCTTGGGATTTGAGATAGAGTGCAAATTTGTGTTGGGAATGATCTCCAGATGCCCATGCTCATGGCTCTAACAACCCTGATGTGCGCTTCCCGCAGACAGAGCGCCAAAGGCTGATTATAGATTCAACAACAACATTACTACACACCTTGTTGAGAAGGTTTTCCCATAGTTGATATCTACTCACGTTATGTTTTCCCATTTCCTCAGCAGACAGATTTTGATGGATCTATTTAGCTTGTTTCTGTTTTGCAAGCTGAGATGTCTTAGAATTTATTGTCCCATGGCTTTGCTGCTAGAGGTGGAGTTCATCCCTTGCACATCACTTGTGCTGAGCTATTTCCAGTTCCTCCTTCCTTCTCCTCTTGATGACATTTGGCTTTTAATACTGTCCAAATATTGCTACCTCTTTGGAGCTAATTTTTTAATTTAAGTATATAATGTGTCCATTCTGATTTGGTAATCTTTTATGGCAGCAGTAAGTGCATTCAGTTAGATGGTTGGCACATTTGCAAGTTTTCCATGACTTCAGGATATTCCCTGGGAGTAACAGGAAGTTGTTCCATTCAACCTCTCACACAAAACCAGAAAAAAGGAAGCTTAGCTAATTATTTTGCCCCAGTAATTTGTGACAGCTAAAACCAGGTAAGGTAAAGGTCTGATGAGTGAACCATATTGAAAGCCAATAAAAGCACTTTACCTCAGAACACTATTTGCTTTGATATATCATCTAGCCTTTTTCTTCCTTAAATAAAAATAGACGAGTCACCATAAACAACAATCTACTTTAAAACATTATTTTTAATAATGTTTTAAAGAATATAAATATATTTATATTCTTTATATATAAAATATCAGAATATAAATATATTTGTATACAACACATATCATTATTATATATGATTATACATTTTTTTTCATTAACACATAAAGCATTTTATATTAACAAATGAAATTAACTTAAATGTGATGGTCTGCCTCTAGATTCAATATTTATCACATTCCTGAAGTGTGTCCTAAACTAAAATAGACACAAAGAATATACTACTTTAACTTCTGCATTTGTCATTGAAAGGATATCTTCAATATGGCCATCGAACAAATTGCATAGGATTGATCTTTAAACCATTAAACAATTTCAAATTCATGTAGTACACATGAATATCTTATTATAAGCTAACCTTAATTACAAAAAAAGATTTTTTAACCTTAACAACCTAAAATATTTAGGGTTGATTTCACTTTAGATTTGATTGTTTGCTTTGGGTTTTTTAAAATATTTTGTGGGGCTTTGGGGATGAAGGGGGGATTTGGTGTTTTCCCCTAGAAAAAGTGACCCAATAATGTTAAAACTAGTACGTCTGGTAGGAACCAAAATTTGCAATCTGCTGTGCACCACTAAACTAAACCCTTTTTTCATTTGTTATGCTTTGCCCCAACATGTTTTAGATAAGAGTTATTTACATTTCTGACCAAAGACTAAGTCATTGTGCATTTTCTACTTTCATGAATTCCTTGCATGCCAGATTTCAGCTCATTTAGGAGGAGGCCGTTCTAATTTTAAAACTGGAGTTTAAAGTCTTAAGAATGCTTAAAATAATTTCAGCAAACAATCAAATGAAGAAAAATAATTTCACATTGCCATCTTTATCAATTCAGTAGAAGTTTAAAAAAAATATGATTGATAAGGTCTTTCATGCTGTACAAAAGTAATTCTAATATCTAGAAAGGTTTTTAAGATACTTTCATGGTTTAAAGATAAATATCCTTTGGGAACACATCCATATTTCTCTGTGTTCAGAGTTGGCAAAATGAACCATATCCTGCAGTTCTGAAGCTCTTTGAGGAAAGGTAATTGAAAGCTTTTGACTCTCAGTCTAAAAAATCAGATGAAGGCCTATCTGTCACTCATTTTGCAATATTATGAGAAAATAAGGTGGACAAATAGCTGGAAGCAAATTTGTGCACTTTTTTATACAGACTAAATAGTATCTCCTACCTTGGATTTAGCATTTACAAATGATGAGGCATTTTTAAAATTCAGAGCAATCTATTTCAAACACTTTTTATTTTTCAAATATTCCTAATGCAATTTCTCTTTTGTCTAAAATATTAAAGGAGAAAACAGTAAGTTGTTTCTCTTTCAGTGGTGCAGAAAATGACAACTATGTAGACTATTTATTGCAATATGCAATGAGATGTTGGCAACTGTAGGAAAAGGATGCTTTTTTTCAGAAAATACTTCAATTTAATTTTAATCAATGGCTAGATTGCTATATTTTCTCTGAAGAGATTTGACTGATTCAATCTTTCTTTTACACATGATGGAAATAAGAAAGAGAATGTTCCACATTGGACAGGAAACATGTCCACAAAAATAACAAGCCAAGATCCTTTCAATAAAAGACAAGGGATTACCCTTAACGTTACATGGGATCAGAGAATCTCACAGAGCTGAAAGAACGTGTCTTCCTGTGATAAATTTATTTGGACAGGAAGTGTCATCTCCTTTTGTACATAGGTGATTGTCCTCAACAGAGATCCAGATAGAGAAGAAAAGATTTTCCATTCCAGGATGATTTAAAATATCTGTATCTTTCCATAATAACTGATGCTATCAAAATTCATTGTTTGCCTCCTTTACTGAAGATCAGCATCCAAATAACATAGATAAAATAGACATCCAAACAATATTCTGGGAAATACTTGCAGTAGCTACTCTTTCAGATCAGATTTAAACACTCCACTTTGGCATGGGGTATAACATATCAGAGGTGAAGACTTAAGTGTGTGAAGATGGTGGAAATGAGAAGCAAAGAATTAGATTTAAAATAAGCCTATAAGGTCAGATATCCTTTTAGTATATTATTGTTTGGGACATAATACTGGGTCAAAGTATTTCAATGTTCAATGATTTTATAGTAATAAAAAGTTAGATGAAAGGAAATAGACAAAAAAGTACATTTTCACAAAAAAAATGTATAGCATCCCAAATATTTTCAAGCTATCATTGCAAAATATCATATCATAGTTAAAAAAAGCTAGTCAAGACAAGATTAAGGACAGACACAAGGAGGGGGAGGAGGGAGAGAGATTCTGGTCAGATTAACTTGAAATAGAACATATATATATTTATATATTGAAAAAAATCAATTTAAAATTTTTGATTTTAAAATCACAGATAAAAATCTGCACATTAATATGAAAAATATCTCCACTGAAACAAAAAGCATTCACACCAAATTTAGTCTGCTAGAGTAGAAAGTTTTGGCAAAATTACATTTTCTATTGATTTCCATTTTACCATGCAACTTTAGTGACTTCTGTTTCCCATATAGCACTTTCCTGACCCTGAGGTCAGGGATCCACCTAATTTGCAATGGTTCTGATGTAAATAATCTCCCTAATCTAATCATTAGCTGAGATTTTGTATGCAAAGAAGATAAATTTTCAGGATTTGGTCATCTATTTTAAGATGAGGTGAATTATACCTCTTTCTTTCCATGGAATAAAAGCAGATGAGATAAATGGATCAGATGCCAAAAGCTCTACTCCCTCATGTGCATCTCCTATTTGCATGAAACACCTCAGGTCATTACAGTACTTCTCACTGGGACAAAGTAGAGGGGGGTGTGTTCGTATGTGAAGAGAAACACTAGAATAATCAAAGCAGAGAAAATGTAAAATCTAACTTTGACTTTAAGACCACATACTAAGGAATAGAAGAGATTATAAGGAAAGGACAGCAGCATTACTGACAGTACTGATAATGCTGAACTGAGGTGGTAAGTCCCTTTTGGTTGCTTCAGATCTGAACATCGTACAGCTGAGCATGTCCATATCAAAGCACAGCCTGGATAACACAGGCATAGCACGATGGTAAGAGTCCCGTAGCATAACTCAGGCATACAACGATGGTAAAAGTCCTGTAACATAACTCAGACAAGCCAGACACAAGCAGCTGGGAGCTAGGTGTGTTTTCTTTTTAAATCCAAGGAGGTACATAACTCCAGCTGAAGGTGGTGAACTGGCAGGCACTGCAGTAGCCAACCAATTAACATAATTTTTCCTTAAGGTTACTTACTACTTATTTCAGTACATACACCGTCTGAAATATATGCTAATGCAGCTGAGAGTCACTAGGGACTGTTTTGTTAGAAGTGATAATCAACCCGAGCGTTACAAACATGCTGCAGGCTAAACAAGTTGGCCTATAGCACTACAAGAGGCACTTTGCTTTGAAAAGCCTCGTAATCATTGTCACTACATCTATGTCACAGAAACAAAGCCGAAGAAGGGTATAATCAAGCCAAGCTGAGCATGTAAAGAATCATATGGGAGATGGGAATAGCAACCACTTCTGTATAGTGAACTTCTGTGTTCAAGCCAGATGTTTTACTGACAACACTTTCAGATGTCGCATGCATATTTCAGTGCAAATGAGCCCAAGCTACAAATTAATGAGTTCTTTTTTCAAAGCCACTTAGATATGCTATTACAGCTACCAATATTCTCCCTTTCAGACACAGCTATTTTATTTGGATGAAATAGAATGCCTTATTCAGCTCAGGAAAAAATCTCTATTAAAAATGTATTGGAATGTAAAGAAATTTGTGTAAGCATTTGTAACAAAAGACCCTTAAAAGTATGGAGACTCTCAGATGAAAATACCACAACTCAACAAATACAGGACAATTTAATGATATCCACAGAGCAGTATGGTCTGAAATTGCAAGCCTTTTCTTGTCTAAGTAGTTTCCTCATACCTTATCCATAGTCCACTGAATATCTTTTGTCCCCATAAGAAAACAAACAAAAAAATTGCCTCTTTAGTACATGGGGTTGAATGTTTCAGCTGAAGGTCTGGATCTAAAATCCTGAGCTATGATAAGAGTTGCCCCTCCAAAGGCAGATGTTAAGACAGTAGATTTCTGCTTTTCAGTGTATATTGCAACAGTTGTCTATTTTTCAAGAACAGAAGCAGTAATCTTGGTCCGCTGCATTCACAGATAATTTTGTCTTGGACATGCCAGATACAATATTTTACACATGAGATTAAATTTTAACACTCTTACGGTAGAATGCATTTCGAAGAATATCATATCATATGATTATCCGTTTCAAACAGATAAAGGAAAAGTGTAAATAAAGGAAATTGGTCCTAATTAAGAAATGCAGTAACCATCTCTCCACAAACCTTTCTTCATTGCTTCCTTCATGCAATTTGTTTGTATGATGTATTTGATAAAAGCTTTTAGATACCTTCAAAATTTGGACTGACTCACATTTTTATGGCCTATACATTCATTAGTGAACTACACTTTGAAGATGTTTTCTATAAATTAAGGAGTTTGTCTATGTATCCTAATGGAACATATCAGCTATTAGAAAGTGAAGAAGTCTGTAAGTCCATAATGGGTCTTTTTCTCTACTACTACTTTCACTTATAAAGTCTTTTAAAGGAACCACAAATTTCATTGCCTTGAAAACATGAGATTTTATCAGTGAGTGAAAAGAAATCGAGTTGCTGTGATGTGATCTCCAAGAAATGGATGTAATAAAAAGATTCTTTTTACACTAAGCCTAAACCATTAGTGCAGATTTACCTCCTTTTCCTCATGTAAAATACCAAAAATGGGATTCAAGAACCTTGTCCCTGACAGACCTAACAGTAACTGTTGAGGCTTTACCTGTGCAGGTCTGATGGCAAGTTGTTTTCTGTTGTTATTATTGGTGGTGTTGTCATTACAGATAAACGGGAGAGGTGATTTGGGACAAAATTCTTGATGGAGGCAATCCCAAATACAGAAATTTGGATGATTGGAGGTTGTCTAAGTCCTGTCATTTTCTTACAGTATAATGTTACAACTTCTCCCTGTTTAACCTTCCAATTTTGTCTTTGCTTTTCAAATCCAGGCTAATTAGAGGATTTCTCTTCTTTGTGACACCAGACTCCTATGTCACACTTTAATTACAAGGACTATGTAGTGTTCTATTAACTGTGGATTTTTGCTTCTTAGATTTGTGTGTTAATTAGTAATATCAGCATTCAAGTTTTTCTTTTTTTTTCCAAAAATGTTCTTCATTATAGCAATTAACCACATATCCAGGACAGCCAAAGTTAACCATTTATGAACTTATTTCTTCAGCCAACATCTTTGAAGACCTTGTATTTCCATTCCTGCTTATGCTGTGAAAATGAAGAGTAAAAAAATACATGCCATGAAAATAATTTATCTTTTGAGAGAAAACATTTTCTGAAATACTCATGCATCTTTTGCTTTTAAAATACTCAGATCAGTTCTATGTTTGGTTTTGTTTTGGTTTTAATTATTGTATTTTACATTTTTAATTATATTTGAACCACATTACTGAGCTTTTCTTTCCAGCTATTACATTTATACATTATAGTCACTATATGTATATTGAGCCACTCATATTCATATAATCTTGAAAACTGATGTCAAAGGTAAAATCAAAAGTTGTCATAAAAGCAAGAATAAGCAACACAATACTGAATAAACACATACAAATACATAATTTCTCTTCCTAAGTATTGATATTATTTTGAATTGGGAAGCTTTTCTTGTAGTCTGAATGGTTTGCCATCTCTGTAGAATGTCTTTTGCTTTCTTCCTGCCACAGACCCTATCTTAAAATAAGGTAATTTTCCTTAATTGTATCTATCATGCCTGTTTCATGGAAATTCTATGGGGCAGGATATGCTTTTCCTGTGCTTGTATATGCTTTTCCATAGTGTCTAGAATAATGTAGCCTAGTATAATGCAGTACAGTGCCACTCTCTAGGTGGTCTCATCACTTGCAATGAGCTTGAAATGCACCTTTCACTGACTGCTCCTTCAAGTTTAAGAAGCTGGCCACTTGTGTTAACAATAGAAAACATAGAGAAGGATATAACATGATAGACAATGTGTGTCTGGATATTTTCTGTGGGAAAAATTGCTCATCCAGAGCAAGATTATTTGAAAAATTGACATTGGTAACTAGGAAGTCCTTTACAAGGCTATTGTTATGGTTTTAAAAGGCACACTTAGTCCTCTGGCTGGAGAGAGCTGGGTTTGTAATTCACCTATTGAAAGGCCAGATGTTGCACACATAGCTCAAAACATGACTGCAAGATGCTCAGAAATTACAATAATACACATAGAATAGAGCAAAGTAGAACTTGGAAAATATATCCTGTAGATACTGTCTGGGTTTTCAATGGAATTCAGATTTTTGACTTTATTTCAATGCAGAAGGATAAATTTCTTAAGAAGAAACTTTACTGCTGGCTAAATTTTTCTTTTGTAATATATACCAAAATGTTACATAATCTCAGTGAAAACTCAGTTTTCTGTGCCTTTCAATGTGACTAATTTATTTGTTTGGGTTTTTTTGGTTTTTTTTTTTAATCTAACAAGCAGCCTTTCTAATATGCTCATATTGTGAAAAAAACAAAAAAAATTTCCTGGGCACCCAAAATATTCTTACAAGGCTTTCCATGAGCACTGCTTTTCTACCCAGACAACCTTTAACAACACAGTGTATTACTCTGAGTTATTAAGACAAAATTTTACTGCCAAAAACTGAAGAAAATCAACTTTTTAGACCAGAGTTTCTCTCTGGCATACAAAAGTGCAAGCACCTTTGGGCAAGCTACTCATTCTTCCGTTTATCTAAGTGGGAATAGTCAAAGGATCATTATTTGATGATAGTATACTATATAACACAAAATACTTTTAAATATTGTAATATCAATTTCAAATCCATGGCTCCAATGATACCTGCAAAGAGTGGAGAAATATAAACAGGGCAGAGGAAAATAACAAGGGAACTCAGTGCTGCCTGGTAGAAAGGATAAAGGGTGATGGAGATGCAAAGCCCATACACTAAAGGCTATGAAATCAAGAAATATGGCATATTTAATAAATTTACTATTCTCCTGGAAAAAGGAAGGCTGTATCTGCTTTTCCACAAGCTGAACACATGAAGTATCAAACTACATTTTCTTTATATGCTTATTTTACTTTTGCCCTTGAATTGGATATAGCATGGATGTGATTATCATGCACCCAATTCTCTTTCCTTTAATTGAATACAAATTAACACCCTCAACCATGAAAAGATTTGCTTCTCTGGAGTAACAGCGAGGCTAGAAGTAGGTAAAACCTAGCAGTCTGACTAATATATATATATTATATGTGTGTGTGTGTGTGTGTGTGTGCATATATATTCAAATCAGCATTCCAAGGGCAGCCGTTGCTATTAAGGACATTTCACTTACAAGCACAATATTAAATTAGATTAGCTTACAGAACCCATAAACATGTTATGTCGGTGTGTTATAACAAAGATAATAGAAGCAATAACAAATAGAATTTAGAATCACATTTTAATTAGTCATATGAACAGTTTAACACAGAAATACTGACAAAGCAGAACTAACAGCATAATGGAGCTGCTTAAAGGTGTAGATAGGAGCCATCCTTGCAATATAAATGCAGTACTTAATAAGAATTTTTACTTAAAATAATGATTTCACTAAATCACTGTAACTAAAAAGAAGGCCAAATGAGAAGTATGCCCTGTTTGACTTTACCTAGGGGAACAAAGACCTTTTTTTCCTGACTATGAGACTTCTTATGAAAAAAAAATGCAATTCATGCATAAAATTGCTCATGTATTTGTTAGAATATCTGATTTGTAGTTCAAATGAAGAGAAGAAGTTGAGAGGTGTTATGTTTGTCTCCTTTGGATAATTTCTTTATTTTTGGATTTGAATGGTATTAATGATTAGTCTGCATTTCAATGCTTTCAGAAGTGGTCATCTGTTAACTATATTCTTCTATCAAAATTGTTACTATATAGTCGATGTCCAGACAAAATTCAGCAAATAATTCATTGACACATTCAGTTCTTATCAGTGAACAAAGTAATGTAAGGGAAGGATTCAGCATTTTGTAAACTGTAATTGGGAAGCGCCCACATATATACTGTCCAAATGATCCAATTAGATGAAATGTAAATTAATTTATTGATATACTCAATGTTTTCCAAAACAGCCATATTTCTTTGCCACACCGGATGATGTGATACATAGCCATAAATGTATGCAACACAAGGAAATGAATACCTAAATGAAATAATTGAACACAAGGCAGCTTTTTCATTAATTAATGTAGCTGAGTTTTATGTAATCATGATTAAAATCTGTCTAAATCCAAAATCTTCACTAAGGGAATCATATTAAAAAAAACACACTGTAAATAAAAATGTGAGGATTAAAATAAGAAAGGAAAAAGGAATCTCAGTAAAGCACTTATAAAAAGTAGTGACATTATCTTTTTAATAAACCAAGAGGGAACCCCATCTACCGCACTGGGTATTGCCAAATGTATTTTAGGATAGAAAATGTTACTATTCCCTTTGTACAGATGAGTCACTGGGGCAAAACTCCTCAATGATTTGCTCAGGATTATATAGGCAGAATTTGCACAACCCTGAAACACTGATCAAACTAATACTTTAACCTCTAAACCTGCTTTTCCTTTAACAACCTCCAATAATAAATAATTTTTTCAGAAAATGAGTAAATGCATATCTAAATGGACAGCACTCAAGAGGTTAGCTGAACATGACTTTCAAAGAAGTGGGTGTTTCTTCTTAAGTAAATTCTGCAGTAAAAAAATGGCAGGTGAAATGTACTTTGAAAACAGGCTAAGAGGGATTTTAAATAGTCAAAGGCTCAATGATATGTTATAAGAACCTATTGTCACAATACAGCATTCAGACCAAGAGCTTAGCAGGAATTAAAAAAGGATTAAACCTTTATAAGGATAATGAGAACATCCATAGTTACTTTAGATAGGATATAAAATAATATTTGTAGAAAAAGAAATAAAGGCATTCCTTGAGGCATAAGTGAACCATCAGCTTAGGAAGGTAGGTAAAAAACACATCAACAATGACAAAATTATTGTGTAGATAGCAACCTCCTTGGAAGAAACTTTCAAGAGGATTCCATTATGCAAAAACATTGCAGAAGACCCATTTGTAATTTATAGGCATTTTAATTTCCTATGTGATCAAATGAGAAGAAAGAAGTAAAATGTTCCAAATCACCCGTGTTACATCCATACTGCAAAATTCATCCATCTCAGCTTGGACAGAATAGCTTGTACTCCACGTAATATTTGACTCTGGATGTCATTTAGGCCCCATACACTGTGTCTGCAATCCTAAGGAATAATTACTTTGTGTGTTTATGTGTGTTTGGTTTTTTTTCACTTTTAAGCACCTGAAACAGTAAGTATATGTGTTTTGGGATAGCACTGAGCTACACTGGAGAAGGGTGAATACAGTCAAATGAGATAGAGTCCTCCATACTACCTCATATGAGCAGTTTCTGTAGTAAACTATATCTAAACTAACAGATTCTTCCCAAAAAAAGAGGTTGAGAATCAACTAACATTTTGTGCTCAGTGCACACAGTAGGGAACTAGACCTGACAATGAGCTGAAGAGCCATTATTCACCAATGCAGTTGTACCCACAAAGAATATTTCCTTTCTCTTTCCCATTCACAGGAAAACCACAGAGCCTTCTGACATTCCAAGTTATTCAGAGACTCAGAACAAAAATAACCTACTCAGCAAACTCTGAGCTATAAATAGTCCTGCCATGCCCCCTGCAAGTAAGGTTTTGTCCTCTAAATGATGGCAAAACACCCAAGAGAACACCAGTCTGTGAATCACGGTGTCTTCCCTGTATTCAAAGAGATCAGTGTTGTCACCAGAATTGAAAATCTTTTTACAGGAAAATCAGTTCCTGGGGTGGTGAGGACTTTCGAGTTTTGTTTTCAAGAAAAGTGCAATGACTTACCGCTGGAAATGACCCTTTAGCTGGAGACAGGATCTCCTTTAATTCTGTTTCTTCAGGAACCACTATATGGTTCATCACAAATTGCCAGTCTCTGAATATGGGTTCTTTGGGCTTTTTACCATTAATCACAGCAAACAAAGGCATGATTTGTATCTTGCTGCTATGACCTTTGTAATGGCAGCACCCCTGAGCAACCACTTTGTGTACATGGAAAAGTGGTTGAGTTAAAAACATTTTTCTTCGGCATACTACAATTCACCAAATATTTGAAATGTCTAATATTTTTCAGAACACTTTTACACATTAGAAATTGCAGGGAAATATAATTTTTAAAATGGTATAACAAGTTCTGCTTTAGATATGTGCCTACAATTTTTTCAAGTTAGTTGTAAGTATTTAGACAAGATGTGAATATAAATGAGCTAGCCAGCAGATGAAAAGGCTAATAAGATTTTGATCTTTCTTCTTTAAGTGAAATGAAATTTAATTTTCATCTGCTCTGAACATGCACTTCTTTTTACTCCTATTTATTTTCAGGAAATTCTGTGAGATCTTGATTATACCAGTAGAAAAGAGCTGAATGTGTATGCCAATGTCCAAACTTCTACAGGAAAAGGTACTTAACACACATAGTTTGAGAATAGAGTTTGTCAGGATGGATTTGATCAATGAGACGCTTTGGATGCAACATCAGGTTGCCAGAGAGCAGGAGGTAAGCTGTTACCTCTTTTTCATATTTTTTCCCAGTGTGTCCTGTACCTACCCCTACAGTAAGCAGAGTTGGATCACCCACTCTACAGCAGTCCTTGCACGCTTATAAAGACTGCAACAAATCATACTATGAAGTTGTCATAATAAACCAATCAGTTCTCCTTTTTTTTTCCTGTAACACCTAGTATTCCGGGCACAAATGGTTTTATTGAAGTTATTTACATTTAGACTAGCATGCAGTTCTTCACAAGAGGAAACTATTTCACTGACTCAAAAATCAAGTGAAAAAATTTAAGAATCTACATTGTGTAATGATGTTTGTAATAATAAGATTTTGACTAGCCAAATTTGTTGTTTTTAACATCAGAAGCTGTTGATGCAGGGGTTTTTGTTGTTTTGTTTTGGGTTTTTTTAATGGCAACTACTATTTTGGTTTAGATTTGCTAGCTTAAAAATCACAAATCCATTTTCACAGCTCATATAAAGCTCACTGTACAATTTCTAGCACAGCAAGGAGAAACTCAGAAGATAAGTAGAGAAAATGATTTTGAAACTAAGTCAGCATTTTTAAGGAATTTGATTTATAAAATGCAATTTTTTGCCTTCAGCAAATCCTTGAAAGTCATTATGGCTTTTTTTTTCTAGTTAACTTTCTCCAGCATGCCTGATGATGGAAATAGCTATTTACAATATTTAAAGTAGTTTTACACATGCTATATGAAAACCATAGTTACCTTTATTTATCTGGTACTATTTTCATTAGCATTTTGGGACACAAAATAATGGATATTCACAAAAGCAAAACAGGATTATAGGATCTCAGCCCAATGAAATTAAAATTAGGGACATAAATATGAATGAAACAAGAGTTCTGCTACGACTATACTACAGTGTAACTACCATTTTATCTTAGAGAAAGCTAGAATAAAATTTCTACAGGTTGCTGTGGTCTAGAGAAGTTTGAAAAAAAGTGTCTGTAATGTAATTTGATGTTCTTTTCTATTCTAATTTTGGGGTCACACTTTCTGAACATATCCTAGAGCTGCTCTGAATGACATAAGCTTGTACCATGTCCAGGAGATGCTAGGCCTGCCTGGATGTGCCTGCAGGGTGGTGACACCCTCACAGCCGTCCACACCAGCAGTATTGCCCCCTAGAACATGTAAACTGAAAAAAAGTTAGTACAAGAAATTTCTGATGTGATTTTTCTGGTAAATTCGAGCTTAGCATCCTCTCATATAACAAACTGTGGCTGGATATGGGGTTTGATAGGTCTTTGCTCTATGAAGGTCTCTATGACTGGATGCACACATCCTCCTGATGGCTTGAGGGACAATGGTTTTCCCTGAATAATGGAAAACCAGAGCACAAAGCCAGAGAGGACTAGTGATGTTAGCACTGTGGGAGATGAATAGGCTGTATGTACTATTGTTGCTGCTGCTTTTACTAATTTATTTAGCATTCAGACTAGAATGTAGCGAAGAGTCTTTTGTCACATCATTTTTTAGAGCCACACACCAGAGAGATGGAAGTTAAACAAATTAAAAACCTGTTCATTGCCCCAGGCGAGTTTTACTTTGTCATTTGGTTCAGTTCATTTCAGCATTACACTTTTAATGGCTCACTTAGTTAAACTTGAACTTATGATTACTGTTACTTCTTCTAATAAAGGCCTGTTTTGTGAGGGCTTCATTGCTGTTGCCTCAGGATAACAGCTGCTAATTTGTTTTATTACTATAATATATTTTATTTAGATTTTTCTCTTAAAAAATGCTGGCTGTGCTGCTTGCAGTCACTGTTTTCTACTCTAACAGCCAGTTTGCAGAGCTGGCATAGCCTACAGGACTTTGTATATGGCAGGACTGTGGACTGATGAGTCAGATCTACAAACATGTGCAATTTATGCCACAAGCTAGTTTCTTGACTTTGAAAAAACAATTTTTTCCCTCCTGTAAAACACAGACAGCAATATCTGTATCGCTTGTTAGGGCTAGAGATGCCTGCTGGTGAACACTGTCAAGTAAGAGCAGCATATTTTCTAGCAGAGATTGTACAATATTTTTTTATACCACTTGTACACTTGAGCCAAATCAGTATCCTCAGTCCAGTTACTAAGGATTTTCTTTGGTGAAATCTACTGTTAGAGGTTTATGGGACAAATTCAGTTCTTATTTGGATTGGTGTAATAATTAAAAAGTATTGCACTGTTATGATGCAGCAGTTATTTGGGTTGTCTCGGAAATGTGTAATTGATAGATGAACCCAAATTTATAATCCAAGCGCAGAAGGCAACCTGGGTTCTGAACTAGGTATTTTGGCAGTTGTGATTTTCTCTCACGTGCCTTATCAACAAGTTATTGTTCCCTGTTAGGCTCATGAAGCCTGGCTGCTCTGGCTTTGCTTAGCAAGCATAAAAGACCTTCATTGCCCAAAAGGGTCCTGAGGCAGCGTAACACAACAGAAAGTGCCCCACCACAATCCCTCCCAGAACAGCTGTATACTTCTCTGCATGGAGCTGGGCCTCCAGCCCACTGTCATTTCTCAAGGTTGCAAGGAAAAATTGACTTGCATTTTCCGATCCCTTGCTCAGAGGAAAGAGATGATCTTGACTGTGTTTCCTATACTTATGTCTCTCTGTGCTTTATCTTATGATCAGGCTATAAACTGCAGTTCTAATTAATTTTTTGGATGTATTATGCAGGTAGTTGCCTATTTTATCTAAAGCTGTCCACTGTAATTGAGAATGAAAATGTGATTCAAAGAGCCAAGAGCAGAGAAGGAAGACTTTGTAACATTCAACTTTGGACTTGTACTTTAGGCTACAAGGTCTTGGGCTTCCTAAAATCACTTTCTATTTATTGGACAGATGTCAGTCTCTCCAAAACACCTGGATGAAGCACCTGACAACTATTCTGCCCAGCACTCATGTCCTTTTGCAGAAAGAAGTGATCCAGTGGACATTATTCCCCAGCACACCATCAGGAACAAAACTAAATCTAATCTATGCAAAAGCCAAGCTTGCATTCACAGAGAAGAGATGGAATATAAAAACCTCATAATACAAATTAATGCTCCACACAGTAGAATCTTGTAGATTTATAAGCAGAGAGGAAGTGAATAGTAAGTATCTTGTCCAGCGAGAGTCTGGAAACTTGGGTACATGCCTTAGGAACAGAACGTGCAAGAAATTTCCACTCTTTATTGGTAACTAAACCTTCCCAAATCTTTTTATTAAAGAGGACTGATTGTATCAGTAAACCTGGTGTGATGAATTTGTGGTTATTCATCTCTGACAACTCAAACACAAGTGATTATGAGCCTTCAGCCACCTGGTTTAGATAACTGGTTTTCAGAAACTTGGTCTCAATGCACTTTTGGGACAACCAAAATCATAATAAACTGCACCACTGACCTCTGCTGAAGATAATCAGAACTGCTCACTTTTTAAAATGGTTCTCCTTATCAGTAAGAGCTACAAGGGATTCTCCCTTCAGGTTAAACTGGAATGGCTGGAGGTTGAAGCTAAGACTGTTTGGCCTTTCAGTCAAGGATGTAAAGAACACAGATGGGAGAGAACTACCTGAGCAAAGGGAAAAGGCTGGCATAAACCCACTAAAGAACGCATTTGTCATGGAAACATTTATGCTGCAAGTGGAAAGAAATATCGCTCCATGCAGCCAAAAATGTCAAACTGGATAGTGCTAGAGCTTGTGAAAAGAACTGTATTTCATACAGATGTGAAGGAAGCATAGCTTGAAGCTTTGGTAAATCCTTTCCAGTCTTAAGTTCTTGTCACGGTTTCAATGAGTGTCACAGTGTTCCCTTTGAGTTTAGCTGCAATGCTAAGGCACTGAAAACCTCTCATTCTGTTCTAGAGTGACTTGTACTCACCAAACACCACTGGCACAAATCAAACTTGTTTGTTCACAGGTGACTATGAAAGGAATCATATTTCTCACACTGCCTACTTTGAGTCCAATTAAAAATTTCATTTTCTGATCTGTCAATACAACCTCAAGTTTTTCTTTCAGATAGCCAGCATTTAACAAACCAAGGCAACCATATTTTGCAGTGTCACTACATAGATTATTCCAAAGCTGGAACTCCATTATGATTCATGGAAAATTTAAACTTCGATGTTGCTACAGCAAAAAAAGGAGGGGAAAAACATAATATAACCCCATGATCATCTAGCAGGTTGCACAGGTTTTCTTGATTAAATCCAGGACACAGACAGCCAAAAGCATTCAGGAAGCAAAGAAATGTAAATGAAAGACTTGGATAATATTTTAAACAGATTTAAGAACAGGCAGAATGAAGAAGGTGGCATACACTATGAAGGAAGAAATGGATGGTTAAGGAGGAAGAGCTGTAGTTTCTTCCTGAGGGTTCATCCTCTCACTGCATGTTTCCATCTCTGTCTTTTCAACTTCTTTCCTAACCCATTTCCTTACGAAAATAACAGTGAAACAATGCATCAGCAATATCTATAACGTGCAGCCATTTGTTACAGCATTTTTTTCTTCATTTTATGCCCCTGACATTTCTCAATGAAGTCTGAGTAAGACTCAGTGTTGAATCCACAGTAAACAATTTTCATTATGAAAAGCAGCATTGAAATAAGACTGTCACGGTATCTGCATTTTGGTCAGTTGGTGTGTAAATTTTTGGAAAAGCAGTAGTAATCTTCATGTTTTTGTGAAAGAATAAAACAACTCTCTTCCTTGTTCCTCCAGGGAGCTAAAAGAATTTGTCACTGATAAGGAAGTCATTTAGAAGGCATTTCTAGGATATCAGTCAGGCTTATAAGCAGCACAGCAGGAACCATATCAAGGAGACCAAAGCAATTAGCAAGAAAAAAGTCAATTCCCTGGTGAGATTGAGAGATGTCTGAATTCCACTACTAGCTGGTCTAATCTGAAGTTTTGACTCAGTCTTGCCTGAGTTCATTCCTGATTAGAAAGGCCATCAAATGTTGTCCTTTTGGAAAGTGGTAGAAATACAAAGCATATTTGACAGTCATAGGCAATATATTTTAAATGATTAAGCAGTCCAGGTCCGCCAACCCCTCAAGGAATTTAGGACCTGTATTTTGGAGAGTTTAGAGTCTCCAAAACCTATTAATTCAATAGCTTAATTAACTATAATGTTCTGAATCTTCCTTAATTGCCAACATCTCCAGGAAATAGTAAGAATAGGTACATGGGGTCCTAAATAAGTTTGGTTCTTCTTCATCCTAATATAATTCTCTGCAAAGTCTTCATTCAAAATCCACTTCCCCAATCAGTGCAGAATTTTTTACTAGTAAGTCAGAAGCTTCTCCTAAAGTATGTCATTTTACTGCCAAATATTTCCTAATATTACTGTTTAGTACCAACACCTGAAATATTTGTCATATTGTTGAGGATGTTCCTTTACTTGTGATAAATTTTCATTTACAGCAATTGCTGAAATGAAAATAATTTTTGAGCAATCAAAGGATTAATTACCACATGCAGTCAAAGAAATTTTGTAATTTAATTACAGGGAGCTTGGGCTGCTCAAAACTTTATGTGTAGACCTGAGGAGAATCCTAGCTCATCTTCCTAATTAGAGACAACATATCTTCTCCATATCTTCTCTTTTCTGCATAGGTCATTCTGGATCTGGACAAAGATGAAGGGGAAATGTTGGACAGTAGTTATAGTATAAAACAAACAAAAAGGTGAGAGAAAAGGCAGAAGAAGGAGGGGAGATTTACGAAAGAGGGAAAGACAAAACCACATTTTGCATGTGCTGGGTTTCTTTGCTGCTTTGGTCATAATACTAAGAAATTTCCATCTGTACAGTTATTTGCCCAGATCTCCTCAATGAGGCTCACCAGTGAAGCTGAGAGTCCTGAAATGGAACAAACCATTGTGAGGCCTTTACAAACACGCTACAGAAAAATCTGCAAGAGAGTCACAATTTGGCTTGTCTGGTCATTATTTATTCTAAAGTATCTAATCTATAACATATACCTCTTTGTTGTTTTGACACCCAGATTTAGGTTCACTCTAGTTTACCAGATATAATCTTGGCATAGCTCTGGCACTATATTATTGAATATTTTTTCATGAATTGCATACTGGTTTGAGTTTGGAAAGAAATATCAAAAAGGTTTGACTGGTCCTTAAAAATCACCTCGTTTCAATCCCTGTCCCTGTCCCTTTAATGCTGCCCAGGTCACATTTGGCTTTCTGGTCTTTGCCAGGTCAAGTTGAGCTCCTTGAAAACCAAGACACCAAATTCTTCTGCTGCTCAGGGCTGCTCTTAATCCATTCTCTGTCCAGCCTGCGTTTGTGTTCTGAATTGCCCTGACCCAGGTTAAGGACCTTGCAGTTGGCCTTCTTGATGTTCAGGAGGTTCCCATGGTCCCACCTCTCCAGCCTCACACAGTTCCTCTGGATGGCATCCCTACCCTCCAGGGTGTCTATACCACACAGCTTGGTGTTGTCAGGAAATTGCTGAAAGTGTTCTGGATCCCACTGTCCATGTCACTGACAAAATGTTAAACAGTGTCCATCCCAAAATTGATGCCTGAGGGATTAAGATTTTTAATTATTTTGAACTTTTTTAGTCTTTAAGTACTATTTCTATATATATATATATATATTTTTTTTAAGGTTCATGTCTTGATTCAATTTACTAAGCATTGCAACCACTAACATCTGAGATACTCTCAGGTCTCCTGTCAGATTTTCTACTGCTGGATTACTCACAAATCCAGTGACATAATGTCATGCTGATAAGGATTCCTTGAACAGCACTAGACACCAGCATTTAGGTAACTGAATTATGTCCATATTCAGTTTCCACAGACAATGAATATTTCCACAGGCATTTTGATGAGATTATTTGTTCAACCTACCTTAAATGCCGTATTTTGGTCCCTCAGGTACCACTCTTACCTAGTTTGCACTTCCTGGGCTGCCTAACTGTCTCCATCAAGCATAGAGTAATTTAGCCTAAATATTTAATTTTTGGAGAGTTAAAATCAGTTAAAGTGAAATTTATCCCGTTTGTCTGTCTGTCATACTGGTTTTACTGACATTCATTGTTTTAGGTTACAAGTTATGGTAAACTTGCAATCTCTTCTCAGGTTTGAACTGAAAATTAATGTAGCTTTCCTTTGGTAATCCTTCTACATAACATTACACCCAAAATATAGTGGTTGAGGCCTTGTAATTGTATTCAGGACAAATCAAACTATAGACAACTAGCTCTTTGTTCCAGGTGTTACTCAACTGTCATGGAATACACATGACAGTGTAAAAATATGGCATAAATTATGTCAAAAATTTTCAGAGAGTCTGTTACTAGGCTGTTAAAGCATATTAAATGCTACTGATGTACTCCCTCTGCTTCATATTAAATAATTAACAAAAAAGTCAAATAGTATTTTTACCATATGGAGATAAACTAGTTCTTACCATGGATATGGTAATCCAAAAGTAAATTTGCAATGTCATTTAACCGTTCCATATGTCAGTCTTAGGATATGAGGATGCCAAACAAAAATATGATATTTTCTTAACCAACTACCAGAAATGGAGGAAAAAAAAAGCAAGCAAGAATTCTAGGAAGAATTTCCTTTCCTGAGTTGTTTCTATACTGTAGTAGTTTCAGTTCAGTGCAGGGATGACCTACTTAGCTTCATGAGAGAAGGCTAAATGGCAATCGAGCACACTGAAAAATGTGGTATACACCCTATATCTTGACAAGAAACAAAGTAAATTAGCCTTATTCCTTAGCTTGATGTTGCACAGAAATACAATTTCTGGTATCCGAGCTAGTTTGCTTACCACAGATGTGAGAATCTTTCCGCAATGGTCATTCAGGTCTATTGTTTTAGTACTACCTGTAAGAGTTGTTTCCCCAATGATTCCTGATATTTTTTTCTGACTAAACAAGACACTTATGATGTCTGCCTAAATCAATCTATCTGTATGTATTGGTTAGTATCTGACACTTGTGGGCAGTAGAAATAGAGGCTTTTAAACCAGAGATGAAAAGATTACAGCTACCCCAACAGAGCTGTTCTATCTGGCATCACCTGTATTGCCACAGGCTACATAAGAAGTGCCTTGATGCATTTATTAGATGTTTGTGTTTAGAATATATCTCTTGATACTGGATGTAAAAGGTTATTCTGCATCATGTTAATGTGCAAATCTAAAATAATTTGTAAATACCTCAGTCAGGCTGACAAATAGGGTTGTTGACAGTGCTGCTGCTGGGGAAAGAAAAACACTGGGTTATATGGGAGGAATTCCTCACACAGAAAACAATATGGCACCAAAAAACTTGAATCTCCTGAGTGACATGAAAATGCCTCCAAAATACACTGCCCAGTGCTGAATTGTGTGAAATTATGTCTATAGATCTCTGAAGAAATGCTGCATAGCGACTGGTTTAAAATCACCACCACAGACATGTTGTGGGCTTTTTTCATCATTACCTCACAACACACCTCAGTTTTGAAATGAAATGTGTTTTCAGATATACACCTGAGAATGTCTAACATGGATAAATAAAGGCAAAGAAGAGAATATGTCACTGACACAAAAAGGGTAATGCAGAGCTTAAAATGAAGTTGCTTACACATAATTTGCCAGTAACACAGTTCAGTTGCATTATGTTCATAAAGAGCCCAGGGCAAAATTTCCCTTGTAGGTACAAGTTCTGCTCAGCATGTAGCCAGTAGGATCAGCTACAGGGACACCTTGACTTTGCCATTTCTGTAATCCAAAAGAAAACAAATGCACAGAGATGTAAAAAAAACTATACACATTTCTTCACTGGTGAAAATTCTCTATAGTCTGATTCCAAACAGAAAGTATAATTGGACAATTAGACACGATATTAAAAATATTTATGGATATCAATGTAGAATTAATATACTGCATATAACTATATATCTTATTGTGTTAATATGTAATCAATACGTCGTTATGACTACCAGAAGTATTACCAAACTAATTTTCTCTTCCCAGGTATTTTGTTTGCATTAATTCACACAAGGTAATGACACGTCATGCAATGCAATTATTCAAATCAATAACCTTCCACTTAATAAAGACAAAGTATAACATTAGCATTGGATACTACATCCTAGTTCCTCCTGCTCTTTAACTGTCTGTGATAAGGCAAACTTTTCAGATTCTGCTATGGAATAAGTTGCAAATACTGTAAAAGCTATTCACACCAATACAGGGTTTCTGTTCTCCATTGATGATTCTGTCCTTCATATATCCATGGTCTAGATCCAGAAGGGACACAAGTATGATGGTTCTAGATACCATTACCAGAGTGAAGTATGCAGTTCTCAGTCAGATTTCTCTTTTTACAAAGGAGGGAAAAAATGATGCATCACTTTAAGCAGTTAATCCAGTAGATCAGAGCATATGTCAACTAATTACATTGTGTGATGTACTCACTTCATTTGCCTAAAGGTAGGAACCAAGTGCTATCTAGGATGTCCTAAGGTAATATTGTCCAGCATTCAGGTCCAGAGAGACACAGATCTCCCCTGTGGTGTTTTTCTGAAATGTCCCATAGCGTCCCGAATGATAATCCTAGTACATCACTTTTCTGCAATTCCCAAAAGATTCACCTTAAAAAAGTGGCAATAAAATAGAGATGTTTAGGTTCTGTGCATCAAAGAAATGCACAGAACAGCCTTCTATTTATTATCTGCAGCCATAAGCTTTAAAAGGTATATCTTCTTCCTTTAAAGTGAAGATGAAAGTTGCGAGACTTGCATTATCTTGTGAATCTGAAAGTATATCCTTAAGAAGTCATCAAAATAACTGCAAGGCAAGCATTAAAGAAGTGACATTAGCAGAAGGATTCTTCTTAAATCATTTATACTGTAAGGCTTCTGAAATATCTGTCATAGAATCAAAACAGCTAAAATTCTGTCTGAATGAATACCTCCATCCACCCATCCATCCATCCATCCATCCATTACCTGAAGCTCTTTCCAAAATTCAAAGTACTTTTGTCCTTTTCTTCCCCCCACCCCACCTTTCTGGCCCAGAGACTAATTATTATAAGAAAACATAGAAACGTAATTAAGATAATATCATTTTGATTCACTCCTGAGTTAAAAAACTTCCTAATCCATATCTCCTTAGCTAGAACCCTCCCTTTAAAAGGGCATTAACCCCTTTGTAGGAAAAAGATTTCATTGGACAGATCTTCCCTATTTGATCCCATGATTTGATGTTTTCAGTCTTAAATTATTCTGAAGAGAGGCATCACACCCAAATACCTGGAATGACCTGTGCCTGGCAGTTTAGGTCACTGGCCTAACTGTGTTTTGCATATGTTCAATTTCTTTCAGGCATTTTGGACTTGCTACAAAAGATCAATCTGTGTGACAACTGTTACACTGCTGTTGCACTTACCATGCACATATAAAACATTGTATGTTTTTCAACACTACATATGTAATCATAATCACTTATTTGCACAGGACGGCAATGAGCTTCACAGAAACAATAGTCGAACAAAAAGTAAAAAGATGTCCAAAGAGTGCTTTGATAAAAGCCAATATTAAGACTTTAAATTCCTGAAAGATTTTTCGGTCAGGTACTCAGAATTAAAAAACACAAATTAATTTTCTGCTTACTAAGAAAAAAATAAAGGAAAGTAAAGAGAAAGAAAAAGTTGTTCTTTTCCCCAGATCTCTAAATGCTGTATATTATTGCAAATAAGTGTAATTTGTGGAAGAAAATAAAGCAGCCAAAAAGGATGCACAGTGGTTCACTAAATTATTCATTCAAGCATTATTGATCTCAGATGAATTAGCAAATGGCATGCTCTAGCTGAGCACAGAGTTATTCATCTTTGATTTAATCTTAGAGAAAACTGATCTACATTATATTAATGAAAACCACAAAAAGCCACAATAGGCAATTTCCTCACAAAATGTTTAACAACATAAATTAAGAAACTGACTATGTTCGTATAGTTCAATAGCAAAAATCAGAATTGTGACATTTTTGCTCCAATCTAATCAAAAGGGTTTAGGAAATGTACAAGGTGGTAAAAGTAGTTTAAAGAGAAGGTGCAGTCTTACGATTGTAACTTTACCAGGAGACTTGAGGGTTCAGTCACTATTCTAGATTAGCCATAGAACCCCGACCGTCATAGTTTTGTCTAAAAGGAGATGATTTCACTTCCAGCACAGTTTTTTTTTCCCTGCTTCTACCACCTATATCTTTCTCAAATATCTTCTCAGTCAAACACTCAGAGGCACTCAAAATACAAATCTTCTAAGACAAAGTTTTGATAATGCAATTCTTACCTGTGATTCAGGTATCATCGGACAAAAAAAACCAAAAAACCAAAAAGCCCTAAATAAACCAAACAAACAAGCAGATAAGAAGACTTGTTGGATATTAGGTGTATCAACAAATTCAGTCCAAGAACAAGACAGAGTCATATAGGTTTATGCCTCGGTAGGTGTGCACAGAATGTGCATAAGATGAAGCATTTTGCAACAGTGCCTGTGGAGGAATCAATGAGGAAGATGAACATTTTTATTTTAAAAGTATTTGGCCCACAGATAAGGTAGGATTCAATTGCCTAAAATTGTTGTGTAGCACAGTGTCGTGCCTGACCTCCAGGTTCTAATCCAGTGAGTTACATGTCACCAGTACAGACTGTGTGATACTCATTCATCTTCTCAGAGGTCTTCAGGTACCCTGAAGTACTACAAAAAAAAATAAACTTTGTGGATAGAAAATTAAAACCCACTCTCCAGGTTCGTTTGCTCTTACACTTGAGAAATTCAAAATACAAACAGCCACTTGCCCAAAATATGCTGGTCACTTGGCTACAGCCAAGAACATACTTCATCTTTGAAGGCTGCACTGTTCTGCAGCAAAAGTTTTATATATTTACGGAAACAAAAAGAGAACAGGACTTCTGGAGGCTTTTTTGTGTGGTCTATAAGTAACTAAGCTAATGTAGAGAAATCTTTGGATATGATCTTTATAGGAAGACAGTTCTGATTTCTACATTAAATAATCTTAAACCTTATGACAAGAATCATGTTTCAAAAGTAATTTATCTTAGATGAATCCCCTAATTCCTATGCTACAAAATCTGTCTCACTCTTTCACTAGACAGAAAAGGAATTTGTCCTTCCTCTTCCACATTGTGGTAAAGATACAAGTAGCAAAAAGCAGCCCTCTTTTTACATCATAGCTGCTGTTTTCCCCCTAGATTAGGCCTTAATTGTCTTCTGACTCACCTAGATCTACTAGGTTGGTGCTATACTCTTCTAGTCATTGTATAAAAGGTATAAAACTCTTTAGACTCTTTTATGAAACCCAATGTTCATAGTGGATTCCCAAGGGTCATTAAAATGAGACATCTGGTGGTGTCAGTGATAATATCCATTCTGAAAACTGCACCAGAATGGGTAGCTGCAAGAGATGACACTGACCCAGTCTAGTTCGCCCTGAAGGAAAGCCAGGCTGAGGAGAGCTGTTGTGTGCTGTGTGTGTCAGCAGTCTGCTGGCCAGTGGGCAGGGAAGAACCAGCCAGACCAAAGGGGCACCGTGCTCCTCGCTGCTGTCTGTTTCCTGGGCAGAACATCATGGCAAACAAGGAGGGCTCCCTGGATTAACACTGGAAAGAAAACCAATTTTCACTATGATACTCACATGAGAAGCTTTTTCAGTTCATCCTGTAGACAGAATACCATTGCCTCAATAATTTTTGTTTTTAATATGTGAAACACAGATACAGTTTGAGTACATGAAGTCAGTTTTAGACCCATATGCTCAAGGATGTTCAAATGAGAAAATTTTCATAGAAAGGCAAGCACAAAACCAGTATGAGTAATCCAACATTCACAATTGTAGTACAGTTGTGCAGAAAAAGCTTGTAAGAGTTCTCATTTCACATACAAAGAAACTGTCAAAGGCTCATTAAAAGATATCTCAGAGGATATTAGAGGACCTATGCCCCCTTGGCTGTTCTGTCAGCTCATCTACTGCATCTGCTGAAGGAATGTCTGGAGTCTGTTTTTTCAAGGGGTGTACTGTGAGTGTCTATTTACAGGACCTATAAACATGTGACTAAGAAAAAGCTTATAACTCGGAAATTTAACCTAAATCTGGTTGCACATACACTTTATAGGAAGGACAAGAGAAGTTTACCTGAAAAACTAGAGTAGAGGCAGAGTAACTATGGGGTGCCTTCTGCTCTTCTGTTACAGGACCTGGGTGGACTTTGTCATCAGGTGTGACATATGACACTCAGTTCATAAATTAAAGTTGATATATATAATAATCTATACCTTGCCTCACAAATACATTTTTATTTCAGAATAATTCGTTTTTAATCCAGAAATCACAGGAGTTTTGGTTCAAGCAAGCCATTAAGAATTTTTCAAGTGAAAAATAATTTCTAGAAATTCAGTATATCTGCCAGAAATAAAATTAGATTGTCCTTTAATTTATTAGTTTATGGAACCTTAACATCAAGACACCAAAACGGTTAAAACTTAAGCCCAAACTGTAGATAATTTGCCTCACTTACTATATAAATTTTACATATGCTAGAGTGGGTAGAATAATACTACATGGATGTCTGGTTTTTTGCCTTTTTTCATAGCACAGAGCTGATATAGGAGACGGTATAAGGTTTGCTGTAGATTTACATGCAACAATTAGAACCTGACACAGAAAATATCAGAGGAAGAAAAAATGGATGAAATTTTTGAGAAAGTCCTCTAACACAAATTCAATATCACAACTCTTGCTCTAAGACTTGAGACATGCAGTGAAAGTAAAAAATCAATAAGGAAGGCAGGAGGAAACTGCGACAAGTTTCTGTTTAATAAGACTTTCACAGCTTCTTTGCATGTGAAATCAAAATTCTTGTTACTTCAGTGGCAGTAATATATTGTGATTGTACTATATTAGGTTATATATACTACAGAATGGATTTTGTGTAGCTCAAGTTTCTGTGCAAGGCTTCATACTGTTGGCATATCTTCTTGCATATTTGGAATTTGTTTGTAAATTGATGTGCAGAATTAATTCGGAGCAGTTACAGAAAAACACTAGCTGGAGGAATCAGTTGCCTACTGCTGGTAGTGGCTGTTGGATTAACAGAAGAAAATCACACAGTGGGAAAACCAGCTGACAATTTGAAGGAACTTAAATCAAAATAATTTCTTTTTTATTAGTGGGTTGGTATTTCCTCACATAGTATATACACACTTCTTCCAGTACTAAGTGAAATTTAATGCAATAATAATGTTTGTTCTCTTCAGTGATAGACTGCTAGGCCAGAGCACCAGTGACTTGAACCATTTGCTGGCCTTTCCTGCAGTTCACTGGCATGGTTAGATTGACTGGTCCATGTGCCCTAACAAAACTCTTCCTCCTGAATGGGAAACCTTCAGGTAGTTATGAAGCATGGCTGGAAAATAAATGTGAACAGAACTCAGTCTTATCGTCTGATAAGAAGGATGCTGGAGAAGTCCACAAGAATAAATTCAATTTGAAAAATTACTGCACTGTAAATGCATAATAATTTTTTCATGACTCAATATAAATATAAGAGGTGACTCAGTCACTCCATATCTCCCTATCTCTGCTGCTGCAGCTACATGGTTTGAGAGAGGCTGGATGCTGAAATGTCAGGGGGAATATCAGGTAAGAAATGTGTGCCCTCTGTTTTGTTCAGCAGTTATCCTGCCTTTTTATTTCAAAGTTTCTAGTAAAGCATGTTCAGTTAGGATTAATGGACTTTTAAGTACTAATATATGAAATCCAAGATAAGCTGCATAAGGCCAGAGAAAAGTCTTTACCTCTAAAACTCAAAGGTCTGTTGAACACTGACTGGTCCCTTTGCTGCTGATCAGAGGAGAATGAAATTTGCCTTAAATGGGAAAAGCCTTTTTTTACTTCTGTATCAGCCTGTGCCTGTGGTAAGAGTTAGGGTGAGCTGACACTGCTGTGCATCAGGAATGTAACAGCTATTTTGTCACCTGTCAAGGACACTAGAAGACACTGATGTCTGGCAGCTGTTTCTGAAGTGGTTCTCTAATAATCTGCATGAGTGAATGATCCATCCCCTGGATCCATCCCCATGTTCTGTTCACTCACAACTATTCCCACATATTGGCACATAAACAGTGCTCTGAGATTTTCATCTTGGTTCAGTGTTTCTCTTCCCAACAGCTAGATATTGATTAACATTGAAAGATATGCAAATGTATTACTTTAAGAAACTTTATAAGAGTTCGTTACTGGTGTTAACATTCCTAACTGGAAAAAAATTCTAAGCTCTTTTTCCAACTTTGGTAGAATCAGGTGTCTTTCATAGCATGCATCAAATACTATAAAAGACAATGTTGAATACTATTTCTCTGATAATACTTCACACTCCCATTGTCAGTTCACTGACAACATTCAATACATTGTAGAACAATGTTCTGAGAGGAAAATGGTTGTGACTAAAGGTTGTGACTAAAGGTTGTGACTAGAGTAGTTGTCACATGAAGATGAAATTTTGCTATGTTGGAGGATATCGTCCTTTTGCTGGACCTTATAATAAGAATAGAAAAAAACAATAAAAAGAAAAAAAGCAGCAAGTCAAGATAATGCTACTCTACAGGGTTTGTTTCCAAGAGCATCAGCAGTTCCCATTAATTTTAGTAGGCATCAATAACTCTCAGATCCTCAGTCTTTTTCAAAGGGCAGATTTCCCAAATGATATGAGTTGGATTTTTTCCAGCAAAATCAATGAATGGATTCTATCTACATTGGTCAGTATAAAATGTTTCAGATATGCATTAATTTAACTTTTAGAAGAGATATACTTCATAATTTTGACTTTGAGATTTAATTTAAATCAACCTTAGACCAATTATTTTGTCTATACAACCATGTATTGTCACATACTAGTTTTGACTTCTTAAAAAGACTATACACGTACAAGAATAACTAGCTTAACACCTTTGATTTTTAGGCAATCTATACCCATGCCTATATTGAGTTTCCAACCCACAGTCCTGAAGAACTGCAGAATGATCCTCTGCATGATAGTGTTTTACCTGTGAGCATTTAGCGTCCCCCACTCCCATCATATAAACATGAACTAGAGGTTGTACAAGCTGTTGCCACCATAAACTGAACTGAAAACTAACCTAAACAAGACAATGGGAAATAAATGACCCAGCAGAGAAAGCTCATGGCTTCACCAAAGTCAAGCCAAAATATGAATTTAACAATGTTCATAACAAGGAGATCAGATGCAGCAGCCCTAAGTGTGGCATTTGTTAGTTATGACAGAAAGACTTTTCTGCACAGTGTAGGCACATAACTCCAAAGCAGAGTGATGAGTGGAACTAAATTCCACTGAGCTTTATGCATAAAAAGTGGTCTGAGACCATAAACATCATGTGTGTGCCTGTATTCTCTGCCTGTGTTCATCTGCTCCTGGGAATTCCCTCAAGGAATACCATGGCTACATCCAGGTAGGTAAAGTGGGTATAAACACCATGTCAGTCAACTTTGGCACAGAAGATTGCTCTCTGCCCTGTGGAATATTTTGACAGTGTTTCATGCAAGGAGATCAGAAGAAAGGGTCAGAGGCAAAAAATAAACTTGGCCACTTTAGAAATGGGGTCCAAAGTCAAGACAATTAACAGAGAAAATACAAGTTTTTCACTAGGAAGGAGAAACAAAACATACAATCACAAGAGAAAAGATGATAAAAGAAGGGATCTGGGCCTTAAAGCAGATAGGTAGCAAAACAGCAGTTAATGTTAGAATGCTATTGCCAAAAAAGAAAAGCCTCATTCTAGCTGAACAAAAATCTGATATTGGGGTAGATTGTGAAAAAGATAACATCAATTCTTTATAAACAGTATATAGACAACTGTTGTAATAAGTGTCTATTTCTAGTGACTTAAAATATATGTAAATTAATGATTCATCTTAGAGTAAACAAATACATAAATGTTACAGAAAATATTTATTTGTAGAAAAATATAAAGATTTAAAAAGAAAAAGCAGGGAAAAAGTTGGAAGAAGGGATAGCAACCTAGCATGTAAAAAACAGGTGTCAGCTGTTCTTTAAAGATTCTAGGGAAGAAATTGATCTAAGTTCAATAATGGTTAGATCTAAGTACAGTCAAGATTCAATCTAAGAATGAGGAAAAGCTTTTGGTTAGGTTTCTAAGACCCTTGATCAAGCTAGCTGGAGTTACCTTCCCTGGACCATTTAAATACCAGCATTTGTCCTGGAAAGATATGTATAAACATATATACATTGTTAGAAGGTTTGTATCAGCTTTAATCTCTCATATTCATAGCAACCTAATTTATCAGGTATTTTTTAGCTCTTTTTTAGCCATACAAAACAAATGAATTAATGTGTACATTTTTATGGAGTCTAAAGCCAAATTGTTAATTTAAAGTACATACACTTCTTTACTAAAAGAAAGAGAAAAAACATACCAGGACTGTAAAACTGGAATAGCAGTCAAATGCGAGTGAATTAACACCTCCTCTGCCTCTTATGGACTGCATCAGGCATAAATCCATTGTAGTTTAGAGGCTCTAGATCCAAATGAATGACTGGCAGAATTTAAAACTTCATTGAAGTGGGTTTGGTAACAAGAAAACAGTTAGGTCAAAACACAGGACTTTAACCTGACTTATTTTCTATAGTTGTTTCTTTATTTCTAGTTCTGAGTGCCTATTATGGGATGTGCATGTACAACAACAGCATGTTGGGATGAGAGATAAAATGACACCAACAACAAAGGCATTGCAAAATAATTAAAATTCTGCCTTTGCTGCTACTGCTGTGAAGTGTCTGAATTGTATGATCCAAAATCAGAACCATTATCAGAGGCGAAAAGGAGGCATAATTTCAGTCAATAAGACAGTGAAATAATGTCTTTGAGATGATTGAACATTGCAATTATGGAAGCCATACAGAGCGTAGAATTCTCAGAGGATAAGATAAAGAGAGCAGCCGAGCTGTTCAAAAGGTGATAGTTTTGAATCTCAAGATCTGATCCTTCCTTTTATAGCATTTTGGTTTTGGGGTAGTTTAACCTGGTAAACTTCAAGTGAAAAAATGTAGCCAGACAACCTCAAAAAGACCCAAACCAAACCCAAAACCAAAAAATCCAAGACAGAACCCAAACCACCCCACAAAAACAAGAATATGAAACTGAAACTGTTCCTGTTGCTTATACTTGATCTCTGTTCCACACCAATGGAATCCACTGGTTTGGGGTTTTTTTCTGCAGCTGAATGCAAGTAAACTTGAAAAAGTATCACTAACCAAAATAATGACATCATATGTATTCATCTGTGCCAATGTCAAAACTAGATGTAACACTACTTCAGATTCTGTTCCAAATTTTGTTATGAATCCAGTCGACATTTCTCAGCATGATGAGCTTTCACTCCTGCTCTCTCCGCTGAATGCAGAGCATTACTGACATGAGCAAAGGTGAACTTTGCTGGGCCCCCTTATCACCCATCAAGACTGAAAACATTTTTCAGAATATGATTGAAAGGCTTGTTGATCCTGCACAGTTCTTCATGTTGAACCCTTGTCGTGGGTGAGATGACCTGAATAAAATCCTGTATGGATTTGAATACTGAGATTTACTTAAAACCTTTCAAGCTTATAGCTTTTAACCTTTTTGATTATTTCACACACTCATAGATTTTCCAAAGCCACATTTACTCGAGTCTTCACTTTCCATTGCTGGGAAAGCTGGGCAGAGTCATGTCAGCTGTGTGCCACGAAGCTGCCCATCGCTATGGGTCTCAGGCACATAGTGTTTGGGTGCATTACTGCACTCTTCAGCTCTGCTGGAATCTTCTCCCTGTTTTACAGCTTGTTTTTCTCCATCTGAACACTCTGTAGATGCACAACATATTCACATTACTGGTTCTGTGTCCTGTCCTGTATTAACCACATTATTCAGCATGTGTCACTTCTTTTAGTTCCAGGTTTTTTCAAAATTCACAGTCTGTGCCTGTTGCAGGTAGCAGGCAGTAGGATTATGCTTGGGAGTTCAAATGTTCAGTTTCAGTCACTCACACGTACACACAATTATCTGCCACCAGTCAGCATTCATAATCTAAAGTATTTCTCACCTACTCCAACCCTCCTGTTTCCCTTCTCCTTTTGAGGGTTTGGGACATTTCAACATCTTGAGTTGTGTTGACCTCTCAGGGAAATCCAGGAGTGGAGTGGGTGCCTGGTCTCATTCCCGAACAGAGGTTGGGGGAAGTCACCACATCCCTTAATGCAGGCACATTGCTTGTTCCTAATAACCGTCCAGAAGAGTTTTCTTTCCCATGGGCTATGTAGGGTGACTGGGGAAATGAGCTTTTCTAGGCTGAACTTAGCTTTTGTGAATACTCTTTCCTATGTCACTTACACTACAGACCTCAAAGGAACGGTCCTGACAAAAATTCATTTATGATCCTTTAGGCATCTATGCATTTTTTTTTCTAAATTTGAGCTTAAGTCTGTTTCCAGACCAAGAGTTCTGTACTGCCTAAGCAATTTTGAAAGTGTTACAAGTTGAAAAAATTTGTAAAGAACTGCACAGAAACAGGCCCAGTTAAACATGTCCAGGCAAATTAAGGCTTACAAAATCCAAATATTAAACACTTGCAAAAATAGCTTTAACTATTGCATGGTCCTACTTCTTCCCCTTTTAAGTGCTATTTCATTTTCTACTTGTATATTCCACCTGCAAGCAGAAATACTAAGAAATTCTTGATGTGTACTTCCAGGCTGTCTTATCTTATATGATTTACTATTCATCCCTGAAATACATATATTTTTATTCTACAAACTTACTGGCAGGTGTGCATGAAGTTGAATTTATGCAGGAACATTTGCCTGAAGAGGACATTAGAGGTAAATTCCAGGTGTGATCTGTCTGGGATTTTCTCATGTTTTAATGTGCCTTGACCTGCTCATCTCTTTTAATGTCTGCAGGCACCCCTGGGAAACTGCAAAGAGCTCTGACAGGCTGCTCTTCTCTGATAAAAGACAGCAAGAGAACATTCAATTTCAAAGGTTTGTTTCTAAAGGACAGTTCTTGTTGCAAGGTGGCTACAATAAAAAATAAAACTATTTTTGCTGGACCAGATTTTGCTGTCAGTTTAGAGTTCTGCAATTTCAGGAACAGCTGAGATTTGCACCTCTGCAACTGATAGGAAACCAGCTTTTTATGTATTAAGGCAGAAGAAGCAATTTCCATTACAGATTTTTTTCCTCTGTATTTTTTTCCCCTTTCAAACTCTTTCCCTTCAGTTTCTTGGAAGAACTTGAAGCTGTTACTTTTCAAGCTGAAAATTCCACACTTCAGAGACCTAGATGCCCAATATTGTGCCTCTTGAGCCTGCATTATCTCTGTGTATCAGAGTGCATCAAGTGTTTATCTCTGCTGTTCTGGTTTGAGAAGATTGATGCTTCTCTCTTCCTTCATAAATTGTTTCTCAAGTATGAGAAAAAGCGAGTGTCTCTCCAAAGTGGATTTCAAGGAATTAATTTATTTTTGTAGAAAGCTAAGAAAAATATTTGAGAACTACTGCAACATTTCTATTAAGTAATATTTTAGATAACATTTTAAGCACTTTAACCATTCAGCAGCTACTGAAGCCCACTACACCATGTGTTGCTTTAACAAGTATCAAACAGCCCAAAAGCCATAGAAATCACTGATACGAAAATTATGCTTCTTAAAAGTAATGGCTGTGTGGCTGGTGTGCTGTCACTGCACCTGATGACACAGGGCAGTCAATCCAGTATCCGGAGCTGTTCCTCTGCTTCTTGTATTCACATGTCCTCTTTTGTCTCAGACCTCTTTGAGGAGCAATTTCTTAACAGATGTAATCCTAACATGCCAACTGGAGCATAACTACTTAGCTAGTAACCCTCAGACATTGCTACAAGTGCAGAGAATTGAGATGTTACAAAAGCAAGAGTAGCAAGGTATTCCTATGTATGTTTTTCATGTGAGATACACATCACAGGGCGGTAATGTCCACTGCACTGACACTGGGGTCCTGTGGGTTATGTGTGTTTGTCAGAAAATTTCACTGCACTTCAAATGCACTCTAAAGGTAGTTAATTGCCTTCTTCCTGAATTGCACCTAGAAGATATCTGGAAAGAAACTACACTGGACCTGTAGTATTTCACATTGCTAAATCCCCAGTCTGTGCATAGCTCTTGTAAGTGCTTTTAAATGAATGAAGTGCAATACTCTGAGTTTATTTTTAGAGCAGCTATGAAGTGAAATGAGCTTGGAATAGCTCCAGGCATATGCAGTCCAGGGCAATTTGAATGTGTTCAGACGAGGCCCCCATATCCAGAGGGACACAATTACAGACTCAGCCAGGTATAGGTGTTGCTATTAGCACATTATGCTATTAAACCATGAATTCTCCCATTGAGGCTTGCTGCCACTAAGGGGACGTGCTTTCTAAAGTTCTATAAGTACAAACGAATTTTTGTGCTTGCTAAGGTCATAAATGGAAGTACAGTTTTCTTTACGTACACTAATGTGCACAAAGTTTCTTCCAGCACCTATATTATTTTCATATTCATATTTGCAATTTTAGAGTATACTGCTGAAAGCTTTTTAGGATACCAGTCAAGACCTTTAGAAAACAGCTGACTGCATAACATAATAAAAATTCAAAAGTCACTGTACTGTTTAGAGTGCCTTGATTTTCCTGTATTTATAATTCTTATATAATTTTGGCATCATTTTTCTGTTTTTAGCCTGAAACAAGTCACTATTTGTTTGCCAACTATTAATAAAATGACAGGTCTTTTTATTAATAAAATAAAAGCACTATTAATTAAGAACTTACAATGTAAAAGTTAGCCTTAGTAAGCATACAAAAACTATAATAAAAGCATTGAAACACTTTTCTGATTTATACCGGTGAAGTGTCTAAACTTGATTGATAAAACCAGAAGCTTCACTGAGAATGTGTATGTCTGTAATGAATTGTTCAGAAATATCTAAGCCACTCCTCAAAAAGGAAAAAGACTTTCTTGTCTGGATGTGATCCTGTGTACTGCAAGGTCATTTAGGCTGGCTCAGATCTTACCATAAATGTGTCGAGAACCACATACAACAAGTAATAATCATAATAAGGCCACTTGACAAAAGTGATTGCCTGTGTGTTGCAAATTAAAGTCTTTCCTGGGAGCTATACAAAATATATAGTGACAGCAAATAGATGCAATTCTTCAGTTCCTTGCTTGGAACCAGCCAGTGCTTATGTTCACACAGAGAGAAAAAAATACCCATAGCAGCTATTCAATGTTGAAGATTATAAAGTGGACTGTCACTTTCACAGGTGCACAGGGATATTAGTGAGGCTCTGCTCCTCCCAGGGGCTCCAGAAGCAATTGGCCATTTTTCTCCTTTCTGTGTCCAGCAACGTAGAAGTAACTAGATCTCTGCCTGAAAGAGGAAGGGTTTTTGCAGAGATGACCCCGAGCTGAGTGGAGGAGAGCTGAGCAGACACTGCACTGACATTCTGGATCCTCAGGGGTGTTCTGAGCACTTCCTCTCCTGCTATCCCAGGCGGACAGACTGATACCAGCAAAGATAGCACCTTCCTCTCTGCAACCATGAACACTCTCATGGGTGCAGTCTACTCTCTATAACTTTATGCTTAAAACCACTGTAACACCTGCTTCAGTTGACAGTCTAAAAACTTGGGCTGTGTCTGACAGTTCTTACCTGCCCTGCACCTACCTTCTCCAAACACCTTTTTGTTTGGGAGAAAATTGTTTTCTGAGACAGCAAGGTTTTTCACCTTGGTTTTGATGTGAGACTTCACGCATCAAATTCCCACTATTCATCATCCATGGTATTTTTAGCCCACACCTCTCTTCATACAGTGTCCTAGGGCTATATTCTGAAAAGGAGTAGTCACACCTCTGGGTGTGACCCAAACCACCCAAGTCTCTGTGTCAGTATTGGAGTACATATCTCTGTTATAAGCTAAGCAGTGGAGAGGTCTCTGTGTCCTTGGTACATATACTGGCAAAAAAAATCATCCTTTGGCTTTGTGACAATGGATTGTTGGGCATAGAACTTCTGGAGATGCTTCACTGATGCCTATCTTCTAATATTAGACTTCTAATATGAATATCTAAGAGTATCTGAGCACTGGTACAGGCTGGGGGCTGACCTGCTGTAAATCAGATCTGCGAAGGACCTGGGGGTCCTGATGGACAACAAGCTGCCATGAGCCAGCAGTGCTCTTGTGGCCAAGAAGGGCAGTGGTATCCTGGGGTACATTAGGGAGAGCACTGCCAGCAGGTCGAGGGAGGTGATCCCACTCCTCTACTCAGTCCTGGTGAGGCCACTGTGAAGTGCTGTGTGCAGTTATGGGTTCCTCTGCTCAACAGAAGCAGGGAGCTCCTGGAGTGGGTCCAAAGATGATTTAGTGGATAGGAATGGCCGAGGGAGTTGAGCCTGTTCAGCCTCAAGAACAACTGAGAGGGGGCCTCATGAATGTGCATAATTGTCTAAAGGGGGGATAACCAGATAACCAGGCTCTTGTCAGGGATGACAAGCAGTAGGACACAAGGCAACTGTGTCCTAATGTCTGTGGGCAGAAACTGATGCACAGGAAGTTCCACCTGAACATGAGAAAGAACTTCTTTTCTGTGCAGGTGATTGTGCACTGGAACAGATTTTCCAGAGAGGGTGTGGAGTCTCCCTCACTGGAGATATTCCAGAACCCTCTGGATGCAATCCTGTGCCATGTGCTCTGAGATGACCCTGCCTGAGCAGGGAGGCTGGGCCAGATGACCCACTTTGGTCCCTTCCAACCTGACCCATTCTGGGATTCTGTGGTTCTGAGTACCAAAGAATAACTACACACAAATGAACTGTGTGATCCTTTTCAACATTTTATGCTTATTTCCAGGGACAGCCTTCACGCTGGCATCTGGAATCGGTTTTAAGCTTAGAAAACTTCCCTAGCTCAGGACTTCCACAGAAATTGAAGACTGCTGAATTTAAAGGTTTTGCTATTTTTGTGTCTGTTTGTGTACTAAGTACCAAGTTGTTCAGTCAAGTTGTGGATTTGGAAGGACATGTTCATTCCTTTAGCATGGATGTTGAAGTAGATGATCTCCAGACGTGCCCTCTGACACCAAACGTTCTGTGATCAAACCTGGTATTTATTGAAGAGAATTGTGCAATTCAAATAAGATATTTTTGTTAATACTTTTAAATTTTTCTCACAAATAAGTTCTTCCTTCTAGGTTATGACTATTTTAATCAATATCTATTATTTCAGTTTTCAAAAAAAACAGTATGAAAAAGTAAATTTCATGACTGTGCTTTGATGGTGGCAAAGGGACAAGATTAAATGCATTCCTACATGCACATCACAGAAGGAAGGTGATGCAGCTAGTTTAATGAGTTATTTATGGTTTTGAAGTATCCTCTCAAATATTGAAAGTAATGTGACTTTAATGAGCCATGTGCAATCGGTAGCTTTTGCTTTGTTGAATTTTCCCCAGGGTAAACTGAGTCATTAATAATAATTAGGAATTGAGTAGCCAGTTACAGGGTTGAGTAGGAAGTGAGGTAAAAACCATGCTGTTTGGAAGAAAGATATCTGCACACACACAGAAAGGGAGTTTGAGGTCATTAAAAGCTGTGGGCTGGGAATAGTGGGCTCCATCATGTGCATTATTAATGAATCTACCTAGCTCATGCAGTTGAAATTTCTGATTAATCATAAATGAAGTATCTGTAAATAGAATAATTCAGCATGAGGTAAACAACCAGATTTTAATTTCCAGTGGATGGAAATTGTAGCAGTAGCTGGTAGATGGATTTAAATTTAGATTATATACAGAATTAGATAAGGATAAATATGAATCAATAGGAAGACTGATTGCATTTCCTTTTTTTAAATCTGCCTCACACTCGCTTCATTCACTGAGAAGTTCTTCTTTAAGGGAATGCCTTCATGTACTTCCTTTTCAAGGTTTTTCTACTTTTACTATGAAATTTCACTATGAAAACTGAAAATTTGTGCACTCTCTCTGTTACCTTGAGCAACAACACCTTTCACTAGACCAGGTCACTAAAAGCCCCATTCAGCCTTGAACACTTCCAGGGATGGGGCACCCACAACTTCTCTAGGCAAACTGTTCCACCACCACCCTCACAGTAAAGAATTGCTCCCCGAGATCGAATATAAACCTACTCTCTTTCAGTTTGAAGCCATTTCTCCTTGTCTTACCACTACAGTTCCTGACGAAGAGTCCCTCTCTGACTTTCTTGCAGGTCCCTTCAGATACTGGATGGTTGATATGAGGTCTCCATGCAAACTTCTCCAGGTTGAACAACTTTCTCAGTTTGACTTCATAGGGGAGGTGTTTCTGTCCCCTTATCAACTTGGTGGCCCCCTCTGGGCTTGCTCCAACAGTTCCATGTCCGTATTGTTTTGGTGGCACCAGAGCTGGATGCAGTACTCCAGGTGGGGTCTCACAAGAGCAGACTAGAGGGACAGAATTCCCTCCCTCGACCTTCTGATGGGACTCCTTTTGATGCAGCCCAGGATTCCATCGGCTTGCTGTGCTGTGAGCACACATTGCCCTCTCATGTTGAGTTTTTCATCACCCTCAGGTCCTTTTCCACAGGCCTGCTCTCAATCACTTCTCCACCCAACCTGTAGGTGTGTCTGGAAGTGTCCCAAGCCAGGTGAAAGGTCATGTAAAATTGAAAGCAACATAGTACACTTTTTCCAGAGAATTCTTCTTCTCAAGACCATCTTTAAGTAGGTAGGGGATTAGAAACCTGACTGGATTGTGCCAAACCCTATGTCTGTAAAGCATTCAGGTACTTCTTTGGAGAGTGGCTTAGACCATGTCATAATTAGTTATCTGCCTTTAGAGCAGATTTAACTTTCCTACAGTAAATAAAGCCTGGCACCACACATGGGAAAAAAAACTTGAGTAGCTGCTCATTAAGTAATCACTGTCCATTCCATCCACTAAATGATATGAGAGCATGAGGGAAAATTGTGCACATTCATAGAATTTAATATAATACATATAACATATTCACCAGAGGGCAAATTATGGTAACATTTGGATTATTCTGTTCAGCAATTTTATACTTCTCTTGCTGTTTCTTAAAACATGATATCTGATAGCTATTAATGTGCAGTGTTTCCTTCAGGAGTTTTTCTGATATTTATTTATGAGTAACCATATTCTACCTGATTGCTCCATTTGTTAGCTTGGATTTCATATATTTGTGTAGTAGTGCTTAGAGAGCTTGGGGCCAAGGAGACAGTTAAGGCCCAAATCCAATCTGTTTCATTGCTTAACTGCTGCATTCTCATAGAACATAGCATCTAGAAGCTGGCCTGTGGTTAAACCCATGCCACAACCCATGCCATGAGACAAGAAGATGCCAACCTCTGAGGTCCAATGCAGGGAAACAACCCAAGCTGACTAGGGATATCCACAGGTAAATTAACATACCTTTTATAGTGTCTGCAGTATTCACTAGCTTTGAAAAATTCCTGCAGCCACAGGATTGATTAGGGATCCTCCTTGCCTCTGCATAACCTTTCTTCATCTGCAAGATAACCACTGGAGTTCAAATGCCTTGATGTGCCAACTGCTCTGAGACAGATGAAAACCACTGTACCTCATCTCTAATTGCCTGATTTTTCTGTTTTACCAGTAAATACCTAGTAATCTCTCCAGTGATCTCTTAATGGTGGCTTAGATGACAAGACTGATATTTCTAGAGGCAAGAAGTCAAGCATACCTCATTTAAACTGGCTTTTTCCAAATGAAAAGCCAAAGAAGAATGTGATTTCCTAAACATAAAGAGAATAATTTCAGCAATGGTAGTTGATTGCTACTACATAGCAGTTTTCAGCAAAAGATATCCAAGGAAATTATAAATTTCCTTATAAATTATAAATTTTATTATAAATAAAATATTTCTAAATTTAAATTAAACCAAGTTGCACCAGGCAGGCAGAAGATACACAAAATTTTTATCACTTTCATTCAAATTATACCACTTTCAAGGCACCTAAAATATAAGGTTTCTTTCTAATTTGAAGCTGCAGTGTAAAATCTCTCAGAGGAATGAAATCTGCATTATCTATTTGTCCAGTTTTGGCATTTTGACATGAACATACCCCTTATAAAGTTTTATAAGACTTTTGCAAGTTTTAAAACAAGGTATTGCTTTACATGTCATCTGAAAAAGAGCTGATCCAGCACAACATAACCATGGTTTACTTTTTCATTTATGTGACAGTCTAGTCTTAAGTTTGTGTTATCAGAAAGAACAAGCATAAGACTAATTCAGTGATACAACTTTTAAGTAGAGCTAGAATTGATGCTTGATAATTTTTTTAATTACATGCATTTTATTGGGGTGCCAAAACTGGCAGTTCTTATTCTCAGAGATCAGAGATTTTTTCACATAGGTCTTGTAGAGAACAGCTGCTACCATAGAATCTATGTTTACTTTGGAAACTCATCACGGCCTTAGTTCTAGGCACTGGATTTTGCATCAGCTCCATCCCTAATTCCAACTTCAGTTTTACAAGACAGAAAAGATGTATAAAAATGACTAAATATTATTGAACGCTTCTTTTATTTTTTTCAGATGACACAATACACTCTTTGTCAGACCCTGGTGGAGAGGAGAGCCTGAGAAGGCTCTCTGGTTTCTTCACAGTGTGCTTGTCAGCACCAGGCACCAGCCTTGCCAGCCTGCAGCAAAACAGCAGAAGGAAACCACAGCAACCTTCCCAGTGCCCTGTGCAATCCTCTACCTCCAGGAAAACTAGCAGGAGGCAAGGAATAGAGGAAGTGCCAGGCAGGCAACCACAGCGTGATATCAGTTTTATAGCTCAAATCAGCAATGAACACATCTTGGTGAGATTTCCTTCTCAGGAGCAAGCCTACCACTTTTTCCTAGTTTTATAGTCTCTGTACAGTAATATTTTCTGAAAGGTTAAATTTTTACATGGAGTAAAAAAAAGTAGCAGCCATGAAAACGAAAAATAAGACATCAAGCATGTCGTTAAAATAGTTGAGGGGTCATTTCATGAATCATCCATTGTCCAAATTAACATGTATTAGGAATAGTCTTATATTAAAGAATCTGCTTAAAAACTGGCATTTTCTTTCCCCTGAATTGAGGTCTTATTTAATAAATCTAGCAGAGAACTCTGCTCTCTGTGTCTGTTTAAATTGCTGTATAGATACATGGGTGTAACTGAAAAGAGGCTTTCCTTTGGGGAATAAAGGTAAACTTTCCCTGGCATCACATTGTTTTTAACATATCAATAAGCAAGGTCACTATTCTAAAACGTAATTAAATTGGTAATATTTAAATCAGTCTACAAAAGATAGAAAATGAAATCATCTAAATTTTAAAAAGGTTTGCTTATAAAATGTTTCTAGTTGAAATTTATTGCCCTATCTTAGCAAATACTTCACTACCTATATAAAACAAAAATGCTCCTTCTAAAGTGTTATGCCGGAAAGCATTTTCTTTCAGAATGGCATTAATGGACTGATATTTGTAAGATGTGTCTTCTAATTAATTTACTTCACTCAGAGCTAAGCCTCTTTTCTATCAGCTATTGTGAATACATGTGCAACTGTTCTTTCTGTCCTTGACTTATTAGAAACCTGAAGTATATAAAGAAAAATGTGGTATTCAATAGTTATCATTTAGACTTTTTAGATTCCATTACAGTGTACCCTAGTGCTTCATTAAAAAGCTCTAAATTTTTGTTGATGTCTTTGCTGATGGCTTTTGTGACAGGCTGTTCAGACAACACTTGAGAAATACTACTGAAAAGTGCATGGAGCAAGAGGTTATGTTTAAAATGATAGCTTGTGGATATAGTAAATATAAAGAAAAACATCTTTCAGTCACTTTAGATGTGTATTAGTATAAAATAAGTGTTCACATAGTGCTGCAAGTTACTGGCTGCTAAAAAAGAAAGCTAACAAAAATATACAAAAAATAAAATAACAGTAGTTACAAAGAGGATTTCTCTGACCACTGGAAGACTACAGTGCTAACTACTAAACATCACAAATGCAAGTAAACAATAGAATTTAGATTACTTCCAGCAAGCAGAAGACAGTTTTCAAAAACATTACAGCCACTGCAAACTCAAAAGCAACAGGTAATTAGGGAAAAGAGCTGAAAGGTCCCTGCTTTAAAATCATGCTTTTAACTTCAAAGCATCACAGAGTCAGCTTTTACAGAGACAGAACTCATTGCAGTGTTAGCTTAGGGAACTATATTGTAAATAGTTTTCTTGGAAAATGCACTTTTAAGTGTTTTGAGTTTGAGTAACTTATACCTTTTGGTAAAATTTACAATTCTTGCAAACTGTGCTCTTCAAGGATGCAAATACATGAAAACATTTTTTCCCTTACATAAAAAGGAAATAAAGCGTTTTGTGAATCACAAAATTACGGAATGGAAAAAAAAATATCTAAAAATATAATTTTCCATATTTTAATTTGTGCCCACACCTACCTGTACTGTTACTGGGCTGTGCCATCTTTCTTCCCCTGCTCCAAGCAGGTATTTACACACATTGATAAGATCCACCAAACCCCCTCAGCCCTTTCTTTTTGAGCTGAGAAACCACAGTTTGCTCAGCATCTCTTCATATGTCAGAATCTCTGAATCACCTAATCACTCTCATGGCCCTTCACTGAACTCACTCCAACGTATCCATGCCTCTTAACCCCTGGGAGTCACGACTGATGATTCATCTTCACTTGGTCTTTGAGCCCCTGATCACAACATTGACTACATTCTTCTATAATACTGTGTAGAATTCACACATGAGCTTATAAATGTCTCTAACAATTACTAATTCTTGTTTTCAATTTTAAATGGCCTCATTCTATACTGCAACACAGCTAGCCCCCTTCACTCTAAATTATGTGTTTCATACACGAACAATTGAAAACATAAATTGCATTTTTAATTTCCCCTGGACACTTTTCCAAACATATTTTTCTCTTACTTAATAAAAAATGGCACCTTGGAATTTTCTTTCCTAGGGTGTTTGTCCATGAATGTTTATTTCAGATGAAGCATGCACTTTTGAGCAGAATTTCTAATTCTTCTCACATCCCTTCACACCACAGAATGATCTGACTGCACAACATGGATTTTTCATGCATGAAGCAGGACTGGAAGATGTTGTCCAGTAGCACATCAAATGTGCTTCAGTTGCTAAAGGCATTGAGTTGAAGACATTCGATCGCAGTCTGAAATGAAACACCGTAAAACACATAGGGTCCATGTTATGTTGATATTAAATAACATCAAAGTGAATAAGGCCTAATCAAGAATAATGTTTGATGCTGCCTGTAAAAAAATGAGTTTAAATACACTACAAATAAATTGTTTGTACAGATGATGTGGAAGGATGGCATTCTGTAGTTCCCAGTTTAAATCTAAAATTAACACAAAAATGTTGGAAATTTTTATTAACTCAAAATGGAGAAATTGAAGTAACTAGCAATTAAATCTATTCATTATTGGAATTAAGACAAATAATGTCATACCTTATCAGTTATGATTAGGAAAAACACTTGAAAATTAATTTTAAAAATTAGAAAATATTCTGAACAATTTTTAAGGCATAATATTTTGTTAAAGTTCTCTGGAATTCTCCAAAGCCCTTTGTTGAAGCTTTGGGATCTTTGAGGTTTAGCACTATAATTTAGAAAATTTTAGGCAATGTGAGTGCTTTCTGAACTGGCATTAAGGTGATTACTTTGAACTAACTTGGTACATTTCGGAAATGGAATTAAACTGGTCTCTGTATATCTGCAGATCACAAAGAAAGAGGAGGATGAACTGCACACACCCTGTGTCTTACAGCACAACTCTTACACTGTTTGTGTGGCATGGGGTTCTCAAAGGTACTTAAAGTAATGAAGTTCCTTTGAAACCCTCTGGGATGTGGTCATTACACTTGCAAAATCCTTTTAAACTCCTTTAGCCTCAAGCCCCTCTTTCACTTGTTTGATATTCATTCATCATATAAATGATTACCTGAAGTGATCTTCAGGCCAAATGATACCATTCACATTTTGAGTGAGGAGTCCTATGCTCTTTCACTTGATACACTTCAAATGAACTGCTTGAGATGTCAGGTACTAGAGGAAGCTTGACAAAACCTGATTAAAGTATGAATTTTTTGATTGTCTTCAGTAGGTATTAGAGGAAGCTGACTGAATGTAGGTATCAAGACCAAGTTCTGTGAAACTGTTTTGCTTATGTGCTTGGAAAACAGGGTATAGTTTTGAGCATGAGACAAGAGCCGGACCACATCTTTCATGGATGTGCCAAAGTCCATCTTAGAATGGTTGAGATTTTTGACACCATGACCCTACTTGAAAAGGTATATCAAACCTTACTGTTAAATATCTTTTTTCTATAGCATAAGTAAACAGTTCTGGAAAGCACTTTAGCAACATCAGTGTCCCAAGGGAAAATACATTTTTCTCACTCTTAAAAAAATCTGTTTAAATTATTATTAAAATCTTATCATTTTGGAGACTTTAAAAGTGTTCTATTTCAGTACTCATTTAACATTTTTCTTAATTCTTAACCTCAACTTCAGTCTTTGCTACATTAAGTAAAATGTTTTTCCATCTCTGTATAAATGAAGAAATTTTATTCTCTTTCTCTGCATTTTATATGAATATTTTATATATTATCACCTATTTTCTTTAGCCTAAATAACCCTGGTTTTCTCAATTTTTCCTTGTAGTATTCCGTTTCTTTTAGACAACCAGAGCATCCCTATTACTGTCATCTCATCTATTCTCATCTGATCACATAATATGTAAAATATAATGATCACAACTAAGAATAGGATTTTGGCATAGGATCTTCAATCCCTGAGTACACCATAAGATTATTTATTTTCTTTTACTTCAGGTGTTCTGCTCAAACATGCCAATATGGTGTTTGAATGTTTGCAACAGTCAGACATAATTGTCTTAAGTTCAGTTTCTGGTCACAATATAAGCCACAAATGCTTTTGGTGGTATTGTAAGCTGTTTATTTGTTCTCCATCCCATACATATGAACATGATTTTCCTGCCTATGGGGAGAATTTCACATTTCCATTATAAATGGTCTAGTGAAAGGTATCCCGGTTCACAGCACGGGACTTGAAACTAGGTGATCTCTAAGGCCTCTTCCAATCCCAGTCATTCTATGATTCTATGATAAATTGCAACATATCTCAGAGCATTTAAACTTTTCTAGATAATTTTAATGTGACATATAAAGCAACCAGTTATGTTATCTGAGCAATTAAACTCCTCTAACTTACATCAACTAAATTCAAGATGAACATTTGTGATACAACCAACATGCCAAAGCATATATTTGTACACAGCCTCTAAGAGTAGCTTTACAGTATGGTTTTGCATCCATCAGATAAGTTTCATCTGAACTTTGTGGTCTTAACAAAGACAGTTTGAAATCTTGCTGGCATCACATGTATGTTTATGTCTACTTACCTGTTTTTTATGCTAATTTTAGAAGAAAATCAGATTGGCTTTCTGTGACTTTTTCCTGACAAATACAGGTTGGCAGTTAATCATCTGCTGTTATGATCTCCATCAAGGTTGATTCTTACCTTGGGGGTAATGGTGTCCATCTCCACCAGAACTATATAACTCTTGGTAAAAACTTTCTGAGCCTTACTTCTCTCTTGTGCTTCATGTAGAAGGAAGCTAGCTCCGCTCCACGCAGGCTGTGCTCATGCTGTAGCCCTTCTGGGAATTTCCCTGGCTAGCTCCGAGGTGCCCCTCTGGAATGGGACTGAACACCTAAACTGATGGACACTCTGGTGTACCGTGATTATTTTTTAGGAGGGTGCTGAGCTGGATGCTCCTGGTTACATGGAGATTAAACAAGGCAGATTTTCTGAGTTGACAAATAAAACCAAGAAATGCTCCGTGGCATTCTTTGCTGCCTTGCTCTTGCACAGTGACCCTCCCTGGACATTTTGCTGTCTTCCAAACTCAACAGAGAGGGATATATGGCAACCTGAGAAGTTAATGAAGACAGTGCATTGACAAGGTCCTTTAAAAGATAGTGAACTTTTTTAAAGTATAATAAATTAAAATAGTCTTGCCTTGGGGATGTTATCTAGACAGAAAGCTGCACTGTCTTGTTTCCTTTGCTACTGTCCCCTTAGAGCTTTTCTGCCTTACATGCACATACACACTCAGCACACACAATCACGCAAATGTGCACATCTACCACAAAATTTTCTGTTGGACTCCCTCCCAGCTACAAATATTAGATCTGCCACTGGTCTAGGTGATATTAACAGCTTGTAATTTTCTGTAAAACTTCCTATTTCCAGGAGCTGGAAGTAAGCCAGCCAAATTCATGGCCTTGGTTTACCAGGTCCCTTTTCTCACTACCACCCCTACTTTTAAATACAATCAGATTGGTTGGATTTGGAAGCTCAGACACCTATCTAAATTCTCAGAGAAAATTTTCATATTTAAGTAGCCCTGGTAAATTTTATCAAATCTTGACATTTGAAAAATAACTAAATATTCTGATGCTGTTCTGTCTGTATTTCAGACAGGAGCTGTACGTTTTTGTTGATGATGATAAGCACGTTAGCCAGCTGATTATAACTGCCCTTTTCAATGGACAAAATAAGGCATTAAAGTATTAAAACAAACAAACAAACAAACAAACATACCCAAAGATCTCAGAATGATAGTTTGACAGATTTTTCTTGCCACAGCAAAGTAACTGTTTTCTTTTTTTAACATTTTTACAGTAATGCAAGGCTTTCCTCTTATTTTTTATGTCCAATGCTAAATATACACATTTTTGAACTCTGACTCCCTGAATGTTCTTACATTTTTAGTCTAAATGTATTCACAACCATGATTCTATATATCCTTTTCCTTGAAGATCTTCCTCCCAAAAGCTTAAACCCCTCTCTGGAAGGTTTTATAGACAGCAATATTATCCTCTCTCAGCCTTTGTTTCACTAGACTAAATAGGTCACACGCTACTAGTTCACACTTTGATGACAGATATTGCATTCCCTCATTCATTTAAGTACCTTGTCTCAGCATCTGTTCCACTCAGAGTTTGCCTTTCTTTTTGATCCCTTGAAAACTTGGTCTCCAGACCCAGTGCTGTAGCTCAGACAGAAGCCCTCTTGACTTTCTTCTAAGATAGCTGATTATCTTTTGCATTTGCTTTTAGGCATGAATTATATCCATGCTCTTTGAATGTAATCCTTTTCATTTTTTCCAGTGAGGTTATTTTAATGAGGAGGATGAGGAATATATCCACTTAGAAATCAGGATTAAATAAGATAACATTACAAATTGATACAGTACAGATATATTTTTCTGACTGTTATTTTTCACACAGAGGTGCTTTGACCTTGTTTCATTTAATTTTCCTACATAAATCAGTTTGAGATGGCTGGCTACAGCCAGTTCACATTCAGATGACTGTCTGTATCTTGGAAAGGAAACAGAATATCAGAAAATATCAGGTTTTTTTTAAAGCACAATCTCGTGAAGTTGTCAAATTTTCAGGCCAAACTCTATCAGACTGCTCCAAAAACACCATGCTCACTCTCTGATCTTGATTTTTCCAGCTGAATAATGACGAATCTTATTTAGTTTTTAGTCACGTCTTCAGTGTCATTTGATGTTTAAGTAATAACTTCACATTTAGACGCATTGCAATTTACATCCTTATGTCACAATATTTTAATGGGTTTACTTCTAAGGGTAATGGTTGACCTTTAAATAAACAAGTATGATGTGATTGCAAGAATCAAAGTTCAATTTTATTGTTATGTTATGTATGGATAAATTACACAAGATTATGATATGGTAAGCAACATTGGAAAAGGGCTGCATTTCATTTTGTTTCTTCAAAAGTTTAGATTGAGGTCCTGGCTGATATAATGGAAAAATGTATCATTTTTACTTACATCTATATATACGTAAAGTGCACATTTCATTTATCTTCAGGAAAGTTTATATATTGCATATAATAAATAGGTTATAAAAATATACTTATTAATGAGGATGAAAAATTAATTGCATCTTCTAGTTTAATAATTTCCCACAGTAGAATTTTTTCTTAACAGATGAATTTACTGTATATTTAGAAGGGTAATTCCAGAGTTTTGGGCTGGTTATGAGTTCATTTTGATTTCCCCTAAAAAGAATTTTGGAATTTGAGATAGTGGGGGCTTTTGAGCTTGAAATCTGTTATATTATTTACCAATAAAATTTTAATTTTGGTGGGTTTTTTCCTTGTTTTTTTTTTTGTTGTTGTTGTTGTTTTGTTTTGTTTTCTTTTGTCTTAGTGGACTGAAAATATTAGTAGAATTCTTACCATAATGAGGAATAAAATAAAATAAATCTATTATTCTATATTAGCCTCTACACTCCTCAACTATTGACTCCGATTGCACTGGATTTCTTTTTTGAACAAAACCATTCTCACAAATTCACAGAGCATAAAAAAAAAAAAATCCCTTCTCAATTTCACTTCGTCTCCTTGGAACCTGTGAGATTCCTGTGCTGAGGATGTGCATAGATGTATGGTCAGCTGTTCATGCTTAAACTTGTGATGCACTGAACCAAAAGGATGTGAGCTGCTCAGCAAGCCCCTGGTACCACATGTAAGCTATCAGGATGTGTTCCTTAAAGACATAACGAACAATAAAAAAGGAAATAATTTGTATTTGAAAACATCCTTTAATTTTGAAACATCTCTTAGTATTTTATCTCATGGAAACTGGACAGCAGTACCACTCATTTAGGGATACAACAAATCATTACATCCTTCCCATGACTCCCATGCTTGGAGCCTTCCACTCCTGACTGAGGTGTGGTGCTCACATTCCATTGTACTGGAGCCATGGTGGAGTTTCATTAGTTAGAAGTGGCCAACACATGCTCAATACACATTGGGAGTAAATCTGTCAGCTAAAGCATGCACAGGAATAAACATCTTATCTCCAGTAAAAAACTGACTTCTGGTTGTAACAGCACTTAAAATGTCTCACAAAGCATTAAACAACACTTTTTTTTAAAAAATATATATAGAAGACAAAAACTTTGTTCCACTCTCCCTTTCACACAGAAAAATTCTTCAAATCAGGCTGAAAAACTGGAATCTAGGAAAAAAAAATCTCTAAGTATAGAAAGAAAGCTTTGATGAAGTGTCAGATCCTATAATTCATCTAAGCTTTCAGAAAGGAACTGTGATGATACTCCCTGTCAAGTTCACATGAAGGTCTCTTACCCAAAGAGATAAACTATCTCTGCTTTCATTTGAAAAGGCCTGTCATGATTTGATGAATCAAGAGAATTTGGATGGACTGTTTCTTAGGAATCTTACAATTCCTCAAGCTGATCAATCAGTTCATGAAAAAATGAAAACATAAGCACTTTTCACTCTCGTTTGTCTTTAAAGAGGTTAGCAGCGATACAATGCAACCACTGGTTTATACTGGCCCATCTCTAAATAAGGAAAAACATCCAGTTTATATGATGCTTCTGCTGGCTAACAGCAATCAAAATGTCACTGACCCCACATGACAATCCAGATAAATTATAACTATTAGAGTAGCAGAATGAGTTCTGTTGATGCCTTAGGTTGTAACTTTCATATTTCTCAAATCCTGTACTGCCTAGTGTGTAACTCTGAGGTTTCTCATAGCCTGTTAATTTCTGCTCTCTCATGTTAGACATAACAAAGCCTCTCCAGGCCTGCTCTCCGAGGATGCTGTGACCGTCCTAGGCCCAAAAGTATAAACCAAAAGCCTCTAAAGTGGGGGGCAAGCTTGGGGAAATTACATCATTAACTGAAGCTTTAATTGGAGAATTAACCCTGATATGCGAATGAACCAAACCTATAAAAGTGTGAAGACCTGTTGTCCATCTTGGGGTCCATCTTGGCAGTAGCCTCTGGCTCCCCAGGGTGTACCTTTGAAGGCCTTTCAAATAAATACCTACCTTTATTCCCTTATTCTTGTCTAGTCTCTGTTTTTAGGTGGCCTCTCAAGGCATCACTGTGCTGAATGCAAAAGAGATTAAAAATAAGAATTCAAGGAAATCCTCATCAATGCTAATGTAATTTAATTAATAACAACATTGATGTTAACAGAGGAAAGTATTTGACACAAAAGTATCTCCTCTCAGAAAACAATTCCTCATAATAACTGTGAAAATCTAATAGTCTAAATATGTCAGATAGACCTCAGTTATTTTAAATTAGTGCATTTGATTTAAAGTTTATTATATTGTAAATTCTTGAGTAAATAAAGAATTAAATATTGGTGCACAATCAATATATGAAATTCTAAAAAGTCAAGTTCAGTGGTTTGAAACATGCTTAATATAACTGAAAATAAAGACTTCTTAAAGCTGGGTCCATCTTTATATCACAGTTCATTATATAAATGCTTTTCAATTGGCACTGTTAGAGAAAATTATAGATTTTTGGATTCTGCATCTAGCATTCTTCTGCTAGTATTTTTGTGCTATTCTGGGTGTTTTTAACATTAAAGATAAATTCATGCTTTTTGGTTTCCTTGTAGCATCTGTTTTATGGAAGCAACACACAGTGTGTGTCATGCACTATAGCCAAGGAACATATGCTGCGAATAAACAAGAAATGTATGAATTTGTATTTAACACTAGGAATCTAGAAGTTCTCCCAATGGAGATAATCTGCTAGAAATAAAAATGCTGCATGGTTCCTGCAGAAATTATATGGGCAATATTAAGAGTAGGACAATATATTCCTATATTTTCAAGGTTAGCCTTCAAAAATCCCTGCTTATCAGTATGTTGCCAAGCTTTATTGCTGAAACCAACAATTAGGATATTTTCCTCTGGCACTTTGGCTGGTGCATAATGCCTAGTAAAGTGGATAGTGTATGTGTACAAAGTCTTTTGTCTCTAGTGTGATGATTTCTATCAAGATCAAGACAGCTGTGATTTGTGATTGAAAATTCTCATCTTTCCTGCCCTCATCTGCCCAACCCAGAGGCTGCCCACAGAGCCAGCCAGCAGTGCAGCTGTGGGGTGTGGCTGTGTTTGGTTTGCCATGCTAGACCATCCCATAAGATATCTATACACTTGGGGTAAGAGAAGACATTGATTGCACAAATGACCCCATTTCCTTCCTTCTACTGTGCAAAGGGCTGTGTGCCTTCACCTTTAACCCCAAACAACCCAAAGAGCAGACATTTAAGGAGGAAGGTCTGTTACCCCAAGTGAAGTGAGTGGAGCACCAAAGGAAGGTAAACTATTCTTTATAAACAGGTCAACTCTGCTCATATCATGAAACTAGAGATAGCATCCAATTTCAGCTTTTCACCTCAAGCAACCTCATGGGCACGATGTAGAGAAGAGACTGGATTTCTCCCTAGGAAGTTGTTCATCTGCCTGTGATGAAAGTCTTCCATATGTGAGATTGAGATGGAATGATTGCCAACCTAAGAGGCAGTATGTGAAATTATATTTGAGAACAGGTTCATTTGGATTTGGGAATAGGAGACAATTTTTTTCTGCTTTTAATGTTGAAAACAGTAAAGTTATTAACATTTGCACATTACTGTACCTCATAAATTCTTAAATATCAGTCTACGACCAAGACTCAGCACTACAGATTTTTCTTTATTTTTATTCTGTTTCTTTTGTATTTGATCTTCTATACCTTTTCCGTCTAAGTGTAAACAGTCCCAGAAAGGCACAGAATTAATTTATAAACTGATTCCTAGAAGGATTCCACTTTTCAAAGAAAGAAACATATTACACACAACTGCACCACAGCTGTGACTTGCAATGTGGGCAGGGAAAGGAATTTGTGTCATTTGAGGTTTGAGGGTAGAATGAATCTTGATTTGAAATAATGTTCCTACAATGCTAAGCATACCATTATGTACTTTTAATATCCAGTATATTCATCTGAAAGCAAAATAACGTCACACATTACAGACATTATGGACCATCAGACATCTCAGGTCAGTTTTTCAGCTCACCTGTGTGTGTATAACATGCAAATTCCACATTTTATCAATACTTAGCCAAAAAGCTTGGTGATCTATATGAGTCAATAGTTAACCATAGTCTACAATTGCTATTAATTTTCATAGCTCAGGAACAAGTTAGATTCACATCTGTGTCTCTACCTGGCTTAATGGTTTTTCCCATGTGGTTTGACTCCTAGCTACGTTTTATATGGAGACTTAACAATGAATTTAATTATAGTAAGCTCATTAGGAATGGAGCCATTGCTTATCTTAAGTTCTGTAACAGTGTATATTTACAGCACGGTATAAGCAGTACTTAATAATTAATTCTCTGTACTCTGTTATATTAATGTGAAAGCATAAAAGGATTATCAGAGGTAGGGAGGGCTTTATACTTCTGTGAAGAATACAGAGATGAGTCTCTGTAAATGAGAATGGAAAATTAAACCCTGATGAAATGTGACCTTTTCTTGTTTCTTTCCAACAGCTTAGAGCTGGATATTTTATTATAAGACTAGTTTTTTAAACCTGTATCAAGTTTACCTTCTCTCAGAATAGTGGCTGATGATGGTGGAAGAATAAGCAAATAGTTCCAGAAATACTTATTAAAAGGTCAGGTATCTCTAATATTTTGTTACTCTGCACTTGATCAAACATGTCAATGGCCAAAAATAAGATAAACAGGAATAGCTTGAGTGATTATATAGACTGAGGAGAAAACAGCAAAAGTAGAAAAATTGTTAAGGTACTTTGTGAAGAGCACAGAAAACAGACCATTCTTCCTTCCTTCCTTATTTCCTCCCTCCCTCCCTCCTTTTTTTTTATTGTCTTCTCTATTAACACTTATTCAATGGCAAATAATACCACCAAAAATATAAAATCTTTAAAGCTTTCAGAACTTTTTATGAGAGGGCAGTGTTAAATTTACACTATAATCAGTGATGTAGCTAGAAGAGGATTTTTTTTTGTTTGTTTGGAAATTGGTTAAAAAAAAATAGGCACAAATGACATTTTCATGAGCATGAATTGATGCAATGTGTTCAGGTCAGAAGAAATGTGTATCACTGTACATTTCCAGCATGAAGCTGACATTTCTGTCATGCTGCAAAGAAATTTAAAGTGACATTCTTTTATTTTCCACAGAGACAGCTGCTATAGCTCCCAGATGAAAATTGGCCTCAGCTGGCATGTAATAAATGAGAAAACATGTAGATAATAGTCATGAACTAGTGAGCACTGCTGGCTGACCAGTTATCAAATTGCTGATAAGCTGTAGTTTCAGCTGTACCTCAAGATGACACACGTGTTCTTTTCCCTTTTTGTCTCTTATCATTTATATTTGCAATAAAATTATGATTTAATGCATATTAAGATGTAGCTGCCCACCATTACACCTTTGGTGTATCAAGGCTGATGAATATTCTACAAAAGAAAAAATAACATTCTTGGAGATTTTTTTTTTAGTAAGTATCAGGAAACTGTCAAAAACTTACAAAACGCAGCTGCAAACACAGATATCTGCTCTTACTGAGCTCAGTCCTGTGAACAAAACCTGTCAGGAATTTTGCAGTGTACTTCTATGTGGAGAATGATGCTTTGTCAAAACTGAAGTATTGCATGGAAATAGATTGATTTTGATGGAAATAGAATTATTTTGATGCACTTTCACCAGAGCAGAGTTTGGCTGGGAGTTCAGATTTCAAGGAAATATAGTTTCAGGCCACTTCTGCCCTGTAGATCTGATACGGCAAATCCTCCTACTGCCTGCAGCTGAGCCCCATCATTCACCTGTAACTTCAGGGGATGCTGCTCTTGTGTGGCAGGGAATCACCCCAGGGAGCAGCAAGATGTTAAATTTCATTTCCATGCAACCAAGCTGAAATATCTGTTTTCATGAATTATTTTTTAAAATTTCCTTTACATGGAAAGTGTGGAAATGAAAGTGTTTTCTTTCTGAAGAGAAGGAAATTTTTCCTACTGTAGAAAATTGTATAGTTATTAGTCCTAATTCCAAAACCAAGAAGTAGGTGATGGTTAAAGGGATAAAGCAGAAATTATTCAGCAGCAAATATTGATTTCAGTGACAGACATACAAGAATCTCCGCTTTCATAAATAGTTTAAGTGGTGATGAAGTGGGTATACTACCTGTGATATTTCTGCTGAAGTAATTCAAATAATACTGAGGACGTAATTGGACTTTAGGGTGACAATGTCATTCTGGGGCTGACCCTGTGTTTTGCCATGTTGGGTTTGAACTTCTTGTTCTCTCCTTCACAGCCTTCTGCAGCTCTGCCTCCTTGTGCTTGTCTCCCTCTTGACTCCACACAATTTCTCCTGCTCCTTCCTCCCATTCTTATACTCACACTGTGCCACATCTCACAGTAATATCCCCGTCTTTTCTTTGATCCTGACTCTTTTGCTGGAACTCTGTCAGGTGTGATCATTCATCCTCTGCACCTTTATTCAGGACTTCATTTGGTTTTCCTATCTATAGGCAACCATAACTAAAAATAGCATACAAAAATTGGAAAATTAATCAATAGGTATGTGTGTGTATATATATTTGTGTGTGTATGCATGCACATAATTTTAATGAAAAAAGTGGATTAAAAATATTATCTTTATTTGACAGTGAATTCCTTCTTCCACCCCTCAACCATTCTTGTCTTTTAGTGTAGATGACTGGGAGAAAGGTTACCATGAAGCATCCAGCACTTGTGTTCACATGCCCAAATTCCAATTAAGCCCTTGAGTCTCGTGTTTCATATCAACATATTGCCTTCAGAAGTCTTGTCCAAGCCAGTAGGAAACAGTATGCAAACGTAGTATTTTTTACTTTTGCATATGGCCACAAGGAAAAACAATAGCTTAGCTACCTATAGAAATTTATATAAAGAAGGGATTCACACACCTCAAATCTCTAAAGCATGTATTCATATCATGTCTAATAAATGTGAGAATGAAAACAGAATTTAGGGGTTAATTTAGCTTTTATAAGTTGATCAGATGGGTTTTATGGCTTTTTGCAACTAAATGAAAAAAGAGACAGGGAAATAAATAATATTTAGCAGAAAAACAAAGGAATGATGTATTTAAAGGAATCAGTTTTATTATTGTAATATGTTAGTCTCTTAAAACCAGAAGATTTATTGTGACTCTTCTTGTTCACTGAAGATGCTCAAGGATACTTTACCAAACTAGGAATAAAACCATCATCATTTTTATGCAATGTGCATTTTCAGTGTGAAATTCTCTGATCCATTCCTATTATCTCAGGAAAGTCTCTGTAAAGTTGCTTGGGACTTTTTCTCTTTTTTTCTCTTTTTTTCTCTTTTTTTTTCTCTTTTTTTTTCTCTTTTTNCAAACCCTACGTGGAATACCCACAAGGATGGCAGCTGGAATTGATGGGTTTAGGTAAGGATTTTTTCTCTGCAGAGTAACCCTGCTGTGGAATGGCAGAGCAGATCAGCAGAGCACTGCTCCCTAATGGTCACATTAGAGAGGAAGAAAGAGGTGGAGACAATACTCCCAGTGGTGGTTACAGGAAGGCTTCAGCTGGAGATTGAACGTCCAAAGAGCTGAGTGCTGCAAGGCAGAAACTCGATTTTAAGCCTGTTGGCAGGTTTGAAATCAATGTTTCCCAAGCATTTCAGAGGGATATGGCAGAGTATAAGGCAAAGGTTCAGGAATGACGTCTATAAATGATGTCTGATGATACATAAAATATTGGTGATACCACTTCAGTGCTTACCAATATATGTAGTAGTATTATATTCACCCCAGGCTTTTACTGACAAGTTTAACCTATAATATTGAGAAATAAATAAGTTGTGAGTTTAAAGGGAGAGGGATGGTTTAGATTAGATAAACAGGAACATGATTTTGCCAAGAGTAAATGCTTTTGATTGTAGAGAGGTCAAACTTCAAATTTAGGAAGCCTCCACGGAGAGAAAAACGTCTATCCTTAAATACTGTTTCTGAGATTTTTTGTTGCAATAAAAGTAACCACATGGTAGAAACTGCACATTCATTTTCTGGGGAACTCATGGTGTGATAAAGAAAATGAGAGCCTCTGAGGGAATAATTGCTTCACCATGGGAAACTCGTGCAACTTAACTTGAACTTTAAATCGATCTGCTTTCATATTTGTTACTGCTGGCACACAGCATTATGAGGAGGAAATTGTGCAGCCATAAAATGGATGTTTTTTATATTATGCAGCATGATAATGCTGTGACTATTTCTATAAATGTGTGTTTGTTGGGTGGGAGTTTTTTACCATCTCAGTTCTAAACAAATTTACATAAAAAAACAAAAATATAGAGCTAGGTGCTTTTAATTATGAATAGCAACAATTGTCTGAGCTCATGGAAAAGACTCGAATAGTGAATCTCTCCCTATTTTTAAAAATTTTTCATTATTTTTGTTTCCTGGTCTGCAGAACTGTGATCATTACCATATTTTGATAGGTGCCCCTGTGTGCTCATGCTATGACTGGGCAGAGGGCTTACAGGATTACATGCTTGATTTCCCCCGAAAGCCTCTCTTTCCAGTAAATATTGTGGCAATTTGAAGGGATTACTTTCTTATGTCCCTTTCAATTTTTCCAGCCATTTTTGATTTGATAGCAGCAGCTGGTAGTCACTTAAGGGTGACAACAGCACTCTCATCATCTCCTTGTAAGGTGGACACACACTGTGCTCCCCACATCACGGTCAGGGTTCTCAGGGAGCTAAGGGACAGAGCAGATATGTGAGGAAAGAGATTTAAGTTCTGTCTCAGAGACTGTAAGCCTATTATTTTCTTTAAGAAAATGCTACCTATTATATGCCATAATTTCCAACTATTAATTAAGATTTCTAGGTATCAGCAATATGTTCAAAAAGCCTAGTTAATTCAGCTAGGAAGAAAGTTTTCATATTTAAGCTGTTTATAGCCACACTTATTCAGGGGGATGGAAGATTTGCTGTCTTTTGATCTGCGTTTTCATCTAATTGTGCTGCCTTCATCTTTTTTTGGCAGAAGCCTTCATAATTTGTTCCCCATCCTTAAAAACTAAAATACACACATTCTCATGGCCTTATAGAACAAGACTGAAAAGAAGAGTGAACCATGTGAACCAAAGGGAATAAAGCTACTGAAATATTGTCCCAAATCATTTTATTATATGTATAGAGATGATATTTATTCCTGTTGGTTGCTCTACAGCTGTGCTTCATCAGGACTGAGTTAAATATTTGAGACTTAAATATATACATTTGACTTAGCTGTCAGATTGGGGAATTGGTCCTTATTCCTCACTTTGTTCAAAGGATTTATTTTTTGGATGATGAAAATGCAAAGAATTGGATCCTCTATTGTAGATTAAGAAGAGAGGTGAAGTAATATGTTCAATGTCACATTATAAATCTATGAAGGAGTTTGGAGTTTGACAATTTTTTTCTTAATCTCAGTACTGGAAATTAATCACATAAACCCCTCCTTGCACCTATATCACTGAGTCTGAATGTAAAATGATTGCTCAGGCATTGTTAATGCTCTTTAAGAAGAGATCTTAGTCATAATTTTCATCCTTAAAAAGCAATTTCTTACTGTGAATAATTTACTATTTGGGGAATATTTACATGTAAAATACTTTTAATGTAAAAAATATTTTACATGTAAAATATTTACATGTAAAATAGTGTGCCAAAATAGCACACTAATACACACTATTGTTTTGACTCATCACCAAGGCAGTTTTTGTCAGAAAATGCTTGGGCATCTCACCTATATATTAATGAACTTTTCCCCACTATACCTTGGAACTAATTTGGTACCCTTTTTTTTATAAATGGTAAGCTCATAAATACTGTTGTAGTTAGAACCATCAAATGGCTTTTGTTATAATTTGCTGGACTTACAGAACCATTGAGTAGTTCCATGAAATGCACAAATGAAAGATCTTAGATGCTGAGTGATCCTTTGAAAAGGCATTGTTTACTGAACAGATATAGAAAGCAAATATGTAAACACAAATATCTAAGATAAAGTAAAGGCAAGTCAGAGTTTAGGCCCAGAAAAATTGTAGGTTTAAGAACATCCAGGTACAAATACCAATGGTGCTGTTTCAATATGTCCCTGTACACTGTAGAAAATACAAAAACAAAATCAGTGTTAAAAAAATGTCAGTTTTCTTCTGTCAGGTCTTTTCCTTTATTGGGAGCACAGTGTCCAGAGGCAATCTCAGACTTCAACAGAACTGGAAACAAAAAATGTGTTATTTACATGTTTGCATTTGGTGGTTTTTAATAATTTTCAAACATAAAATTAACAGTGAAAATACTTAGATTTTCCCACTTTAACCAGTGGTGTGACTCACAGGTCACCCACAAATCTCTTGCTAAGAGATTTTATCTCTACGCAGAGAAGGAAGAAAATGAAGAAAATTCATCCACTGTTGATTTGGGAAGTCAATTCAGAATCTTAAATAAAAGGGAATAAATATTGGCAGAAAAGAACAGATTTTTGTCTCTGTCAGACCCTACACAGCTTACACAGCAGGAACAATGAAATAGGCTTATTACTTTTTTATGCCTTTCCTGATTTTTGTGTTCTAGTGAGGAGTAGAAACAGAATTATAAGAACATAGTGAGAAAAATCTGCTTGTATCAGCCAGAAAGACTGTAATATTGGATTTGGTTTTAGCTTTCTATTATTCTTCTTACTATTAACTTATACCACATATTGTCGATTTAATATTGTTAGTAATTTCAGGTAAAAACCAGATCAAATCTACACATATTTTAAAATGAGTTGGAATTTGGAATTTATCTTAGTGTTTGCTTGTCCCCATTACCTTTTCCACACATGACCTGTGATGTGGCACTTTTCTGTCAAGCCAGTCTGGATCTGCCATCATATCAGGTGTAGAAGCATAGGACAGAACGAGATGTCTGCATTTCACACCATAGACTGTTTACATTTTCAAATTCTTGCAGTGTAAGTAAATAATGTTAAAATGCCACAGGGATAGTATTCACTGTTTACTTTGTGAGTTGAAATGCCTTTCAGATGTGTGAACAAAGTTGGCAAACTTCAACTCAAGTTATTACGAGTTATTATTTCATCTTTATACCATAAGTGCTTCACTGTCTTGGTAATATTTAATCACTTCAGTGCAAAGTAGGGCAGGAGATAATCATAACTGCATTTTGCACAGGGATTCTCATGTTCTTCCCTTCTGCAATCAGTCATTATCAAGGAAACCCATGTGGTTAGTGAGAAAATCACAAGTAACACTCACCTTTAACTGTAAGGGACCATTACTTTCCCTAATAATTGGTAAAACCTGCTGAAGTGGAGGAATTATTTAAAATAATTTGAATGAATCATTAATTGATTCATTTTAAACCCTAATCCTAAATCTTTCAATGCAAAAGAAATCCCCCTAGGGATACATTCTGAAGAACTTAAGTATTTTCAAAAGTCACTTTGGCCACACTCGTGGTTTCTCTGCCTTAGACGTGCAAAGCTGGCAGCTGTGTGGCTTTTGCTGGGAAAAGGCTGGCTTTGCTATGGTGGGGCAGCTGGGAAGTGAGAATTCCAGAGAGAGCAGGTGAAAAGCATACAGAAGTTGGAAAGAAGAGCAGAGTTTGAGATCTGTTGGGACTCGGAGAGACCCCAACAGCCCATAATCCTGAACATAATGCCCAAGTCTCTTCTTCTCACAGACCTCATTTTCTCTCGTTCCTTTTACATCCTGGCTCCTTGACTCACTTATCCTGAAACCCTTTGTCCTTCCAACCCTACATCCCAGCTCTTTTTGGTGTCCTAAAACCGCTGTGTACCCCAGAAGCTCTGCTACCCTGTCCTTTACAGCAAAAAACTCTGCTACTATCAAAGCACTGAACACACAGGTCAGAATCTTTGAGCCAGCTAAGGGTTCCTCAGAATAACTTCAAGATTGAGACAACAGCAAAAAAATAAATTTCTGAGAATGTAAGTGGAATGAAAAAAAAAGTAACATTTTCCCACACTCACATGACATTCCACATAATTTTATTTGACCTGACATTTTCTTAATAATCTCTTTTCCTCTGAAACATCCGTTAAAATAGATTTTGTTTTATAGCAGACTGATTAGAAAGGTTTCAGTCTCTGTTATGAAGAGATTAAAAAAATCTTTCATCTGACAGATTTTCATTTTAATCTCAAATGGGAGGAAAAAGTAGTTAAGTTGTAGCTGTCAGTCCATTGCACTTTTTCTGTTCTTTAGAAAGGAGTTTTCTAATGTGACTCAAAAGATCAAATATTTATACCATTCATCAAACAATTTGTTTCCAAAAGCACTTTTCCTTTGTATGTTCATTTTACCTCTAGATCTTATTCTCCCATCGTAACTGAAAATTTTTCCCCTTCTGTCATCCAAGACGGCAACAATTATTTGTAAATTCTAGCTCTGTTTTTCACATCCAGTACTTGCTGGATCCATAAATTTTTAAAAGACTATCTTTCCTGCTCACCCAGCATTCCAGCTCTCTCGTACCAACTATGAAACATGGATTTGTCACCTCTCCAAATACTTTATCTCATACTTCTGGCATTTATTTTATCTTACAGTGATTTTGTCCAGCCATCCATGAGTCACAGCTATACAATAGGCTTTAAAAACCCCATTTATTTGCTTTTTTTAAACAAAGTTCTAAAAATATAGAAGACAGTATTTTTATCCCAGAACATTTAAAATAATATTTACAATGTACCTCCTTAAACATATTTCTGAAATTTCCTACTTATAATAAAGGTACCCTTTTACACACATTGTTCATATCATTCCTGATTTCTCAGATTTCAAGTGTTCTGTGCTTGTAAAACCTCTTCTGTCTTGACTCATACTTCTTATACCTTTACGGATATATTCTCCAGGAAAGCCAAGAGTAAATGGTATCTGACCCAAACCAGCACAAATAACAGCAAAAAAAAAATCTCCAAATCCATATGTCTTTATATATAACAAGGTTGATTTCTCTTTGTGTAAAGTTTATAATCTATAAACCCCATATTTAGTACCCCTATTAAAAATTTTCATGTGTAAATTAACTTAAACTAGTTACTTTGACCATTCCCTCACCTTGTCCATAAGATTTATCATCAGAAGTTAAAAAACTCATTGTGTGAAAATGTAGTTCACCTTGTAAAGTTGACTGTGTAAAATGTTTAAAGGATGTGGTTATGGAGCATAGTGATAAATTCTTGGGAAAGATGCAGAATAAAGACAGCTCAAAATGGCTACATGCCATGTAAATCTGACTACCTAAAATACACCTGGTGTTTTTCTCTAAAGATGAACCAGTTGAGTTCATCCTAATATCCCATTAGCATGTAGGAGAGCCATTTATTTACTGGGCTTTTTCAGATACCAACCCGAGGGGTTTATGGATTTTTTTTATGTGATATGTGGTTACTGCCCTACATGCAGTTGGTGGCAGAAAGATCTCACTGCCCCAGAGGAATCTCACATTACCTTTAGTTTTTTGACAGCTTTGAAGACCACTGAGAGGAAAGACACCAGGTGGAAGAGCAAGTTTCCATCCTCTGCTTTCAAACCTTCCATAACAATGGTTTTGACACCTAGGAAATTATGTAAAGAGGGTTTTTTATCCAGATATCCCCCAGATCTCTTGAGGAGTCCAATTATATCTAAAATAGAGTTACTAATTACACATGCAAAATACCTAAGAAAGCACATTTCAGAAACCACCAAGATGTTGCTTATGGGATCTAGCAGAGCTTTAATCAACAGGGCCATTTGACATGGTACTGCACTCTTTTTGCCATGTCCTGTTGATATGGCTGCAGTGCTAATGGACTGCACACACCACACTGAGATTTGCAGGCATATTTGACTGACATAGAGGTGTGCTGAAGACATCTGTTCCATTATCCAGAGTAGATCCATCTTCAGTAAATTAGGATGCAAACTCCCATTAAATTTTCATCTGTACTTGTAAAATAAAGACTTTATTTTTGATATTTAACTCTATTTTATGTTAGCTGTCAAATTTTCAGTAGAAAACACTATAATTAGGTCTTCATTTTATGACATGTGATTTCACAGACTGAGGTAGATTAGCACAAGTTTTGACATTTGATTTTATCTTTGAAGAAAGCAGGATCTGAAAAGCTGTTTGTGGTACCTTATGTTCTACAGCCTCCTGTCTGCAGAAAATAGCAGTAACCTCTCCAGAAGTCTAGAACTATAATTATTTTCACTTGTCCACTTGAATGTGCTTTGCTTATGTTTACTTTCCTACCTGTATTGATTTTTATCAATAAAACATTCCTTTCTTTTGCTTAATCCACATAATGTATTTGAAAAAGAAAGTGAAAACACTTTGTTAAGTTTCCATTTCTATTTGCCATGACGTTTACCTCTTTTGCCTAGCTGGTAAGAAAGAAAAAACAGGGCTTTGACCACATTAAAATAATGACTTTTCTCTTTCTTAAAAAATTTAACTGTTCTAACAGATAAATTGTTCCATGATTTTCATTTTTATCCTATGTAATTGATTTTTAAATAGTCTGTAATATTTTTTAGTGTTTTTTGTTTCTTTGTTTGCTTGTTCTTAACAATATCAGTTTTATTCCAGCAGTTTCTCACTTGTTATTTACGTGGGAGCTTAAAGAACATACAGTACTTTCTTATTGCATTATAAATTATTACCTACTTGCTCACCAGAAAACAGCAGGAATTGCCCAGAGATCTTAAGCAAAGCAGCCTCTTCACAGAGTTCTGTTCAGCAGTTACTGCACCCCAAAGGCTTTCTCAATTCCCGTCTTCCTCCTTTGGTGGAAACTGCTGATACTTTATTTAGCTCATGACTTTGAGGCTAGCTGTTCTCACTGGCCCTGCACTCTGTGCAGCCTGTCACGGGGAGAGAGGAAGATCATTTGTAGAACTCCCGAGCAAGGGCACAAGGAAATGCAAAAAGGGGAGGCCGTATGGTCCCAGTGGTATTTCCAACAGTGTGTGCACTTTTCCTTTATTTAATAATTCAAGGGAACAAAGCTAAAAATCAGAAAACTTACGTCCAGTGCTGAAATATCAAGAGAAGAAGAAAGAACTGTCTAGTTTAATTCTTGCACAAGAACAGGCAAGCAAGCAAGCTGCTTTCCCCAAGAACAGGTTTGCCCTGCACACACAGGGTTGCCAAGTCCCATCTCCTTCACAAATGCTGAGAAAAGCTGCTACAGTGCCAGAACAAGCTTAGGGGTTAGACAGAGGTGCTGCAAAAGGGGTCTCTACAAGACATCAGGGAGACCAGAGAGGATGGGTTCTGCTCTTGAGTCTCATTCAGAAGATGCCATCCTCTACTGCAGAACAATAGGTTACTTATCCTGGCTTGAAAACATAATTAATTTTCTCTGTTCTTTAGCATCATTTTCACTGTACCCTAGTCAGTTCTATCAGCCTGATAAGGAAACTCACTGACTTATATTTTTCCTACCAGATAGGAAATAAGCACTGAGGAAGCAGGAAAAAGAATGTACAGGCATGTAGAAGCGAGTGTGCAAAAATAGTAGAGAATGAATCTTAGTGTAAGAACTTCAGCACTTCTTCAGTGCTGAGCTAATAACTTAGCTACAGAATAGCAGGTTATTCTGTAAATCTGAATGTATAGACAGCAGGAGATACCCTGAGGATATCTCTAACTGAGCTACTTGCAGTTTGCACACTTATGAGACATGGCTCATATTTCCACCAAAAGCTATTAGCTGCTGTTTAGAAACGTGTAAGTGCTTGATCTGAGCTTGTCTGCAGGTATGAGAAGCAAATACTTCATACTGGGAATATATACTTGAATCCTCTTATTGAAGATGACTAGGAACTCAGAATAGAACAAAGAGTTTAAACAGTGCAGGTTTCATCTCTATAAGGCTTTTTGAAGAGTTCTGTGCTGACAGTTTTTCTAAAGCAGAGATTGACACAGGCATATATGTGTTAAATGCCCTTTCACAGTTCTACATTATCAAAATTCATCCTGCTCTGCCATATACACATAAAGTGTAGAGGCTTTCCCATGGACATCACTGGTGCAGACCTTGTTCAATAATTTTTATCTTGGGTGGACTAAATTTTTCTTCCTCCACCATTACTTAAAACAGCCAGGTTACACACCTGTGAACCATTTTATAACAGAAATACTGACAGTCTTTACTCTGGAAGCATGTGTGGCATAACAGTAACATCAATGTTGATGACAGATGTCATTAGTTTAATGACCACGGTTATCTATTGTCATATTTAAGTGAGGTTACTTAATGGAGTTAAGTCTACTTTCCTTAATGGCTAGAATTAAGAAACTATGTCACATCTACATTAAGCTTATTACCTGTAATTTGTACAAAGAACCCCCTAACTTGAATAATTACTCCTACTTAATATACCATTAACCAAAAATTGATTGAGACTTAGTAGAGTCTATTTGTGATTTCCAGATTTGTTCAGCATCCCTGTTTGGCCCCTCACATGTGACTTCATTAATGTTTTATATTTAATTTGGCTGAAATGATCTGCACTGAGGAGTTGTTTCATTGGTGTACTGTGACGATAAAGCAACTTTGTAAATGGATAGCATATGTAATATGCTTAAATTCTTGCATATTGTTTTTCTTCAAGTGTTGTGTTATTTTAGTTATTTGACTTTGAGTTCAACAAAATTATTGGCAAGACAGTAGTCAACTTCTATGAGTGCTAGATCTCTTACCTATGCCCACTGACTGCTTCTCCAACTTCCCTTCTGCTCCTTTTAGTCTCCAAGTACAGTAATAGCTTGAAAACATTTTCTTTGAAAGAAATAAAATAGTTCTATCAAGTTATTTTTCTTTTATAATCACCTATTTCTGCATTTTATTCTTCATTTTAAGTGGAATGAATAATATTATGCAAAAAATAGAGAAAGACAATGTACAAGGTAGAAATAAATTTGCAACAGACAAGGAGCATTATGGAAAACATAACCCATTCCTAGGCAGACAAAAACCTACTCACTTTAGGCTAATGACAGAATGCTTTCTCTCTCTAACATTTACTTCAATAGTATGTGAAGAAAAAATTAATCTCAATATATAAACCTCAGCCATTCCTCTGTCTCTGGCTTCAGATATACATAAAGTTGAACTTTTCTACTTTTATTTCCTCCTTACATCCAAGATGAAAAATAAAGGAGCTGCATCTGTTATTTGCATGGATTGAAAGACACTGATAAGAGTCATAGTTGATAAGAAAGAAGGTCACCAGGGTTGCTCTCTGTCCTGCTACAGGCTTGTGCAGGTTCACTGAGGTGCCATAGGCTGGCTGAAACACTGTGTGAATAACGTGGTCACCAAATTTTGCCCACAGAATAAAATTAGCTCTTGCAATATACATTCATTTACTTAAAAGGATTTTTTCCTCTCATCCTTGTACTATTCCTTCCCCTCCCATAGCTCACTGACGCTGAAGATATCCTTCACATGTCCTTTCTCTTCCTTTTCTCCTCTAACTTGAAAATCACTTTCTTTTAAAGTCTTGGCTCTGCACTGAATTTTCTACCAGGGAAAGAAAGACTATGTTCTGACCACATCATATTTCTTTTACTATATATTTTCCTTAAATCCTGTCTCTTCTCAGCATTTTATCACATTCTGAAATTTCTGTAGTCAAAGTGCATTAAGAGCACAATATAAAAACAAAAATAGAGATCATAAAATATCATAAAAATAAAAATTTTGAAAAGAAAATTAATAAAACTTTTTCTGTTATTTTTTTGTATTATTAAACTTTTTGTCCTGTATCCTGTGCAACACAATTCACTGTGGTTACTCAAGAAGGTAAAACAAACCAGACCAGTAATGGAAAAAAGCAGGAATGTGTAGCTGACTCCTTAATATCTCTAATCTACACGAGAAAAAAAAAGGTGGAAAAGAATTTATCATTTCACAAAAAAACCCCAAACAAACAACCCCCAAAAAAACCCCAACCGAAAAAACCAAGCCAACAAAAAAACAAACAAAAAAACCTCAGAAAAGTCCCACCAAAAAAAACCCCAAACAAAAAACCCTGAACAAATATTTTAAGTCAGTCTCTGAGGATTTTTCTAATGGTTATTTTCAATAGATTTCATTGTATAAGCTGAGAAGCAGACAGAGAGGCAAGTCAAGTTTCTGTTTGCTATTTGTTAGGGTGTTTTCTTCACCCATTTGTTCTCTTTATTGCTAAAGGATGTGAAAAAAATGTGGAGACTCAAACAAATGCTTCTCTTAAGAAGAAAATTATCTGCACACCATATTTTCAACATATTCCTTAAACAGAAGGTTAAAATTTAATACGAATAAATATTCTGAATTAAACTTCTTATGGTGTTGAATAGGACAAGATTGTCCCCGAGCCTAAGACCAAACTAAAGGGTTTAGTCACACTGCCATTTCCACATATTTTAATGGGAAGTTTGTCTGAATCAGGATTAGGGCACCAGGTATCTTACTAAATTATCCCTTTATGTAGCACTATTAATGTGGGCTGATCCTTTCATCCGTGAACTGAGAAATTAAAAATATATTAATAACAAAGCCTCCATAATAACTGCATTGATGGACAACACATAGTTTATATTTAATCACCTCTTATTCATAACATGTCATAATCATCCATCATGGCAGCAAGAAAATTGTCCAGTCTAACTCCTACACTGAACGTAGTAATGAAAATATAATAGGGGAAAAAAGTTCAAGGGGAAACCTCATTGCATAATTGATGTCATGGACTGGTGATCTTACAAAAGATGATGTCTGTATTCTGCACTAAGGTATTTTATTCAAGCACACATACATGTGTGAAGATGTATAGACTTTACACCTCTCTGACATCTCATGCTAAGTTTCTCATATAAAAATTTATAGATTAACTCTCATGAAGCACTCAATTTTGTTGAACAACAAAACCCATCATCTATTTGATATTTTTATTTTTCTTTGACTTCTTCCAGTTTCTATGTTTTTAAATTTTCAAGAGAAAAGGAATCTACTTCCTTTTTCTCCCTTAGTATTTTATTTAATGTATTGGTCAAAATAGATCTCATAAACAGCCCTGCTTTGCTTTAGAGCTGTCCTAACCAGCACTCCTAAAGTGTATTCTGTAACTATAAATTATTTTGCATATTTCTGAGGGTTTTGCAGGTGTAGATGACAATGATCATAGTTTATTAGGTTCTTGAGTGCACTACCTTGTAATATATTACAAACAATAACAAGTCCTATTCCTTTTGTTCTCTTCTCCCTGGCAGTGGGTTTACTGTGTCATGTTCATCCTCTGACCTCTAGCAGTGTTTTAACTTTCCTAGCTAGGGCCCTGTTGCCAGCTTTTTCTAGGCAAAGGAGAGTGCATTTCATTGCACTTAATATCAAGCTGGTAAAGTTAGCCTTGTATTTTTTGTTGTCACAGACTCATTCTTTGCTGCAGTTATTCCATTCTCATCAGTACCCACTCTATCAACACCAGGCCCAGTGTTATGCTGATAAGGTCTCTCTACTTCAACACAGAAGCTTCAAAGATCTCAGTGAATGATGGTATGAGTCATGGAGGCTGCAAATATTGCATTAGCAGCACAATAAAATCTGTCATATAGTCATTGGTTTAGTAAATTTATGTGCAGGAACTTCCACGAGCTTCAATGGGTACATCCACACTTGTGAAGCTGTCTATATTCTTCTATCAATCAGAGATTTGGGAAGGAAACTATGACAGTTACACTGTTATAATCTTCACAGTTTCTAAATTAAAAAAACAACCAAAAAAAAAAAACAAAAAAACCCCCAGAGATCTTAATGATCTCAGCAAGGACAAGTATAAAATAGATTAAAAAATTCAAACTTCTTGAACTGTTAATATGCTACTTATCAACTTAAGAATTTTTACCCAAAAGGTGCTTTCTAGCACTAAGAATAATTTGCACTGCAAATGATTTCCTTTATCTTCTCCCTTTTTGTAAAGTATATGGCTAATCCAGCCTGTGAAAACTTCCATTTAGTTTAGAAATCATGGCCCTTTATGACTAATTTCCTGTGCCAAACTATAATTACTTTAATTCTACATTGCTGGAGAGAATTCGAAAACAGGATTTCTTTAGAACAAAATTAACTTATATAATGAGTGAAAAGATAAATCATATTAGCTTAATTACAGTATATTAACATTTTTGTTGCGTATGAATAAAAAATCAGACACTATGAAAGCAGGTTTCTCATAAAAAGAAAATTTATGGAGATTTATGAAATTTTAGGAACTTGCAAAATTCCATTACTTAATATCTCTATTAAGATCTTTACAAGCATACATAATGAAAGACCTAATAAATTATTTAATAAATGGACTTCTGTTTGAAGTCACTTTGATTCAATATGAGCAAAGGATTTGAAGCTAATTTAGAAGAATGGGATAATCAGTAGTTAAAATAAAGATAGTTAGTATTTTTTCAGGATTGTTAAACAAACATAGAACAAGCAAACACTACCTTAAAATGCTTTTAAAATCACTCCAGCACTGATATTTTAAGCATTTATTTTACTTGAAGTTTCAATGTATGTCTGACCATGGATTACCTGAAAATCTACTTCAACAACAAATTCTTATTTAATAGAAATTTTAATTTAAAACTGGATCCATTGGAGATGTTACCCATCAATAAGGATGATTTACCTGTCAGGACTATTCAGGCTAATGCATATTATCTCAGGGGTTCCCTGTAGTCTTCCAGTAATTTGCTTTCTCACTGAATAATGCTTTGCCTAGAAAGTTAATAACTTAATGAGATATTTTTTAAATTTTGTCTTTATGAAATATCCTGCAAAATGAAGTCATGGTCCACGGCAGGATATATTAGCTCTCCTGTCACACATAAAGGTAATATCAGTGTTGTATTACTATTTTTATGCCCAAATCTTTTTCTGATGTTTCAGAATGTGCATGTGGAAAATTAGCTGGTGGTGTAGGTGAACGTGTGAATAGCATAAACATTCCATTGTGTCAGCTTTTTTGTCCAGTGAAGTACCTCTAGTCCACAAACTCTTTTTGTCATGATGCTCTAGAGCAGTGGAATCTGCAGTTACTGTCCCTTTTGCTAAGACATGTAAGACGTGGAGGTGATGCTGGAGGATGAGTTGACAGTTCAGAATATTTGTAAGAATCTTATTGTCTGGATGAAGTTGTCTTCTAGAGTTTTGATGATATGGTGTTATTTCTAGCAAAAAATTATATTGCTTATGTGCACACAATCTCTTCCTCTGATCACTTGATTGATATTATCTAATGTGATTAATCTAGTTACTTAATTTAAGAGAACTGGACGATTTTTCTACATGCCTCCAGAGAATCTTCAGTGTCTTCAAAATACATATATGGCAAGATAACACAAGAGATTTCTTCAGGGGGATGGTCTCAGCTCCTTCTCCCTACCTGTTCTCCAGCCAGGTATCTGGCTGTAGTATCCAATTTAGCAACTGTGTATGTTAGCCATAAAAATTTGAAATAAGAATGACATTGATTAAACAAGATATCTAGTGATGGAAAGGTACTCTTCCTTTCATTTAATGTTCAAAGGGAATATAATGTCACTTTTACTTTCAGGTTTGCAACCACTCAACTATAATGTCAAAATCCATTTGACAGAAATTATCAATCAGAATAGATCCCGAACAGACAAACCCTTTTATCTTAGCAGATCCTAAAATGTTTGCAAATTATTCAGTTTTGAAGTTGCTGAGACTATCTTTCTGGCATAAAGACTTCATGGAAAAAAGCTGTAATTAAACAGATTTGCATAATTCAGACAGGCTTTTTTATCATTGTGTTGAGGTACCCCGAATCTTACTTTGCTGTTAAAAGAGCATCCTTTGTCTGGCTTTGTCAGTGCCATACAGACAATGGACATGCATAGAAAAAAGGAAATAATCCTCTCTCCACAGGATAAGTAAACTGTCGCATAAAGAATGTAAAAATATGTAGCAAAGGACCCTGTCTGGAAAACCATCAGAGATGAGACAAATAGTCAGGTCTAGGTCTAAAATCCAAAAGCAGTTACAGAAGGAAGAACAGACTGCAGGATGGAGAGAACAGAAACCTCTTTTATTGCCATTTCACAGTTTAAAGGGCTGAAATTGCCTTCTGCCGTCAGGGAGCTGCTTCAGCTGGCCAAGGGCATTTGTCTCCATAGAGTCAAAAGAAAGCATTCATGGAGAAACCTGAAACATCTGTTGTTTGTCAGAGAAACACAAAATGGTTGGAGTCAGAAAGGACCTCTGGAGATCATCTGGTCAAAGTCCTTTGCTAAAGCAGGTTCATTTAGAGCAGCTTGCACAGATCCATGTCCAGGTGGGTTTTGAATATCTTGAGAAGGAGACTCCACATCCTCTCTGGGCAGCCTGCTCCCGTTTTTCCTTGTATTCAGATAGAACTTCCTGCCTTTCTGTTTGTGCCCATTGTCCTTTATCCTGTCATTGGGCACCACTGAAAGGGCTGGCCCCATCCTCTTGTCCTCCTACATTCTATTATTTAGAACTACACCTTTAACTAATGTGTAAATTTGTTGAAAAATCATAATCTCAAGGACTAGGCCCAAGGCACTCATAAGCAGTAGTGATGGCAATAATATTACAGTGCTCTGAGCTAGCATCCTAACAAAAGAGATAAAAGCAAAAATTTCTAGGTATGAAGTACCAGTATCAGTTCATGAGCTAACTATATCTCACTATTGGTGTTCCTCTTATCTCCTGTTATGTGCTCTTTAGACTGAGGTGTCTAAAACACAAATATTTGACCTCCAAGCATCCTCCCCAGGAATGAAATTCTCTGAAGGGCAGGAGGAGACAATCAATTACCTTTCTGAAGCCCTTCATATCCATTCTAGAGTTATGAGACTCTTCCTTGCTCTTATGAGCCTTAAATGATTGAGGTGGTGTTTGAAAAATCTCCCAGAGATTCACAGTCCTCTTCATGTACCTGATGGCTTCAGGAAAGACACTGCTATTACGGCTGTTGTTAGACAAAAAGGAAGAAAAAAATTACATTAAATAAAAATTACATCAGCCTGGCAGCACTGAATGTCTGTTGGTTCTCACAATGTGAATGGTGATTTAGAAATTTTTGAATGCAATCCTCCTGAAAAAAGGAAAGAAAAGGGTATATATAAAGCATGTCATGCAATATATTGCAGTACATATTCAAAGCTTTAAAGCTGAAAAAAAATCTATTAAGTAAGTTAGAAACTATGTATTTGAATAATTTATTTCACAAAATCCTGAGACAGTTCTCTTCAAAACAGAAGTAAATGTCGATTTTCAGGATTTCTATGCAGTAGAAACCCATTTCTTAAGTGTGTTGCAATGCTCAAAATTTATAAAACTTGATAGTGTTTGTAAGTGCATAAGAACAGTAATGATTTTTTTTTCCAGTGGTAGGTATCTCCTCCATAGGAAATTTGAATTTGTAGCTTTATATCCCCCATATTTATGACTTAGAAAAAACTATTAGCAAGGCTTTCTGAGATCAGAGATGATGTTGACTATGGTAACACTACAGTAATAGATGACTAATCTCATTAAAAAGTAGTATTTGTTTTACATTTAGCTTCACAAAAAAAAAAAAAAGAAAATGACAATATGAAAATGTTCACTTTTACGAAGATTTATCAAATACATTTCCTGAAAAACTTTTACAACAGGATTGGTAGCCACATTTGCTTAAATATTAGCAAATTTTCAAACATTTTGTGTTTTGCCACAAACTATGGAGCTTTTTCAAGCATTTTGAAAGGCAGTTGAAAATGATAAGAAAAAGAGAAAAAGGAAAGGAGAGAAACCCTCTTGTTCTAGGTTTTCTTAACCTTACTTAAAAGTGTAAGGCGGGGTCAAGGTCTCTACCAGATTGGAGTGGCTCAGGGGATTGGTAATGGACTATGGAGTTATATACCTCTAGGTCATCATTTCAAATCTGGAGTGTTACTAATTAAAGACATAGCACACTCTGTTATTTGTATTTTTAAGGTCTATAAACTTCTTTGGGCTTCTTGGTTAATGACTTGAATTAAATTGATTGTGAAAAGGAACGTCTGTCCTTGAATGACTTTACTGAAGACTGAGGTAAGAGGTTATTTCTCAGTAGAATAGTAACAATTCTGTTGTTAGATCTCAAAAATAAATATTTCAGCTCCTAATACCTTAATTGAACTGATGAGGGGATGAATTGTTCAGAAGCAGGGGCAACTAGGAATGCCCTGGAATATGTAGGGGCATCTAATGTCACCTGTCCAGTTACCCCCTGCTTTCTTCCTATAACATTAACTATTCATTTGCACAAAACTCGTATCCTTGTAACATAATGCTGAATATGGAAGCAGAATCCAAGCAAAAGGGGGGTAGAAGAGACTGGAAGAAAACGGCAAGCAGGCGAATACCTTCCTGTAAACTGACAGAAAAAGGGATACTGAGAGAACATGAAAATCCCTGTGTTCTCAGTCTAAACTTATTTTAGGCTACTGCTATATCTTAAGTATTGAGAGTTTGAGGTAAAAACAAAGGCAGTTTTTCTCAGACAGAAAAGTTGATGGAGGGGAAAATTGTATAATTTTAATTGCCTTAGATCTCAGAGTAATTAGGAACCCAGCCTTACACACAATTACAAAGTTGTCTCTGGTCACACAGAAGACTGAATCCACAAGTCATTTCAAAAGGGTTTTGATTCACACAAATGCCAAACTGAGAAACTTCTTAGATAAATTATTATAACAACACTCCTTTGCCTGTCTTTCATGCCACTAACTACATCTTTTATGACAAAAAAAATATTTCATCTCTCTGTTGGAACGTCTCCTTTTGTAAAGAAATTTCAGGATTTGACAGAAGACCATCATGAGTCCTCTTTGATCCCCTGGGAATATGAGGTATCTCATCTTTCAGAAGCTTATCGAAATTACATGTTTAATTTAAAAGGGCCAAAATTAATATAAATTCTCAAGTAATGAATAACATAAGACCTGAATAATATGACAGAACTTATTGCATTTCCATTTTCTAGAGGGAAGAATAGAGCCTTAGCCACAAAATCAGGAAATTCAAGCCTTTAAAGATTTCAAATTAATCTTTTGTATGTGGAGCATGGGGAAGTGAAGGAGAAGGAGGAACACTTGGGACTCTAAATTTTCTTAACTTTCCCCAAACATATTCTCTTCCTTAGTCTGAAAATGTTTACTAGAAATATTCACTTCTAGCAGCTTAATCAAATGCAGAACACTTTCACTGAAATTTAAATACTGCTCTAAATAACAAGAACACCATCCAAGATTTCCTGTGTCAGTTTCCTTTAAAGTCTGTGTCATTCTTGAATATAGGTCTACTAAATTACTCAAAACTATGCCCAAAAATGTCCTTTCTCTTAACTTGAACTCTGTCATCATCTTGCCCTGAAATTTTCAGTTACAACCTGCTCTACAGCAGACACCAGTTCTGTTCCTGGTATTCTTTAGCACTGATTTTCATTCATGGCTGCTAAGATAAAAAGGCTATTGCAACCTTTGGAAGCATGAACATCTTTGAATAACATTGATAGTTCTTGATGGTTTGCTTCTGGGAGCAGATTTTGGTCCCTTCCGAAAATGACAAAAAACCCCCCAACCATTCTTGCTCTCTTTGGCCTTGCCTGCGTAGAATGAAAAGACAGGAGCAACTACCATATGTCCCATCAACTCAAATTTTCTCTGCCAAAAGTGGAAAAATAAACCTATTTGCTTTCAGACATTTCTTGTTCCCTTTCATGGGATCCAGGTAGAATCTGCCACAGTGAGGAATGAAGACAACATGTTCCCCTCTCCCTATGTCCAGCTGGAACCAGCCTCTGGACTCTTCTTTTTGTCAGGTCATATCTTCCCATCACGAGTCCAGATGGTACAATTTTTTCCCTCTTACATTTTTTCCTCAACTCTGAAAAAAAGGAGCCCAAAGCAATATTCTATTATTTTAGTGTGAGAGCTCTCTCTAGTGGCAAGGATGTTATTTGCCTTTATGTTCGTTTCAGTTACAAAATATTCCAAAGGGCTACCTGACTTTTGTCCACACTGGATGCATTGGTATTGCATAAACACTGCCAAGTATTTTAAAATATTCTCCTAAATTTTTATACCACTTTTTTTTTTTGCAGTAACATGGCTACAAACTATTTTAAACTCAAACCAGTAAAATTTATGTCTGTTGAAGCCTCAGGCACTAGACCTTTAATTATTTTCAGTTTATAATCTAAAACACTCTGGTGTGGAGAATGAGAGGACACTGAAAATACAGACTGGCATCCTTTGAGGCTTCGTGGGAAAGTACAAAGTGAGTAGGTTTGAGAACAGCCCTCATATTACAAGCAGGAAGGTTTGTTAAGATTCTTCAGTACAGGTGGAATTAAGATCAGGAGAAAGACTTCAGATGGATAAAAGTGGACCTTTTTAAACAGTTGTTGTTGATAGCCAGAATAGAATTTCTTCAAGAACATTAGGAATCTAGTCAAATCCTATCATAGAAAAATGTTCACCATGTGAAATAAGGGAGAATACCAAAATAGGAGAGTGCTGCAAAAAAAACAATGAAAAAGTTAGATACAGCTTTTATAAACAGGCAGAATATTTATGCTTTAAATTACATATAATTAGACTCCGGTCTTTTAATCTGGGGGAAAATCAAATTTAGAAAGTATTTTTCTTGAAAAAAGAATAAAAACTTGGAAAAAAATGCTAATGTTCCATTTTATTCTCTTAACACTTGAAGTTTCTGTTTTAAAATTGAGAAAAATGAAACTAAACCCAAATAAAATGTTTAAAATGTAAAAATATTTTCATTTACAAAACAGTTATTCTGACATAACCTTTTTCACAAAATTTTGGTTGAGGAACCAGATCAAAATGCAATCATGTGAATAGCTCTATGTAAAATATAATTTTAAATAACTTCTGCATTAAACCTACATACTGCTGTATCTAATTTAAACTTTGGGCTTCATTAAAATTAGTGTGGTCTCATTCAAATAATCCTCTACAGTAGTAGTTGACTGGAAAATTACCTGAATGTCAAACTGAAATTTAGCTTCTTGACTTCACACACAAACTAAAATGCCCCCCAAACCCTCAGTAACAATGCTAAGGAATGCTGAGGTGCTGAAGATAAGTACATTTGGATTGTGTTTCACAAATCATTTTCTTATTTCAAGAATTCTCTTTGTGCTGTATTTACCATACATTTATTGATGCTCTTTAAACATGGAAGCATATTCTCATATATATATTCTCTAACAATTTTAGATCCGGTGACCAGTGACCAGGTCTGGGTTAAGGCTTGCCAGGAGGAGGCTGCTTTTTGGGGAGTGAAGGTCTGGGCTTTGCTCACTGGGGAGCTCATGCTTCCCACTGCTGCATTTCATTCCCCAGAGCTGCTACTCCTGCTGCTGTCCCCTTCTGCAGCCCTGCCCAACTCCAGTGTGGTAGGTATTGATATCCCTGGAGGTTTCATTCAGAAGCCCCCAAAGCCTGAATTACCTTATTCAAAAAACACTCGGACTAGTGAGCACGTCTGAATGACATATTCTCCCTGACAATAGCAAATTAGCACATTTTTATCTCTAAATCATCTCAGATACTTCAATGATGAGCAAGTACTTGCAGTTTCATTTCTGCTTATCCTTGCTGACTCTCAAATTATTCTGAAGCCACCAGCATTTCTAAAAGCAAGACACATTGATTTCCTCATTATATTAGGAAACGGCAAGTTAAGCAAATTTCAGAAGTCTTTTCAAACTCCAGAGTCTGTTCAGAAGTGATAAGACAAGACATCATATTCAGCTCTGTAAGCTTTTGTGTGGAGATAGTTCTCAGCAAAAGTATTTTTGTCCTAAGGAAAAAAAAAAAGAAAAGAGAAAAAATGAAAAAAGAAAAAACTATTTCCTTCTTCCAGCTGGAAAAGGAAGGGGAAGATGGAATCTTCAAATTTTAATTCATGTACTACAACTGCTTTACTTGCTTTTTTCTATGCAAGGGAAACAGGGAATTTTGTATGCTTAAATTGACTTTTACACTGGATCCTACCATGCAAAATTGTCATAAACTCAACTGTGCTTATCAAAGACATACAGGCAAAATAAATTTTTTAAAAATTTACTGTCACTATGGCAAATTACTTCTGTTCAGAAAAGAAAAAGGCAATGATTTTTCACCAGTAAAAAATTTTAGTAGTGTACGTGTGAAAATCTTTCCAACAGAAGAAATCTTTCTGTATTTGTCCAAAAAATGACTTACAGCATGCTCATTTATTTTATATAAATTCCCCAGTGAACTCAAATAATTACTGGTTGTACCACATAGCAATGACTGGCTATGTTCAGACGCTGTATTACAAACACAAAGCAAATGCTTGCTACCATTTACTGCACCCAACCAGGTTGTGGGACCCAGGCAGTATGTTGTACTTCAGGAACTGGTATGTGGTGAGCATAAAGTATGGAGATTACTGTGAAAATCATAATAATTCTTACTGCAACTACACAATCTCTTAAAATTGTTTTTACAAGGAAATATGAGGGAGAAAGATACTTACCAAAAAGACAGCCTCAATTTCTATTTTTATTTCAGTTTATTCTGCTTATTATGTTCCAAATGAACCTCATAGTTATGGGTATAAGCAGCGACAATACCATCCCCTCACCTGTTTTTTGGGGGCTTTGTTCTGGGTTATTTGTGTGTGTATGCGTCTTGTGAAGGTTTTGAAAAAATATTTATTTATCTAAGTTTACTTGTGAAATGACAAGTGGTCTCAGGTTTGCAAGAGAGACATTTGCCTTGCTGTGGGTTTTCTGTGACCTCTGTGTGGAGAAGGAAATGCTACCTGCAGCATTTACAGGGTCACTTTAAAACCTCACGCTGCAAAATATTTTGAATAACATCCTATGGAGAATAATTCTGTTTAACAATACAACATGTACAAAAAAAATAAGAGCAGAGTATATGCAAAACAACATGTCTGAGAATGAGCAAATTATTCCAAAGGGAATAATATAGCTGTCTAAGCATCATTCCTCCAACAGTTAGACTTGTAAAACAGATGTTTGAAACCTTCTGGTTAAAGCAAACTGACCTTCTTTTGGAGTAAATACATTCAAAAACATGTATTTATCTTGATCTTTGGATGAGTACTCACTCCTTGAAATAACAGTACACACTCATTTGTTCATGCAGTTGGGTAACTCCAGTCCAATTTTAATAGACAAAGACATTCACCCCATCAGTTTACATTGATTTGCTGGAAAAAAGGGTGTGCTGCCCAGAAGTGCCAAACATCAACAGAATACAAGGTTGTATAGAGGTAAAGCAACCTTCCCTTGTGTTTGAAAAGACAGTGTAGCTTAGGTAAAACATTCAGCTACACAGACTCCAGGTACACTGACCTCTGCTCCTGGAGGCTTCGGCACGGGCAGTGCACAACAGCGGAATGTCTCCCCCAGTATCAGCTGTGCAGAGACAGTGCTGGGCTGACAACGAGGTCAGTCAGATCCCAGAGCCAGAAATCTTAACAGCAGAGGTAACCAAGAAACAACAGCAGCTGAGCTGGAAGAAGTTTCACCTACACATGTCTGTGCAGCCACTGAATCTTAATTTTTAAAGGATGAAAATGACAGCCCCTGGGAAAACATAACAGTAACTTAATTATAAATTACAAGAAGGCTGTGAGTGATCTGAAAGGTCAAAAGAATAAAAAATTGATGTCTTTGGTGAGCCATATGTTTCTGAACTGTGGGGGAAATTCTGCACCTTAAGCAAAAAAAGGGCAAATTTGACATTAGTATAGTTTTCTTTGACAAATTGGTCTTTCATTTTTGATTAGTGACGAACTTAGTGCGCTCACCTCTTGATTTTTGTGTCTCTCAATGTTGCTTCAAAAATGAAAATTTCATTAATACTTGTGTTCTTCCTTTGCAGACTAGAATATACACAAAGACCAGAGATTTAATAGGATTTAGTTTTTTTATAACTATATAAAGTTTAAGAACTTCATATGCTAACAGTACAATTAGAACAAAAATAAACCCCACAATTACAAAATTCCAAAAAAACCATAAAAAAACCAATAGTGAAGTTCATTTTTCTCCACGTCATGTCTTAAAATGTCCATTCTTCTGAAGGGTTGCTTTTTAAGAGTTTTCTTACATTAATGCAGATCTGAAAAGTAGTTTTAGCAAATCACTTGATTTGTACTAAAGTATTCATCTTTGTTTTCTGTTTTAATCCAAATCTACAACACTTATTTCAAGCACATGGCTGTCTTTAATCATCTTTATGCATCTTCAGTCAAATTACTCATTTTCTATTACAAAATAAAATTACTTTCTGGGCAGGTTCTTCACTCCTAACGAAGAAGGATCAGGTACCAGTTTTTATACCATTAGGTGGTCCACCTATTCATGTAATTTTTATTACATTATATTATAGTTTTGCATGCAAATTTCCAGAGTTTATGATTGTTTGGATCATATGCTCTGTCATTACTATCATTGCTTGATCATTGCTATGTTTTCCTCATTAAGATGCTACTTCACCTTTTTAAATGACATCTTCCTTCCCTCATCTCATTCTCAAGTCTTCCCCAACAGCTGTTTTGTACTACCACGATGCCTGTATGGCATCTTCAGTAACATTAAAACTAAACATAGGGCCGCAATTATCTCAGCTATCTTTTAGTCTTCTGCATTTCCACATCATTCCTCTTAGTGAAGCTTAACTTACCCGAGGTTATTTCTTTTGCTTCTCTAGGGATGTTTATTATGAGCCAATTGTGATGGCATTTCTGGGGTGGTCCTTTGCCCATGTGGTTTTAATTCCCGATAGCTGCAGGAAAGTGTTTTTATTTTTTTAAACAGATTGGTGTTAAATCTTTAGAATCATAGAATCAGAATATCTTGGCTTCGAGCCAAGTCCTGCAGATTGCTCTGAATCAAGTCCAAGGTTGTGGTGCTCTTTGGGCCTGTTATCTGGACACTCTGTGACAAAAATTTAATCTCCGATTCATATTCCAGTGTGACATTTGACCAGCTGCATGGGGGTAATTGCAGTCCAGTCGTATTTTCTGCCCTTGGTATCTGATTTCTCTCAGCATATCACAGTCAATGAACCCATCTCAGCCAGACAATTGGTAATACAGACTCTGCTTTATTTGTTCTTTTGAGGCTTGAGGTTTCAATTCACACTGATTCTGTGCTAGTTACTGAGGTAGTTAAGCTGTTTCTTTCCTTTCCTTTGATCTCAAGGCCTTTTAAGACACAACAAAATTCTGCTGACAGCAAAATTATGTGTCTTTCCTGTATGTTTGGTATCATGATATTACACAGTTCTCCTTGCTCTCTTCACACAGCTTTCTGACAGGTCTTTTATATTGACATCTTCATTCAAGGCTAAAGAGTCAAATTCCTCTTTCTTCACTTACATTTCTAGCACTTGTAAAAAACCACAATCAAGGTGGGGATGATTACTGATTTTGATTTGAAATGGCAATATGGATTGTGCTGCTACATTATCCTCCTAATTTGACTAGTTGTTCTAGCAGCAGTGAGCTGCTTAAAACTGATACAGAGAGCCAGAAGTGAATTCTCTTTTTGAATCAATAATAAAAGGTGCAACAACCATTTCCTGAAAGCAACTCAGTTGTACTTCCTGGTGTCTTCTGCTCCAATGATCTCATATTACGTGCTAATATCAACAGAACCTACGAATCTATTAAGCATCCAAAACTGTAAAAAAAATTAATTCTGGGCATGGTAAGTAAAGCAAAGACAAAAATACTGTATCCAATAGGATATATTATTATTATCATTATCATCTCATCTAGGCTACTTCTAACAGGTAATTAAAATCCAAAACATGATATGCCAATGCTCATAATTATTCTGCATGTCTTTCAGATGTCTGCTTTATCAGCTTATTATTGATCTTTACAGAATGGAGGTAAGAAGAGAATTATCTTCAGACCTGAAGTAGGACATGGCTGTAAAGAAAAAAAACCAAAAAAACAAGAAAAGAAGCTTATAAAAAAATTAAAAAGAAAAGAAATATTGGCATAGATTTGGGGAGGGAATGTCATCCTTTTATTTCATCCTCTAAATACTCAGGAAGCTTTCCTATTTTAAGAAAATCCAGCATTTTTTGTAGATTTTTTTATATTTTATTAGGAAGTTGAAAAAATTATAAAAGCCTAAGATAGATTGATAGATAGATATACATACACACACACATTAATACAGATAAATATAGGTAACTATTGAAAAAGGAAGGAAAGGGCTTCTAAAGTGCAGCATAGAATCCTTCAGAAGGGAACCAATCTGAAAGAGAAACCCCCTTTCCAGGGGTTCTCCATCTGCATCCCAAACACAAACCCAGGTCTGCAGCACAGGCTCTGCAGTCAGCAGCAGCTGCATGCTGTTACTGAGGTATAAAACCCCTTGCTTTGTTCTTCACATAGCACTTTAAGACTAGCTGACAAATGGGGTCCTAAAGTCCACTTCCCATACACCATTCCTGTGGTTACAAATGTAATATATTTGACTCTGGTTAGGGGTCATGGGTGCAGGGGTTGCTGGGATGCACAGGGGCTCTGCTGCCCCTACCAATGCCCAGGTGGCTGAGTCCCAATCCCTGCATCTCCTTAAAGGACATGTAGATGTGGCATTCAGGGACATGGTTTGGTGGTGGATTTGGTAGTGATATTATTAGGTTTATGATTGAACAAGTGATCTTAAGGGTCTTTTCCAACCCAAATGGTTCTGATCATATATTTCTCTCTGAGCACATCAGCTTGCTCTGAACCCATCTGCTCTAACATACAGAAATGACAAAAGTATTCCCATATCTCTAACCCTGGAAATTCATTTCACAGTTTCCTATGTTTTTATGCCTCAATGTTTGCTTGTATTTTCTGTTTTAATTTTGCAAGGGACAGCTCCCTGAGTCATCTATCCACTGATCCCAGTTACTCACAAATTTTCTTAGGCCATACTTGTCCTTCATTCCTTTCAAGCTGCACTGCCATGGTTTCCAGAGATGGCTCTGTTTGTAATAAAGATATACTCAAGCATGGAAAGCAGGCATGGCCCCCTCAAAAGATTGTGTGAATGTTTATTTGACAGTCAGATGCTAAAGGGTATGGAGGGAATAACCAAGTGAAAACGCAAGAGAGCAGAAATTTTGAACATGGAACTATGAACTAAAGTCTGGCTGATGGAAGATCTTCCTTTTACAGGGCTTAATCTGGTTTAGGTGCAAAGAGTTTAATTAAATCAAAATCAAATAAATCTGTTTGCTCATTCCAAATTCACAAATTACTTTTTGGAAAGGCTTAAAATATTTTCTTTAGAATATATCTTGCAGGAGCTGAAAGAGTTCTGCATTTGGACAGGAGTCTCAGCTGTTTTATACCCAACCTAAGCAGTTCTCCAGAATTAGCTTGCTGTAGCTGGATCTAAAATTCACCTCTGATGTGTTTCTAGGCAACAGAATTACTTATGAAGTTTCTGAAAATCTGAAATATAGACTGTCCTAAATTACTTAAGAAGCAACGGTAATAAATGAAGAGCAGCATGAAAGTGTTGGGGTGTTTTTGTTAAACAGATTTGGTTTTGTGGACAACTCTTCAGACTCATAGAATCAGAATACCTTAAGTTGGAAGTGACCCATAAAGATCATTGAGTCCACATCTCTGCTCCTTGCAGAACGGCCCAACACTGAACAGGATCACTAAGAGTATTCTCTAGATCCTCACTGGGGGCTGACAGGTTTGGTGCTGCAGCCACTCCTTTTGGGAGCCTGTGACCAAGCACCTTCTGGGTGAAGGATCTTCCCCTAAGGTCCAGTCCGAGCTTCCCCTGATGTAGCTTCATTCTACTTCCATGTGTCCTCTTGCTGATCACCAGAAAGAGAAGATCAGCACCCCTCTGCTGGCCACCAGGAAGCTGTAACTGCAATGAGGAACCACTCAACTTTTAGTTCTGTTTTTACTGTGTGCCACTGTAGCAGCATGGCAGTCTCAAAGCAAGACTTCAGTGTAGTCTTGTACTGACATTTCAAATTTCACTGCTGCCTGTCATGCTGTTTCAAATTCCATATACTGCACGTCAGTGGGAGTTTTTTGCGTTTCTTGTTGGATAGATGAAAAAGAATGCAAGGTAGTTGAGGGTGGGATTATGGCCTTTGTAAGACTTGCTGTATAGTCAGAGCCTGCTCTTGCCTTATGTACAGTTGCTGAGTCTTGTCATTTCCATCTTGCCCTTGAAACGATCTCTAATGAAATGCAGCAGAACCTTATTCCCATAGGAGATTGATTATTGTGCAGTTTCACACTCATTTAGCTCTTCCTTTTCTGTTACAAGGGTATGAGCTGACTGTTTGCACCACTGTCCCCAACCTTCTTCTTTCTCCATTAGGGAGCTTCTACAGCTTCTGCAAATTTCTTCACGAAAACAACAACTTATTTTCTGAGATCATTATAAGATCATTGAGGGGAAAAAAAGTTCTTTCTCTCCTATAAATAAAGCTAAGAAATCAGTTGAAATAAAATATCTAATATACCTTAAGTGAAAAAACAGCGTGTAACAGGCAGGAAAGGCAGAGAAAAACAGTGATGATGGACAGTGTGGGAAAGGGAATAGAAAAAAAAAATAAGGGAAAGGGAGAAGTGGGAATGGAAAGGAAAAGGAATCTTAATCTTATAATGAAATTAAAATCAAGTTGCTGTTAATACCACTTCTGCCTCTTGTCATTGAAATGTTAATATGACTTGATGAGGAAAGCTGGAGAAAGAATATTCATAGCAAATGAAATAGTGAAGGCATTTCTGCAACACAGGAAAACATTTCTCTTTAAAGGGAAAGGAGGCAGGAGACATTAGGGGGAAAAGAGAATTTAAGGGTCTTGGGCCCCAGTTGTGAAATCATTTGTAGAAAAAGACTGAATTCCTGATAAAACTGTGCCTAAATTACCTACACTCTTGATTATGCAACATATGCAACCCAGGATATGCATCCTGAAGCACATCAACTCTGTTCAAATCTTCATATCCTTATAATCTGCAATTTAATCATTTAGGCAGTTCCACAAAAATTTAGTGTGCATTATGAACAGGAAAATTTACTGGTGCCTTCTCCATGGAGACTGAACCATGTCATCCTGACATTTCAAGTAGATATTATGTTTGTATAATTAGATTATGTAAAACACTATTGGATATACAATTTATAAGTGTTTATTGGCTAGCTTGACATTAGGTATGTACGGATATTGTTCTATATAGAGGGTATTTCACTCCTCCTCAAGACTAGAATCTCCCTCTATGTTCTGTATACTTCCAGAAGTCTTATTTCAAAGCAGGTATTGATGTATTCCAGTCTCATTAGGGCCCTGCCATCAGCTGCCTTGATGACTTTGCAAGGAAAGCTGAGTGATTTAGGATACTTCTTGACAGTATCAAAGATTTTCTTTTAACTTCCTTGTTCTGTGCTCTGCTCTATTGATGAATCCCTCTTGCTTTGCCTCATCAGTTGTATCTCCCAATCAAAGTCCCCACATGCCACTCATTCATTTTCACTCTATGATATTTCCTTGATTTCAGCACTTGTCTCTCATTCACAATGCCTGATCCCTCATACATTATCCATGCTTATTCTACGTACCTTATTTTTGATCCTGGCATATGACAGCCTGTTTTCATAATCATGTTTCTTTAATCTTTTCAGCATTTATGTTACTTGTTCCCTTTTTGATATCTCAGATCCCTTATAAATGACTGCCCAATAGTTATAACATATTTACACAAACATTTTCTGACAAGTTTTTATTGTAGTTTATAATTTGTGCAGATGTAATATTGAAGTTGTAATTTCAGCAACCTACAAAACAACTGTACAGCCATAGATGTAACAACCAGTTTCACTTTGGAGTGAAATGGAATAATCCTATGGATTAATAACATATATAAGCAAGTCCAGTTCCTAGGTTTGTTGGTTTGTTTGTTTGCTTGTTTATTTGTTTGCTTTAATTTAAGTGGGAGATGGATGAAGGCTAGGGGGAAACACAAAATGACAATAGAGCCATTTCTTTAAATCACAGATGAGTTCTCATTGTTTTTTGTAAATTTGCATTTCAATCAAACGTGTGTTTTAACATAGTTAGCTATTATTTATACTATTTCTATTGTACACCTAAATACTCTAACATATGCTTTTCTCTAAGGGATGAAAAAATCTATGTGAAGTCTTCAACTAAAAGACCCATACAGCTTTATATATTACCTAAAACTTTAAATGCAGTTTAAAATAAAATATTTGAGATATTTTACTATCTTTAGACTTTTATCCTCCCTTTTCCTGATACAGAAAATGATGAAAAATATCAGAAGACAATGAATAAGAGAACAAAAACTATGATCAAAGAACTAAAAATAATTTTTTTCTGAAAGCTAGTAAGAACTAGGTTTCTGTTATTTGAGACCTGGACACACAGGAGAAATATGACAGGTCTTCGGAAGTGTGGAAACTTCCAGTGGGGACAAATGGGAATAAAGTTTTATCTTTGTTCTTTTTAGACTAAAGCAAGAGGTAAGGATTTTACATCACTTCAAAGAAGATCAACATTGGAAATTACAAAGAAAAACATCTTGCAACCAGAACCATTCAACATCACAGACTGGATCTTGGAAGGGCCCAGAATCTGTATTACCTAAATGTTTCCATAAGACAAATATCTGTCAGGAAAGGTTTGGCTTCTGTGATGATCTTCCTTGTGGGGCCAAGAAAGAAAAAAAAGGCCGTGGCAATATTTTGTAAATACAGTATGAGTAATTGACATCTCAGTCTTCTGCTAAAACAACTGAATGTAACTAATAAAACAACAAAGAGATTAAGATTCAATTAAAAGCAAGCAAAACAAACGTGTTTAAGCAGAAAAGGTAACATGCCTGTCTTACCTGCTGTGTTGCTGTATATAACCTTGAAATTCTGGAAATGAAAATTGCTTCCACAGAGCTAGCAGCAGATAACTGCAAGGATCAAGAGAAGATTTGTGGCAGGATTATCCATAATACGAAGTGTGTAGGTAGTAATATGGTTCTTAGCTCTGGTACCAAAAGTGATCAAAGCAAGCTATCAGAAAAAGTAACTTCAGTGAAATATGAAACAGTCAATCCAGGAATGACAAATAATGAAGACCCCAGAAATCCCATAAAAATGGTAAGGAAAGAGATACTCAAAGGGGTTCCAAAGGGATCTGTGGTATAAATTGTTATGTAACCAGCATCAGTATACTTGTTCTTGCACCATGTCAGAAAGTGTTTGAAATTAATCAGAATTTTGAAATAGATTTGATTCATCAAGCTAATGAAATGGAAACCTAAAATGTCATTTGCTTTTGTAAAATAATTGAAAACCATATTTATTAAAATGTCAGCATGTGCAAATAGCTATTAGTTTTGCTGTTTCTGAATATTTTTTCCCTCTACTCAGCTAAAAGGTAAGTATTTCCCTTACATAGTGCTAAATGCATACTATTTTTTTTCTTTATAACTGTGCTGAGAAAGAGTTATCCTGTATCAGGCAAGGGTCCACTTAGTCAAGTATCTTGCATTTTGTGATTTACTAGGACTGGATGCTTGAGATTAGCATATACAACCTAGTCAAATACAGAGAAATGCTTTCTTTCCAGTATGCTTCCCCTGTTTTCAGAAAAATTCTGTCTGAAAGAATTCCTAACATTTTTGTTTACAAGATTTTCATGGATTTTTCTTTCAAGAATTTGCATACTTTCTTTTTGAAACTATCTAAGTTATGGTATCAAGAATATACTGTGACAAAATGTTGCACAGTGTAACTGAGTGATGCTGACATTTCTTTTAATGGCTACCTGACAATTTTATACAAATCATCTTGATCCCCTTCATCTCTGTTGGGAAAACAGTGACTAAATGATTTCCTAAACAGACTCTTCATGGCTCCAATTTCTTTCCTCTACTCATGTCATATTTCTAGTCATCTCTTCCCAGACTAAGACTTTCAAGACTCAGTTTAATATTCCCTGCTGTAAAAATTCTGGATTCCCTGTCTTTGATCATCCTATTCACTCTTCACTTTATTATTTTTAATCTACTGTTTCATATTTTGAGACGTGGGAATTGCAGGTATTCCTGAGATGTGGGATCACCACAGAATTGCACATTCTCTTTAAAATAACTTCAGACTTCTAGTAGGAAAGCAGCTCTGTGCCAGTGTAGAAAGATTGTTCAAGAACACATTATTAGCTCTTGCTATGCAGACACAGTTAAAGAATAAATCAAAATTTAAAGTATTTAGACCTGTAATATCAGTTACCCGTAAATTTTTACAAAAGCCATCAGAATGTGAAAACAAATTGCATTTCTTGAGGTACCAATGCTTTTTAATTCAAATCACACACAAAATATAAATTATTGATTTTCTCTCCTACCACTCCCCATTATGTCTCCATCCTTCCAAAATACTTCCAGCTACTATCTATATACTACTGTAAATACCAACAGGTTTTCTTGACCTTCTTACTCAGGATCACTGCAGCAAATCTACTTTGAAATCACATGCTATTAAAAAGAGTCAACAATATGTGTGCCTGGGAAAAGAGAAGTAAAGAGAGGAAAAAAACAACCCTCTCTGGTTTTTTAGGCTTTGGAAAAAGTTGCTTGAGTTTTAGCTGAAAGCATCTCTTGTTATCAGTTTGTCCAGACTTATTTCTTAAACCAAAGTTTTAGTTTCGGGTTTTCTTTATATTAAATTGCACCAACTTTTTGCTTAGAAGACTGTCTCTCTTCTCCTGAGTTTGCATGGCTGCTCTCTTCTGGTAAAAGATTCTCTAGGAGCAGCCCTATTTATCTGAAATAGCTCTGTATGTACCCTCTCTCTTGCCAATTTTGTATGTTCATTTTTCTCTTAATGTTTTTTCTCTGCTTCTGGTAATCTTCACTCCTCATATTTTTAGAAATTGAGCTATGTCACTGTGAAGTCTCCTCTTCTTAAATAAGAAAAAAAAGCTGCACTTCTTTAATCTTGCTTCATAACTAGTATTAATTTATCTTATTTCACTTGCATTCCTCTAAAGCAATTAGAGTCACTCTTTTTCTTCTTAAGTGCAGATGCAAATTAGGATAAAGGCAGTAGGGATTTTTCATCCCCACTTTTTATTCTCGGCAATTTGTATTAACTCTATATCCCTACTTTTCTCTTTCCATGACTCAGAATGAAACATATACTGTATCTTAAATTAGAAAAATGTAATCTCTAACAACCTAAGTACAGTACTTAAATGTCCTTAATCCCTGCTTTTACATTCCCTATAGCAGTTGTTCCCTTAACAGAGTTTCATCTGACAACTTAGATATCTGGCTGTTAAACATCCTTTCCAAAAACACTCATGCTTTTATAGTCAAACTTTTAGCCAAAGTTTCCAGTGATAATGTGCACAGCATTCAGATTTTATTTAGATGATGGTCATTTCTTCCCTGCTTTCTTACTTTTCTTGCTTAATTTTTCACTTATACCAAAACTAACAGGTGTCTTATAAACTTATTGACCACTAGCACTGTATCAAGCAGGCGTGCACAATAAACGTCTGTGAAATACTGTTTGAGACCACCCCGTGTTCAAACAGGAAAAATTTAGTTGCATTCATTTGTTAAATAAAAGGTTTCAAATTAATATTTTTTTCACAAAAAAAAAAAAGAATCTGGGGAAAATTTTGAGTTACTTTTCTGGCAACTTGAAGTAATTTCTTTCATCAGACAGTTTATATATGCTTTTTAAAAATAGTTGGTTTTATTTGGGTAATAGCTTAGCATTCACCCATTGTTACTTCTCTACGCCATAAGTTTTGAATTTAAGAATCCCTGACAAGAAAATCAAAGAAATGCTGATCTATTTTCCCTCTGGAAATAATTATTAAAGCAAATGAGATTTGCTTGTCTCAAAGGAGTAATTTTGATTTTTTCCTAATTTTTAAAATATTTAAATATTTAAAATATTAAAATATAAGCTCAAAGTTCTAAATAACAGCTTTTTCCTGTGAAGACAGCTTGAATTTTAATTTTTTTTATAAACTTACACCAAGCAGTTAAATATCAATGGGCAAAAGAAAAAAGTCATAATTAAAAAAGTTCTTTAAACTACATGACCAAGGCATTTGATATGCATTTAATTAAATGTTATTAGCTTATGGAAAATTATGAGATTTTAACTATTTCCCTGGTTTGGAAAGAATGTATTTTTTATTACCTCCCTCCCCCAGACATGAATAGGCTGGGGTGTATAAACCTAGGGTGTTTTAGCTATCTATATTCAGGAAAGGTTTTGCCAAGGAAACAATTTTAAAGTTAGCCTTCCTAATTAAGGCTGAGTCAGGGAGGAACAGCCCCTTGAGTCTTGTGCTATTCTTACACTATTGGATATCAGCAGTATGTCCCTTGCAGGCATCACAGACCAGGTGTTTTTACTCCTCTTGTACTCTCTGCTCCCCCTTGTCCCTTGAACAATTGTTTATCACGTTCATCCTGTTGTGATCTGGGTCAGCTCAGCAGCTATTGTCAGAGCTAAGTGTGTAATTCACAGCAATCATTTCATTAACATACATTATTCTTATTATTATTGTCGTACTTTGGTTTTGTTGAAAAGTATCTCCAACAGAAACAGCCAGCAAATATGATACAAAATAACTTGCAAACCTTCTTGTTTTCAACTGCACATACATTTTAAAATGTTTAAATCTTCACAGGGTAGTTGCTAGAAAAGGTTTTTTAAAATTTGCAGTAAATAGACAGACCTCCATTCCCATTTAATTTTTTTAAATTCAAATAGAAATATTTGAAAATAAAAAAGTTTAAAAATCTGAATTTTTACCCTGAAACATTGCCCAGAGAGAGGATACTTTCAGTAAAGTTCCTATATAGCTTAGCAGAAACAGATTGCAAAAACCTTACATGCCAAGCCTATACAATATTTCACTTATTCAACTAAAGTAGCTGTATTTTTGCACAAGTCAGCATCTAATGCCCAAAGTCCTAGACAAACTGAATAAATATAAAACTTTCCCTATAAAACTTGCGATGGTACAAAGTGTTGGGGAGTCCTTTTGATACGTACACATGAACTTAAACTCACAGTTGCCTCATCACACAACTTTATCTACATTAAACATATCTCATGGGGCATTAGATCTGCTCTTAATCCAGTGCGTACCTGTCACACTCATAGAAATTCTCATTCTGATTAGATCACCTACACTAGACAAAGCCAGAAATCCAATTCATCCTTTCTGTAGTTTATTACTGCAGTTTTGTTGGCAAGTCAAGAGAAGCTGTCAACTTTTGTAGAAGCAAATATTCAATTAATTTGGGAAAACTGCCAAAAAATAATAGAAATTGTAATATTAATGGCAATGATAATTATGGATAGCATTATTCAAATTGCCATGAAAATAATGTTACAAAAGGCCTACCTCATAAGAATGAAAAAAGAATCTTAGAATTTCTGCCAAAACTCCCAGCATAAACAAAGCAGTCTTTAGGTGACATGAAGCTTCTGCTTGTGCATGATCCCTCCATCCATTACACAAGCCCAAGTCCACAGGAACCAGTGGCAGAATAGTCTCGTCTTAAGCTGATGCACTGGAAGAGAGAATCAAGCCTTTGCCACAAACCTCGCTGACTTGCCATTAGTAATATTATTCCCAGAATGCCTGATATAATCTCCTTGGCTGAGTAATTATTTTCTGTTTGTTCTTAGCAAAACACTATTAGATATTTTGCTTTTGATAAAGGCCACGTGAGAATGGGGCCCTGAGCAAACTGATCTAGTGGGTGGCATGTCTTCCCATAACATGTGGATTGGAACTAGATGGATTTTGGAGGTCTCTTCCAACACAAATCATTCCATGATCCTATGATGATCCCGATTTTTTTAGCATCAACAGCCAAAGTCTGTTGGCTCTGACTGCACCGAGTCAAAGCCAGTGCTAAAGGGTTTGGGTTGCTTGCTCTGTAATGATTTTCCAGCAATTTATAAAGCTAGTAAGTGCAGTAAATTTACGCCACCAGATAAGCTTATGCTAAGTACCCAACCCATTTGCAACCTGACAAATATCACAGATCACCTCATGCCTATTTTCCTTCCAGCTCTGTCATTCCTCTCCCAAGCAGGACTGATGGTGTTGCATAGCCCTGTCCTGACACGTGGCCAAAGAGCGTCTCAATCTGCAGCATACATGGGAAACAAGCACCCTAAACCTTGGGCTGAAACTCTCCATGCGAACTATATTCCAAAAGAGACAGTTTTTGAAATGAAACAAAATATTTTTTGTATTCACTGATCCAAAGTGTGCATTATTTCACATTGTAATTCTCTCAACTAATACACAGTTCTGCAGTAAGTTTAAACAGTATTGTGATAAAGATAATTTCAGGGGTCCTAGTTCTATTTCTGGTGTCTAATCAAGTATATTTTTAACTTTCAATTTAGCTTGATAGGAACTAATTAGTGAAATCTAATTAGATGCCTAATGACAATTTCTGATTCACTGTTTCTTCCTTATTTTGTGTCACTAGAATCTCAGTGGGAAAGCAAGTGACCCTGAAATAGATGGGACTATTTGAGTTTCCAGGTACTACTCTGTATCAGTAAGGCCTTAAATAAACTATTATGATCACAGGCATATAAAAAAACATATTAAAAATTCTGGCCTGAGAAAAGTGTGTCGCAAGAAATATGGCTGCTAATGTTTTCTTCTATTTCATTATGGTTCTGACCAAAGATGTACATATTGTTTGAGTTACCTCTCCCTCTTTTTTTCATAAAACTCTGACTCTAAGTTACTGCTGCAGAAAAGGCCATTTTCTTCTGTTTTATTACAAGTGCCATATCCTCAATAGAGTATCATTTCAAAAGGCTTCAGAGAGTCAATACATTCTCCATATAGTTTGTTGGGCTTTTTCACAGACTGTTTTTGGAGTGACAAAAATAACAATAAGTTAGTTCTAGGTGACGAAAAAGCCCGAACTTCTGATCGTCTTTATTATCAGCATCTACCAACTACATCTAAGTTAATATTTTTTCTGTTGGTTTGCATTTTCGTTGGTTTTCTTTCTTCATGGTGTCTTTCATTTCTTCTAATCTCTATATGAATACAGCTAATGTGCAGCTGTCTTTCACCAGCTTCTGCTTCTTCCTCTTGAGGTGCTCAGATGGTGCTGCAGCTCAATGCTTCGTGGTTAATGGGCACCTGTTCAGGTGTCTGTAACTGTGTGCTCTGCTCTGCTGGGAGCTGATGGTCACTCTTCGTAAGTCAGCAGTGGGGGAACTTAAGGCAAAAAAAATTCAAGAAAATCATGGATTAGAGGCATTATTTTGTGTTTCATGTTGCTCCCTCAGCAGTGCAATACCAAGAATCTATCCAAATTTTTATTTCTTATATTGTAGTTTCTGAAAATTCCATGCCTCTAAGGACAATAAAATTATTAAATAATATTATATTCTGTATGTGCTGTTTGGAATAAAGAATTTTTCACTCAGATTATTTCTAATAGACATTCTGCACTGGAAAACAGGCTTACTTTAGGGTTGTCTGATGTATTGTAGGAAAAACTCACAAACGTTAATTCCAGCACCCAGATTCTCAGAAACATTGCTGCATTTCTAGGTACATGACTAGACTTGCAATCCCAGCTGTTAGCCTGTGTTGTAACTGAATTTCCCTTTTTAAGTGATTCAATCTGACTCAGACTGGTGTCCAGCAGCTTGGAAAGGCTGTTAATGTGATGTGACAAACTTGACATTAGCTGCCTTGGTTAAGGCCAAGAAACAAATCACACAGAGCTTAACAGATCAGAGACAGCACCTTGAATTTTACATAGAAATGAACTGAAAAAAATGGAGATTCTGGCTAAATGAAACTGATGCTTCCTGGATGTGCAAATGTATTATGAAGAGTTTTGTTGTTCTTACAGTGTCTGCAGTAAATTGAGCACAGTGCAGTCATGCAGTACAGCACTCTCAATGACTTAGAGGCATCCTTTGAAGGCTACATTTGACAGAAAAGATGATAAATGCCAGGATAAATGGAGATTTAATGAAGCCTTTGGGCACTAATGACAATGGATTTCTGGAAGAGATTTAATTCCATTGGCATTTCCAAATTTACTCCCTCCCTTTAGTGTATGCAAAATTTTATTTAGCTACACTCTGCTGACCAGAGGCTTTAAGCCCCATCATGGCTTGGTAGGTGAGTGACAGGCCCACAGCTGAGATCCAAGAGAGATGCACACGGGCATTTGGCATAATGCAATTCGGCAGCCTGCCTCCAGCCATCAGTCAGCAGTCACTGAGTGAAAAACTGAAGGGAAAACATGTTCTGGTGGATAACATGTGAGAGATGATCATAGGCCATGAATTGCACAGGACACTCATCCCGAGATCTTCCTAAGGAGGGGAAGGGAGAACCACTCCACCAGGCTTCCAACCTCCCTGCCTGTCCCTTGCCACAGACTGACTCTCTCAGCCAAGCAAGCTCAGGGCATGCGCTGCTCGCTACAGCCTCATGGCTTAAATGTGAAAACAAAGATAAGTGACATTACGACATCCTTACTTTTAATTTTTTTTTTTTAATTTTTAAAACAGGACTAGAAGAAGAATATTTAGGTGGTTAGAAACTGAAAGTCTTTCCATTTTATCCTGACATGATGTATTGTAGGGATGCACTTAGGTCATAAAACCTGTGAGATCTAGAAATAATGGATCTGGGTGGTAAACTAGAAAGCTAGAAAATGTTCTGGTATTTCTAACTGTTCTTTATTCTTACTCTGGTAGACAGTAACAATGACAGGAGGTCTCGACCTGCGGGTTTCATTTCTATGCCACTATTCTAGCAGAGGTGAAATAGACTGGACTGTAGTACCGTGGCTTGTTTCTATTTTGTTTCAATGTCTGGATGCCCAAATAAGCATAGATAATAATATCAGCAGAGGTGTAAGTGCTAGAAGAGCTGTGAAGAGGTATATTTTACAATTAAATTTTTGTTTGTCTCATGGAATTCTGAGTATTTCTTTCTGTTTCTTGAGGCTGGTATTGTCTGCAACAGTAAGATGTAAGCAAATGAAACTGGAGGCCTTGAGTTCTACAGATTGTGGCTGGGGGCAAGCATGTAGGTGTCCATAAATCATCATGTGATTAAATGATCAAGGCACGGACTTAGACCGGCAGGGAATCTGAGACATTTATTCAAAGAAATGAGCTGTTTTTATACCCTTCTTCAAGAAACAGTATTTCTTTATATGGTATTTTTTGCTAAGTGACCTATCACACATTGCCACATCAGCAGTACTCTTTCTCCATGTCCCTATAGGGGGTGATCACTCCTCTGGCAGCTCCTCCCAAGGTCAGGCAGGGACGAGCTTCCTTGTGCTGCCGTGGCATTCTGCGGGCACATCCCACAGCCCACAGCTCAATTCCATCCTATCTCTCTCCACAATCATGTAACTTCCAAGGGGTTACTGGTGCTGGTTGAAAATGAGCAAGTCCAAAGCAGTGTGTGGCTTTGGATGTACGTCCAGCTCAGAGTCTCATCTACCATGACACCATTTCAAAGAGATCAGAGGAGCAACTGCTGCTGTTGAACATGCACTGCTGAGTTGACAGATGTGCACTTGCCAAATGCCCAGGGTCCTTCACAATCCTCAGGGATTCTTAAAGGATAAGTAAGAAAGCCTTTGGAAGCCGAATCAAACATACTGGGAGTGTGATTCCTCACGAAGCATTTGGCCACAAACTCTGTTTGCACTGTAATGACTTCATTTGACCATGAACAACTGCAGTCTAATTGTTTTGTCATATGAAAAGGTTTGCTGACTTCACTGCTACCAGCAGAAGTGACAGAAGGGCTGGATCTCTCCCTTTCACTGTCTCATCAGCTGCAGGCCTTTGTAACAGCAACATCCTTTAAAACTAGGAAGTCATGTTTTGGCAAAAGTAATTAGGAATTGTATAAGGTATCACACGAGGATTCAGCATTCACCTCTAGGTCCCACCATCTTAAGAATGAAATATTGAAAACAACAGTGAACATGACAGCATGGCTTTTCCTTGGCATAAGAAATAACACTCCTGTATCACATGCAGATGTTGAGATTTTTCTTTAATTTATAATTTAAAATCATACAGCTACTTTAAGTCCCGGGCAAGGCTACTTCATTCATGCTAAATAAAGTGATCCTTCTTTATAAAAATCTGTATTGACTCTGGCTATTGAAAAACACATGTGCATGTGAAAAATGTTTATACAAGAAAATAAAATAGGACAAGCTGGAGCAATAGATTAATTTATCTGTTCCCAGGTCAAAGTGTAAACAGGAAAGGAAAAATTATATATGTATATTTTATTTTAATTGAATATCATCAAAGTGTTCACAATATAAATCTACTATTAATATTAACAATACCTGCATTTTTATTATATTCACGTATATTTATAACAATTGAATGTTAACTATATATGCAATGTGTTGAATTTAACTCCTTAAGGAGAAAAACTTTTCCTTGAAAGAAAGAGAGCAGGGAGAGAAAAGAGGATATGTTGGGTGATGAGAATTCAAAAGGTAAAGCTGATAATCTCACTCATTATACCAGTAGGAAAGGAAGTCTTTTAAAGACTATAATCAGCATTGATGCATCTCACGAGATTTTTGGTGGAAAACCATTATGAAAGTACAAATCAAGTTAAAAAGAAAAAAAAACCAACAAAATAAAATCCTAAACTGATCCAGAAAAAAAAATCTCTGAGCTTTTGAAAAATCTCAGTTTTGCAACTTGTTTGCTGTCCTGTGCAGAAATAAATTTCAAAAATAGTTTGCTTCAAACTGGTCTTTATTATAATTGATTTAAAGGACTTCATGAGAAATCTTTTGGTAGGTTTTGGGGTTTTTTTAGTAAAAATTATAACTTGTCAAAAGGACTAAAAAAAGAATTACAATAAATGCCACTCCATGTACCCACTAATAAAAACTCCCAATGTAACCTTTAAACTGTGTCAGAAATTCACAAATTCAAAGATCTAGCTGAATGCTAATTTTGACATAAAGCTCCAGAAGATGTTTTACTGTATTGTATTCTGTTATTTACAATGATAAGCTATTTCCTGCACCTAAACTATATAGGAGTGATTTTTAGAAAGTATTATAGGTATTAAGGATTGTAAGACAATTTCAAGTATTTGGAAATATTTATTTCCAGAACAAGTAAATAAATATTACTTACTTATATGTACCGTATGTTGTATGTTGGAACCAGTGGTAAGAAAACTAATAAGGAAATGGGTCACTTCTTCCACCTAAGTCAGAAAGATGTTGAAGAGCTATGGCAAGCCAGCAGCCTAAGTTGCTGAGTTTGTGTTTTGGAAATTATGGGAAAAAGAATATGAAAAAGCCTATAGGTAAGTCCTTAAGGTCTCTTTTTGTTTGGTCGATTATGGTTTTATTTCCTAAATAGTGATTCTGCATGAATTTATTTTAACAAACCACAAGAACCTGGCTATTCTCTAAATATTCTTTTCACACAACAATTACATCCTTCTGAGTATATATATTTATGCTGATGCTTCTGTCACTGAATTGCTCTAAACTGGTAAGTAGTTATTGGCACCCTCTTTCCAAGCTGTGGAACCAGGTCTCTCTGACCTTGTGATGGAATCAAGTCTACACATGCAATAGCTCTCACCAAAAGGCACAAAGATCTCCAGCTCATGTAAGACATTTTATGTAGTTTCCACCTTTTTCATAAGTTATAGGCCAAAACTGCACCAGTGAGTGCCAACAGGTATATGGAATTTGGTTCCAGTGTTCAAGTCTATGACCATTCTAATCTTCTGTCCTAAAGTAGCCTTCTAAAGCAAATACATTAATTACACACAGAGTCCACAAAGAGGATAGAAAATTCTATTTAATTTCTTCTTCCCATGACCACAGTGAAAGCCAGCACAGCCTGTGCTGATTGTTTTGCAAGACATGCTCATGCGATACAACCCTGTGCACACAGTTCTCTATTATTTCATTTTTTCAAGTGAAAGTGAGGAGATTCTTCATCTTCATAGGCTTTTTCCCCACGAAATACAGCCAGCTCTATGAAATTTCCCATGACTACTCCCATGGACTTGACCCAGAGGGTATCCTTCAGAGAAGCATGGTGACCTTGCAGTTCATCTGGTCCCACGTGATGTGAAAACTCATAGCCATGGCTTGGCACAAGAATGCTTTGTTCAATATGGGACAAGGAAGCCTTGCAGACAGCCTTAGGGTAAATTCCTTGCCAGCTTAGAGAGCTATATAACAGCGTCATTTTGCTCCTCTCATGTTGCTCTATTTTCTTTCTCAAATGTCCAGCTGGGCTGCCTTGCTAACATGTGTTAGGCAGACTGTTTTTCTTTTCTTTACAAAAGGCGGCATTTGGCAAGATGTCCAGTAGTTTTTGCAGACATCCTGGAATGAAAGCTTACTTTTTGTCTGTACCTGACATACGCCATGGAGACAACTCCTCTTCTTGCTGCATCTCTTTGCCTCTGTGGTATTTTCACTTAGATAACACAATAAAAGGAACACTGCTGCATTGTTTTAGAAAGCTGGTTATGAAAGTTGACTGTGCATATTCTCAGTGTAGGTAAAAATTATTTTGTGAGTTCTCTACATATACTTGATGATATGTAAGATTAATGCTGCTACAAAAATAGGACACACTGAGATAAAAAAACCGAGAAGCCTGAAAGCATATTTTTTTTCACATTTTATATGACTATTCTAACTCTTATGCTTTTCTTTTTTTCCTATTTGAAATTTTCCCTGTTGCCTCCAGAATAGATGGAATGGAAATAAGCATGGAGGAGAACTGTGGAGAACACTTAATTTTTTCATTACTATTTTTAGGACAAATAATTCTTAAAAAGGAGAGTATACTTGATTCCACATACATACAAGAAAGTGATGCAATTTTCAGAGAACAGCATTACTAAGAGTAAACTATATGCACAAATTTTATTACCAAAGCAGTCTTTTGTACTTTACTTCTCATATATATTCATACACACAGGTATAACATGGGTAAATTATAATAGAGTAAAATATGTGTATATACTCTATTGAATATATCTCTGTGGATCTTCAAATTGCTAAAAAATCATATCCCTGGTCTTTTGGGGGCTTTTAAATGGTCTGTTTTGCCACAAAAATCATCAATAACTTTTCAAACACAGAGAAGTTAATGAATTTTAAATAAATTCGGAAAGGAATCGAGTCGCGGCTTCTGGTCTCATACTGAAAACCTGTTCTCAGGCTTTGGCCTCTTACAGGGCTGTTTGGAAAAGTCCTGTGCAAGAAAGATGTGAGATAGTTAAAAATCACCTCCTCCATTTTCAATAGTAGTCCATGCTAACAAATACGAAATTAGGCAAAAATGCCAGAAGGCCCTTGCAAATGAACAGAGCTCATAAGCAAACTCAGAGACGAGAAGAAACCATGCAAAGGGAGGAAGCAAGGATAGGCAATATGGGAGAAACACAGACATTACCTGAGTACGCAGGGATGATGTTAGAAAAATTAAAGCAGAAGGGAATTGAAATATGGCCGGGGATTTCAATGTCAAAAAGGAGACCTTCTACCTGTACATAGGTGAAAAAAGGGAGACTGAGGAAAATGTGGGCCCACTGTTTATCAAGATGGAGTAACTTGCTACACAGAATACAGAAGGGGCTGATTTACCTTAAAAGTCAAATAATATCCCAGGGATCTCAGGTCCCAGAGTCTATGGCGAAGGTTGTAGCAATGAAAATTTATCTTTAGTAAAAGAGGATGAGGTCAGGGAATGCTTAAGCGAACTGGACATACACAAGTCCATGGGCCCTGATGGGGTGCACTTACCTGTGTGGATGGAGCTCGCATAGACCACTGCAAGGCCACCATTGATAATCTTTGCTCAGTTATGCTTATCATTTAACTCAACATGCAATATGAAACTAAGGTGCAAAATAGGATGGTGTCACGCAGGCAAGCACAGCTTGTGCTGAGGCCTGCACTGAGGATGGGAGCTGGTGGCCCTCATGCTGAACGAAATCTTCCATTCCAAAGAGTGTGGGCTGAGCTACCTGTGACGAGTTCTCCCAGGGCTCAGTGTAACCCACTGCCCAGCAGGACTCACATACAGCCCTTACTGCATCTCAGGTTTAAATGTGTGTTTGCTACCAAGTTTCTTTTGCTGTTTTTTAATCAGGAAAGTAGAGTCTAAAACCAGAGTACTATCTTAAAACGAGCAAAGCTAGAGAAACCATAAAAAGGCTTCAAAACCAAAATGAATTATTTTTGGAAGATTGCAGGAAGGTTTATAAGAACTGCATAGATCTTAGTAAATGTCGTAATAAAGGTTCATTGATTAAAAGAAATTGGTTCTATTGCTCATAATAGCATCTCATTGATTGAAAAGCATTGCCTGGAATAGTTTCCTCCAAAGCAGCATCTGTTATGTATTAACCTCTCAGCCTTCAGAATCATGGGATATGAATTTCTTGCTCAAACTACTGGTCAGATGACCCATCCATGACATTTAATAAATTGCAGTTCTGCACATAGATTCAGGGTTTCATAAAAACAGGGAAAAACACATTATAAAGAAGGCACAGTTTTCATAATGCATGGTACAACTGCGTTCTTTATGTTAAAAAACCAAAATTGTCTAAATACAGAGCGTAAATTCTATTTTATTAAATGCATGAAACAAATTTTAAGATAATCATCCAGCCTTTAATGGTAAACAGCAATGTAATGATTGAACATTGAATGAAAGAAAATCTGTCATGTATAGTTTGTTAGCAAAAATGATACAAGGACAAGGCAGCTTTGATTTTCGTCTTTAGTTAAAATGAATGTAATTACCTGTCACACATTGTGTACATGATTATAGGAATATATTCACGATTTTCTCTTTCTTTTGCTATTATTTAAAAAAATCTTTTAAAAGTGCTGCAGTTTATTATTATTATCAGATTTAATGAGAGAAAACTTATCTCATAAAACCACAATAAGGATAGTTTTATTAAAGAGATATGATTGTTTTCAGTTAATCTCTAAAATATGTTTTATACATTTTTTATCATTCTGCATAGGAGCTACTTGCATGTCTTAGATTGGGATCTAAATGATCTGTACTCTAAATGAAATACTGTGTGAAGAGGAAGATTTTGTTGTTAAAAGTCTATTTATTTTCTTATCTAATGAGACATAGTTAAAAACAGTTCACTGACTGTCCTGCTGTACAGCTGTGGCATAAACAATAATTTAACTCCTTAAGATATTTATATTTGTCACTTTACAGTACAATAGCTGACACAAAACTGTATATGAAACTATTTGATAAAATAGTTTATTAAAAATTAAGTCTTAAGAGGTCTTCCAGTGCTTCCAGTTCAGGATTTAAATGTAGTCTTACTTTAATAATAGAAAACAGTAGACAGATAGGTTTTAAGCAGTTCACAGATCAGTAGTGTCTGAGACACACAAGAAGGAAAACCAACACTGTGCTGTTAATGTGCTTTGGTGCCAATTTCATGGCTAATACTACCAGTGTGGACTATTAAGTAAAACCAGCAAAATCGAAGAAGAAAAAAAAATATCTAACCCAATAGTATATAGCAAATTTGAGAATATGAGAAATTATAAGGATGCTGAATAAGGAAGTGGGAGGCACAAAAATATTGAAGGACTAATATATCCTCAAAGAGGGTCAGTCAGTGCAACTTCTGGTCAAGCAGGTTATCTGTGTGCAGCATAGCACAGAAACAGATAATACCCAGCAGCATATCCAAGGCTCTAGATGGAGCACCAGGGTGCTGAGCTCTTATAAAATCCTAAAGTATAAGGTCCAGATAGGCAGTAGTATTCATATTCTTAAAGTGAGATGTAGGCTGCTAAATCTAATAGTATCAGCCTGACTCCAGTGCTCAAATATAAGTTAATGACAGCCATCCAAACTCATCAGTGCCCACTTCACACATGAAAATTTTAAGAGTGCTCAGGATTGTTCTCTGTACCTAAAATTGTCTCTTGAAAACTGAAAAATGTGATCATTGCATTGGGTTAGTAAGCACACAGAAATTACAGATTTCTCTTACAAAGTCCTCTTAAGGATTCTGTCCCAGAATTGAGCTCAGAGACACCTATTACAAATCTGAAGATTCAAGTTCCTCAGTGTCATGGGTTAGCATAGTTTGAGTTTTTGAGGAAGACTCCTTCAGCCTCGGAAGTGATTTTTTTGCAAAGAGGTGCTTACAGTTTCCTCTAGACCTGACAGAACCAATCAACTGGCTGGTTTGAATATTGACAACTTCTTTAAGCCACTTAAGAAGCTTGGTACGCCTCTGTGATACACATTTAAGAACGAACAGAGCCCGGGACCCTCTCTCGGACTTCCGGCTTTCAGACAGGTAACTGGGGGAGGCCCGGGGCATGGCCCAGCGGGGCCCTGCTCGGCCCGGCCGGGCTGGCCAGGAGAGCAGCCCTGGAGCGGCCCTGTTCCATCTGCGGCCCGGCCTGGCCCCCCCCAGCCCTGCTTTGGGGGCGGGCACAGGCTCCCTCAGCTGCTCCGGACGGGCCATGCCCCCGCTCACCCACTGCTGCTGCCCGGCAAGGAGAGATAAGCGAATTCCAGCTGCAAGGCCGGGTGAGATTAACTCTTTTAGTGCTGTAAGATTTCTCCAGAACAGATGAAGCTTCCAGACATTCAATCCTCTCCTGAGTCGGAGGAAAAGGACAGATGAAGGCACGTGAAATAAACAGCACAGAGACACCAAAGTCAGCGAAGAAGGAGGAGCTGAAACCCTGAGAGAGGAGAAAGAGGAGATGCTTCTCCTGGAAGCTGAAATTCTCTTGTAAGGCTGTGGTGATGGACTATAATATATTTCAGTGTACCCGTTGTAATTTCATGAAGCATGGTGGGGGAGGCAGAGCGTTCAAACCGCAGCCATGGGTAGAAGTACCTGTGCTGCATTAAGCAACTACTGAAGTAGCTGTGATTTATTGAGAAGTTTTAACAGAGAGAGTTGAAAGTGATGTAGACTCTCTCGCTCCCAGAGGAAGGCCTCTGTGCCTTTTCAGTTGAAGGTGATGAGGACCCTCTTGCTGCCAGAGAAGAAGAGGGCCTCTGTGCCTAGAGATAAAGATGCACCTACAGACAGGTGAAAAGAACTTTTGTTTTGAAGGAGATGAGGACCCTCTCGCTGCCGGAGAAGAGGAGGGCCTCTGTTCCTAGAGATGAATATGCACCCACAGATGGGTAAAGAGAACTTTTGTTTCTGAACAGCTCATCCTTAAAATGGTACCCCATTAGCTAAAGGAATTAACCCTCGCAAGCAGTTGTGGGGAAAGCTGCAAGTTGAGGGAAGGGACTTTCACAGGCAAGGAGAAACCATTCCGGGCGGCCTTGCTGTGACACTGAGCCACAAGAGAACTGTTTAACTGTTTTCGTGTGGAGATGTCTCCATAGCATGAGCAAGAGAGACTCCTCTCCCTAAGTGGACTGAGAAAAAGGTTATTATAGAGATGGTAAACTGACTCTGGAAAACCTTGGGAGTTGTTTTTTCACGTTGTCAGTGGGAGGAGGGAAGAAGGTGGGGGGAGGAGAAGTGTTCTGAGGGTTTAGTCTAACTTTTTTTTCCTGCCTTTTAGTTCTGTTAATAAACTTCTTTATTCTTTTAAGGTTTAAGTTTTGTGCCTGCTTTGCTTTTCTCCTGGTTCTTATCTCACAGAAGGAAAATAAGTAAGTAATGGGCATTTTGAACCAAACCACTACACTAAAATTGGTGTTTCTGCCCGGTTACCCAAACTGAACCCGCTACAATCAGCAAAAGCAATTGCAGTGGCTATATCTTTTATTAGACAGTGAAGAAGGAACAGACTTGGAGAAAATGCTGTTGCTTTCCATATTTTCTAACTGTACAGCGAGGGGCAGCTGATTCTATACCACCCTCTTCTTTTTGAGGTTCAGGTCAACATACCTGAGCTGTGAGAAGAATATTACTAAAGCTACCAGCCTGTTGCATAGTCTGGATATAGGTCTGGCATGCATTTGTCTGTTTTTTCTGTCACACCAGACTTTGTTCCACTATGCAGGATACATTTTAAGATATCTTAGGCCATAAGAGCACCAGAGGTGTTTGTTTCTCTGTATGCTGCTTCTTTGTGGGTAGTTAGCTTGCCCCAAGAATAGCCATATCTCACAATGACAGTTTCACTTAAAATGAGGAGAAAATTTTCAGAAGACAAGATAGATTTGAAGCTTCCTCCTTTCCTTTATAACCTGTTGAGTACAGATTATAAGAGATGTATTTTCACAGAGTTGTTTTCACTAATGCTTTGTCTTGGAGTTTGTGAGTATGTGAGGATGGCAAGTAAAACAGGGAGGGAGAGGCAATTTATTCTGGCTAACATAATGACTCAAATTCTTTATTTAAACACTGATGAGAGCAGTTACTAAAAGTCTGAAAGAAATAATTAGTCCACCCAATTTGCATGGTTTTAGTCACCATTTGAGAAAATCACAGGCTTCCACAGACTAAGTAGTAGGTGTCAATTCCCTTACCACTACTACATTCTTTTAGGATTAAAAATTGTTTATATGTCAGAATATGGAATCTAGAAGAGCATTTATGTTATTTCTAGTACCATAACCACACATACAAACTAGAGTTTTTACATATTCTATTATAGATGAATAGATATATTTATGGATATAAGCTATAGTTATAATCCTGCCTGTCCAGTTACTCCCTTTCAAGACAAGACATGACAGGCACGTTCATCATGGGCTAGTGGTGGACATTTTTTCACGTACAAGAAAGAGAGATTAAATTTCTTGCAGAAGGAACAGAGGTCCCACTTCTTGAGTGAATGTTATAAAGCCTGTATTATAAGGCAAAAGTTCAGTACTGTCTTTGATGAAGTGACGTAACTCTTGGACTTTCCAGAGGCATACTCACACAATTTGAAATGGAGGTCCATAGAATCAGAGAAATCTGATGAAGGTTCAACCTAAAATAGATGGAAATGGTCTCTGAGTTCATCTAGTCACCTAGTCCTGCCTTGTGTCCAAGAAGATCTATTGACAGCACTGGTCGATAGAATGGTGACTGACTTATCAAATCTTGAAAATCTTGATGGATAGGGATTTTGCCACACCTTTGGATAAACTGCTGTAGTATGAAACCACCTTCCCAGGGAGATCAAGAACCTCCCAATCATCAGCATATGATCTCTGCCAAATGTTTGGCCACTGTCACCACTGAGAAGAGATGAGAACTCTCACCTTTCTAATTTCATTTCAAGTTCCCATAGGGTGTAATTACACTCCTCCTTCCACAATTTCTATTAGGAGACGTTAGTCACCCAGCCACTCCTCAAAGGTTGTCTATGCCCTAAGCACTGGTCTTACTGAATCCATCAGTGTTTACAATGAATCACAGACTATGCTGAGGCGGAAGGGACCCCCAAGGATCATTGAGTCCAACTCACAGCCCTGCCCAGGACCATCCCGAGGAGTCACACCATGTGCCCAAGAGTATTGTTCAAAGACTTCTTGAGCTCTGTCAGGCTGGAGTTGTGACCACTTCCCTGTGGAGCCTGTTCCAGTACCCAAACACCCCTTGGGGGAAGAATCTTTTTCTAATATCCAACCTAAACCTCCCCTGACACAGCTTGAGGCCAGTCCCTTGGGTCCTGTCACAGGTCACAGAGAAGAAATCAGTGTCTGCCCCTCCTCTTCCCCTTATGAGGAAGTTGTAGACAACAATGAGGTCTCCCTTCAGTCTCCTCTACTCCAGGCTGAACAGATCAAGTAGCCTCAGCTGCTCCTCAAACAGCTTCCCCTCAAGGCCCTTCACCATCTTAGTGGTCCTCCTTTGGACACTCTCTCATAGTTTAATGTCTTTCTTACACTGCAGTGCCCAAAATTGCACACAATATTGAAGGTGAGACTTCACATAATAAACTCAGGATTGGGAAACACCTGATATTGCAATCACTTTTTACCCCTTAAGACAAATCAGTAGCAAATCTTAAGAAGTTTTGGGGGATCAGTTTGTACTAAATTGACTATAAACAAAATATCCAAGCCTGAGGCGATCACTTCTGGTTATAGAGCACTGCCAAAGAAGACTGCTCCAATTTCTGAACAGCAGGCACAAAGAAGTGATAAAGAAATTAAATAATTCCAGGACAGTGGGCAGCCATGGAGAAGACCAATCCTGAGCTTGGGTACGTTTGCATCATGTATTTCAGAAAATTCAGGAAATTAATGAAGGCGCAGAGATTCCCATGGGGATGTAAAAAGAATTATGCCAAATTTGCAGGTTGCTTTGGGAAGGGACGTCTGTGCACTGTGGTTTGTTACCAGAAATAAAATCCCTAGACTCAAAGTTAGGAAACAAGTATTTAGACAGCAAAATTTTCTTGGTTAGGCTAAGCTCCAAATTTTGAATCACCAGTGTCTTACGGTGAAATGCGAGAATAATGTGAACAGATCAGGTTGTTCAATACACATATTTACTACATTGTGTTGGGTGGAAAAATAGACTTTGAAAATGTATTTTCTTCTTGTCAGTGAAAAAAACCCATCACTGGCTGAATACAAAACTTGAGCATTCCCTTAACTGCAGGTCATCATTAAAGAGAAAAGAAATCAAAAATGTAAAATTATATACAACATCCCCAAATGTAAAATTATATACAACATCCCAAAGTAAGTTTTTCACATACTTAAATTATTTCTTTGTTATATGTTTTCACCTTGTTTCCAGACTGAATGTGTCATATATCAGCTTTCAACTTCTGGATCCTTTAGTACTCTCTTTTCTGCTAGATTAAAAATTAATCTACTATCTAAAATACTTTTCCTGTAGAATAGGATCAAGACAGCTCTTAATCTCTTAGATAAATTAAACAGATGCAGAGTTTCTGTATTTTATGGCAGACTTTCCAGACCTTGAGCATTCTTGTAGGTCATTTCCTTACTGCATTCCAATTTGTTAACATAATCTTTGAAGTGTGGATCCCAGAACAAAAAACTGTATTACACTGACAGCTTCCTGACTGCACCATAATGGACTATTGAGAGACATTCAGGTAATATCATTATGGGTATGAGATACATATTTAAAAAAAAAAGTAGAAGAATGGTGAAATTCATGCTGAGAACTAGACCAAAGGCTAAATTGTGTCTAGATTGCAATAGTTTGGGGGTGTAATAAAGACTTGGGTTTGCTGATGTTGCTTTACAATTTGAACAATAAATAACACCTAGATAAAAAAACCCCAACCCTTAGAATCATTATCAACTGGTACAGTAATGTGACTTTTAATGTTCTACTGACAGAGTTTACCAAAGAAAGAAAACTTTCAACAGAGGATTGTAAATAGTTTGTCCTTGTTTCTCAGTATAAGGTGATAATAAATGATAGAAGCAGACTTTCTGAAGAAACTCATATCTGGGAGGAAATGTAACCAGAAATATTTTTGTTTGCATGTCTGTCTATGTCACTGGCAAAATGGGTCTGTTACAGAACATATATTTGTATACCAAAATAAACCATTATTCTTTCTATTTGTAACTTTTAATAAAAACAGATATTTTTATCTCACATGAAGTAATAAATCCATTAATCTGCCTGAATACTCCTAAATATATAGTTTGGTTTTTTTTGGGGGGGTTCTGTGATTTTTTTTTCCCCACCTGTAGGTGGTATTTTTAACATGCATAGATTTTCTTAAATTCATAAGTACTTTTGTACTACTTGCAAGTTTCATCTATGGATTTAGGCAATTAATCTTCTACTCATTTTCCATCATACTTATTTAATGTTTTTTGTTAAAGATTTGCAGTTTAGGGTGAAAAAAGTTTGTACAAAATAGAGAATGAGATACAGTGGGCATAATTTCACATATCTCTGACAATGTCTGGGACACAGCTGGGACAGATAATTATTTATTCATTTTTTGTATCAAATATTTTATATTAAGTATTAATATTATATTAAATAACACAGACTAAACAAACTCAAAAACTGAAAAGTTTATTTTGTACTCTTTTGAGTGCTAAAACTTAAGAGTGTCCTACAAGTTTAAAAGGGGGCTTTACTATTCTATCTCATAACTATTGACATTACATTAATCATTAATGCAGAAAACAGGCTCCAGAAATATGAAGAAAATAAAACTTTTGATTGTTGTGGTAAAATAATCTAGTTGCATTAAGCCAGTGTGCCCTCTTCTCTTTAAACTATGTGGGGAGTGGGGAGTGGCAAAAGGTACTACTGGCACATTTTCTCTCTTCTTGTCTGACAGGAACGCAATTATTTTTTCTGGATACCTTAACATTATTTAAAAGATAATATTTTAAATTCTTGGAATCATAAACTTAATTTACTTCTCTGTAAGTAATTGCATCCTGACATCCAGAACATGAGTGGAACTGGCTTTCCTGGTAGTCTTATTTTTAAGGTTACACTAGGTATCGAGACATAATGGTCTAGAAATCAGACATTAATTTAATAAAACAATAGCACATTATATGGAGAATATCAAGTTGAAACTATGTTACATGTTCCTTCACCCTTATTACATTTTCTCTTTATAACATGCACAGCTGCTTCCATGGAAGTCTGTGAGAACACTTTAAATGAATGAATGTATGAGGGAATGAATAAATGAATGAACTTCAACTGTAAAATACCAAATTCTGTGTTTTATTCTACTGTTAATTGTAATATTCTCATTAAGTTCAAAATTTCTCTCACTTTACTGTACAGAGATATGTTAAGCTGGTCCTAGATTTTATAGAATGCATATGATTCAAAAATATGATAATAACCTATTAGAAATGACACTGTGAATTACTTAACTTTGGTTCATATTTCCCTGAATTCTGACACCATATATTAATTTGAACAGGCTGAGATAAGTTGAATTAAGATGACAAGCAGAAGAGGACTTTGGGACCTCCAGAACTGTCAAATAGGAAAAAATTGCTTTCCTGTGATTTCATTTTAAGGAACTAACATTATTATTTGGCCCTGAAGTATTGTGGCCATAAACTGATAAAATTATCCAGAAATGCCTCAGAGACATCTGAATATTCCCAGTATGAACAGCAATATGCTGAGGAATAAATTTACATTTTTAGTAGCTTAGTTCTACTTTATATATCCCCTAAAGGGCAATGTTGTTCAATATACTTTGTTGAAGCAAAATATGGCTGTTTAGTGTGTTTATTTAACTAGCTAATGTTCGTTTGCTTATCTGACACTTAAAGACACTAATGCTGCATTGAGCCTTGTATATTATTACCTAAAGGGAAAGGAGAGAAATTCTACAGCTTGTTTGAAATCCTCTGGTAGAATACTAAATTATCTGATCTTGTGCTGAGGCTGGGGCCTCTCCCTCTCTGTGTTGCAGCAGGTGCTTTCACCTGCCATCAAAGCCTCCTTCACATGCAGTGGCACAGCATTTGCCTTGCCCAAACAGTGTTCATGGAGTGATCACAAAGACTAGTCACAGAGTAATCATATAAAACATGCACAGTGAATGCCAATTTGCAACACATGGATGAGTATCTTGGGGCATTATTCCTTCCCAAACAGGCAGCCTGAGTCAGCACAGCCAGCCTGGCCTATCTCTGCAGAATGGCACTGGTAACATTCATATTAATTCCCAGGTCCTCTTCCTTCTGCAGATGAACAGTAGCCAAAATGGATGGTAAAGACAAACTTTTCTAGGAAACTAATGCTATTATTGATAAGTGGTGTCCTGAGGACTCAAGGAAGACTGGGCTATGCTCAAACTTTAAAAGCAAGCAAGCAAGCAAGCAAAATAATCCCTATCCAAAAGAATTCCTAATCACATCATAAATATATGCAACATGTGAGCAAAGAAACAGCAGTTATCTCTGGACCAATGCCACTGATGACTACCTTAGTAAAATGAGAACATTTTTTGGGGTAGAATAGTCCTAGTTCTGGCTACAGTTTACCTTTGCAATTAATGTCCTACAGAAACCTCCATACACACAGGAAAGAATAATTTCCTTAAGTTTATAAAATCTTTACTATGTTATAATACAATTTTTCTATTTATAGAGTTTTGTGGAGACTTGTTCATGTTTACCAGGTGAATGAACATACTTGAGAATTTATCTACAGGGGCCTTTAAGTTACAATGAAGGCATGTAGTTTGTTTTAATATGCTTTTTGCTATATGTGGCATGCTTTTAAATTCATATTCTTAGTGTCTTCCACCACAATGAAAAATCTAGGCTGAAGCAGGAGAGAAAGTACTGTCTTTAGTTTTCAGCATTTCACACTTACTGTATGCAAATGTACCAAAGTCCTACAAAATTCTAAGAATGGGGATTATCAGTACAATCATGTCTGAAAAATTCCCAGAATATTTGTTTGCATGGAAGGGAGGCATATTTCTCATAGACATCTGTGCTGATTTTGACTGGGATGGAGTTAATTTTCTTCACAGTGGATGGTGTGGTGCTGTGTTTTGGTTTTGGGCTGGAAGCAGTGTTGATGATATAGAGATGTTTTTGTTATTGCTGAGCAGGGCTCACCCAGAGCCAAGGCCTTTTCTGCCTCTGAGCCCACCCCCCCAGCGAGGAGGCTGGGGTGCACAAGAGTCTGGGAGGTGACACGGCTGGGACAGCTGACCCCGCCTGACCAACGATGGATGTCCCACACCATACAGTGTCACGGTCTGTGTATAAATTTGGGGTAGAAGAAGGAAACAAGGGTCATCGGGAGTGATGGCATTTGTCTTCCCATGTCGCAACTGAACGTGATGGGGCCCTGCTCTCCTGGAGATGGCTGCACACCTGCCTGCCCATGGAAAATGGTGAATGAATTCCTTATTTTGTTTTGCTTGTGTGCAGCTTTTGCCTTCCCTGCTAAACTGCCTTTATCTCAACCCATGAGTTCTCTTCCAGTCATCTCCCCCATCCTTTGGGACAGAGGGATGAGTGAGTGAGTGGTTCTATGGGGCTTAGCTGCCAGTATGAATACTTAAAAAGTTATCCTGACATAGATACCTTACTCTCAAGTTTTACCTATTTTACTGGTTTTGTGCAGAAAGAACACTTTCCATGATTTGTATTCCTTCAGAATACTCGTTTTGGCACACAGAAAGACAAGCTGTCAAGAACAGTTACCAGAAAGTACCTATTCCTCTCACTTAACATTTTCTTGGTTCCTGCAACCTATTTATTACCCAGACCTACTCTCCCCTGGAACTTCCAGAGAAACACAATACACTTCACTGCAGTGATCATGTAGGAGATTTTGAAGTACATTGTTCTAGACAGCTCTAATCTTCCAAGTCCTTCATGTCCACTTAGCAGACATATCCTCCAGGATTCCTCTTTATGTTTCACAGATGTTGGGTGAAATGAGCAGATGATATATGGAGCACATAATGATGTATCTTGACATATGGAAACACCACTTCCACATCCCAATACCACTTCCACTCTTCCAAAGTACACATCACTGACACTTTAAAGTCCTTAGGGTGAAGTTAAATGTCTCCTTTCTCTTGGCCATCAGCCCAGTGAAAGCCTCCAAAATGCTTAGAAGCAGGGAGCAAACTGGACCTTCAAAAATGATTGATGCTTTCACAACACTACTTCTGCCCTTGTCTGCAAGGCAAAAGTATTTCCTTTCTGATTCCAGAAAGCAGACAGAAGGGTGACAGTAATCTGATCCTGTATAGCTATTTGGAATGTAAAGAGCAGTATTTGAACTGATTTCCCTAGAACTCTTCCATAATTGATGATCTTCCATATGATGACCTGTGTCATGGTTAATGTCCAGGGCATGGGAAGAGGATCAGACTGGGAGAGTACCTGTTCTTTTATGCGTGAGGGTATGTTCTCAATATACTTGCTGTGGCCTTATAACACTTCATGCAGGGTACAATCTTCTTTATATTTTGAGTATTCTATGTGGTACATACTATGCTGCCAAGCTAATGGATACTTGGAAAGGACTGCTGTAGTCTGTGATTTTTTTAATGTCAGTTGAAGCCTCCCTAGTCTGATAGTTAATTGTTTGTGGTAAACTGTACATGATATATTACAAGAAAGGATTTAGTGATAGCTGAATTTGAAAAAACAACCTGAGGCATGTGGATATACCAATTTCAAAGGAATCCACCTTAAGACTGCATTACAATGGTAGTAAGAGCTTTCAGTTCAATAACATTAAATCGATGCAATTAGAGAGAACAAACTGGATCAATGTGACATCTTGGAGAAGACATGGCCTTATTGTTCATTGCTAGAAAAAAATCCTTTTGAAAGAACTATTCATTTAACTATTCAGAAAAGGAAAAATATATAATTGGATAAAAAATTCATGCCTTTTGTTCTTTACCTAAAAGATTATTAATAATTGGTGTGGCAACCATGTAAACACTCTCAGAGATTGCCATATATTAGTGCCAGCAATGCTACTTTTATTCAGACTGAATTGGCATCAGAATACTGGAGAAAATATATTATATTTTTGCAACAAATAACTGTGCATAGTTTCATCACACTCCCCTCCTCCTCCTTCCTATAAAACCATTTTTAAACATCTCCTTTCAAATTCAGATTCTGACTACTTCTCACTACTATATGCAGTTTTTTCATGAATCATTTGCAAATTATAATGTCCAAATTTTTTGTGCTTGGACTCACATATTTTAAAAAAACTCCAGTAGTTGTTGCAAAAATGGTATTGACCAGGCAGTTTTAACCTCTGAAGGCTTCACTTAGCAACTGGTTGGTTTTCCCTACAAAACACGAAATTTCTGCCCAAAGGAATCATTCTCTTTGTCAATAAGCCTGGATACAGATTTCTTAGCTTTAGGCACATAAGTGTAGGTAAAAAGCATCTATTTTCCATACAGAAGACAAACTGTTAGAGAAAATACATCTCCTGAGCAGTGTGTATGCATGTGTTCACATTCTGCATCTCTGCAGACAGCTTAGTTGGATTTCCACCTATGCTTTTCATAGACATAATAGAGCGTCTCCTGACCACCTTTTTTTTTTTCATAAGAAACCTGGAAATGCCAGACTTTGCCTTTTTTATTCACTTTTTGACTGATCTTAGGCTAAAAGCAATTCCAAGTTTAATTTGATCAATAACTAGTTTCGTGAGTCCAGTCTGAGACATCCAGGATGTAGCCAGGCTAAACCTATCATTCCTGTTTTACAGATGGCCTGAACCCTTTGTGGGTACAAAACCTATTTTCACTCAAGTGACTAAAAAGAGGGCTGTCTCATAAGATGTGGTGTGATAATATGATCATTACCATCAGGACAGAAGGAGGAGATAAAAGCAACTAGACTCACACTGTATATTCCCCTGCGTGCACAGAGAAAGGGGTTTTACTCAGGCCTTCCCTGAGCATGCATTTGTGCCTATGTAATACACAGAGAGAAACCACAGATAAATTTTTGGTAGAGAAGAGCAATGGAAAGAAATTAATTGCTGCTTTTTGTTCCCAGCAAGTTGACTGTAGAGATGGAGCCTGTATTTTTGGACAAAAAAAGGACAAAGGGAGCAAAAAGAAGAGAGATAATGAACAAAAATTGCAGCAAGAGAAATCCCAATAAGATGTAATAAAAATGTCACATAATGCAGATGGTGAAACACTGAAATAGGTTGATCTCTTCAACCTAGAAGACTCATAACTCCATTGGACACATCCTTGAGCCATTTAATCTAGCCTGAACCTAGCCCTGCTTTGGACTGGGGACTCCAGAGTTTCTGTTCAACCTATTCAATGACGTCATAGACACTTATCCACTCCTGAAAGATGGCATAGATATAGTTTACTTATAGGAGGAGATTGCAGCATCTACAACAGCAGCTGTAGCTGCTTCCCACTGCTTCTAAGCACTGTAATATACAGAACACACCACAGGCCAGTTTGCCACAGGATTCAAAGGCTTATAATCCTTTATTATCACTGTTTGATATATCTGGCATCCCTTTTGACAGGAGAGAAAAAAGTCTGTGCATTGTGCATCCTTTCTATCAAAATTTGTGTGCATTCAGACTTCTGTACATCTTTTAGAGAGAAGGAATTGTAGAGAATGTGATTCAGCATTTCTCTAGATTTAAATTGCAAGGTGCCATAACACTGTTTTTAGGCATGTTAAGCTCTTGAATGAGCTTGCAGCACATTTGAGCATGGTTAGAAAGGTAGTTTATGACATTCAGCATAGAATAAAGCAGATTATGAATTCTGTCCAGAAACACTTGCTATACTGGCTTTCACCCAATACTATTTAAAACCCATTATTTAGCTGTCCAACTTCTGCATTTTGTTTTTTGGTGAGGTTTTTTTTCTAACACTCTTTTGAGAATAATTTAAAAGAACTTCTGCTGCAGCGGCTGGTAGCTGTTTTAGAAATGCTTCATAAAGACCACTGCATCTGCTGATGAAAGTGTGGCTGTGTGGTGATACCATGCAGTACTTTGAGGGGGATATACTGAGAGTGTAAAGATGAAGTCTTCTGAATTTTTGTTATTAAAATAAAATTATGATTTTTCTGTAAGGAAGGTGATATCCTTCCTGTGAAATTCCCAGGAATCTTACAGCTGTGGTTTCATTTGTAACTGCATAAAGTTTCAATGAAATATGCAATTCCTACTAACCTAATAAAAGCTGTTAAATTCTAGTCAGATGAAATAATCTGATTTTACTTCAAAAGTCATGCAACATAAATAAGTATGGCCTGAAGTAATATAATGAATATAGTAGACTAGTTATATAGCCCTGATTTATAGCAGTAGATAATCAGGAAATGTCCTTATACTCCTCTTCCTTTTATTTTGTTGACCCCTGAAGATACACTTGTAAAAAGGAAAACATACTGCATGTTCTTTGTTTAATCTCATATAAGAAGGGTAAGAATTCCTAACTGACCTGAGCAAAACCTGTGTAGGTATAAATCTTTGATTTTCACTTACCCTTTGGCTAGGGCCAATGAAATTAACAAGTGTTTTTCAACCTAGTGGATTTCACAACACTATTTCATTTGTTTGATCAAATTAAGTTAAAGGGAAGGACCAATATGTATAACCAATAAAATCTGAGATGCAATTTCAAAGTTAAAGAAATGGATGTTTATTTAAATCTTATGCTGAAGATATGGACATAATGTGCAAATACATGCCATTTAGTAAAGCTGGAAGAGTTTAATGACATCTGTTTTGGGAAACATATAGGTCTAGAGGGGTACATCATCATATAACAGTTGAAAGGTGCTAGATATGTTTAAGAGTACCATGATGATTTACCTGAGCTAAATTTCTGACGGCTGTTTATCTTACTCTATATTTTCAACTTAAGTTTCACTATTCTTTAAAAAAAGTAAATACACATCCACCCAAACGCAAGCTTAAAAATTGAACTTTAATGCCCCAAATTAACAACTTCCCTTAAATATGACATAATTATTTATCCCAGGTACGTGACAAAATAGTGTAATCCCACAAAGACACCAAAGTTAAAAGCATGGCTGCAAAGTCTGATTAAAAGAATTCAAGTATTTTTAAGCATTTGTCCTTATTCCAGAATTGGAGTTAAATCTTAAAGGGTTTTGCCTGTTTTCTAGTGTAAAAATTCACTTATAGAGTAAGAAAGCAGAAACAGTTCTGTGTCCATTAATACATTGACCAAAACGAAATACCACTTGAAATTCATTTGAGCTGTACATCAATCAGAACAGTCTGTAAATGAACTAGTGAAGTGTACTTGAGGATGAATGTGAATATTTTTTGAGATTTTATTGTTCATCCCTCTGGCCAGGGTTGACCTGATAAAAGAGGTCTCAAATGTTTTACAAACTATCTTCATAGCTCTCGTTTTGTACCTATAAAAATAGGTTGCTTGGCTGGACAAGAGGACAAGTTTCCTTTGCTCCCTTGATAATTAGTGACTTGGGGATGTTGACAGGACTGAAGTATTTTATTTTACCTACCCTTCTACTCTTCATTTTAACCTTCTTCTCCCCACCTTTGGACATGAACTAAATTCCCTTAGTGAAAATTTTACATGTAGGCATGTAAAGACATAGAAACAACCAGCAGGGTTGTTTAAAGCAATAAATGTATTTGGCAAGAATGCACCATGGACCACTACAGTCTTGATTTTGCAAGGAATGTGAAGTCTGGATGCATTTTTCATTCTTGTTGCCAGCTCCTGCCACACAATGTCCATGCTGCACACATGGATATCAATCAGCTCCACCATTCCAATCAACTACATTCCCAGCTTCAAAACATGAGGAAAAAATAACATAAACCTGAAGGAAAATGATCAAAATATCATATTCTTTTATATTTACCTGGCTGTACACAATTTTTCACAGGTCATGATAGAGAACAAAGGAAAACATAGATATTCCACGTTGTTAAAGTCTTGTTGTTTGTTTAAAAGTCATTAATTGTTAAATGCTCAGTGTAGTGGCTGTTGCATAAAATACTCTTCAACTAAGGTTTAAATAAATGTATATAATATTCCAATAAGAAGAGGCTAATATTTACCTATCTGGAGTAAAATATTTTCTTTTACAGCCTGTTCAGGCCTAACATACAGCAGGCAGTCTGTAACCATGGCAATCAGCTGTATTGATGAAGAACCCAGCTAGGCTAAGCAAAAAAAGGAATTGCAGAGCAAAGAAAGATCTGATTAGTGCAGTTGTTCATGCTATGGACAACATGAGGATATTGGCTCCTGTTGAGTAGAGCTGCTCAAACAGTGAAAGATATTTCAGCAAATGTTAGCTAAAAATTAGAAATTGCTTGACTTCAACTCTGTTCACTTCTGCTGCAGAGCTTTGGGATTCACTTTAATTTCTTGAAACATTTACTTGCATATCAACCTACATAATAAGATTGAGTATTATAAGCATTTGTACAGAAAATAATATAGGCCAGATGGTGAGTTAATCTACAGTTATATGATGGAAAAAGGATCTCCAAATGATTTTAGGAACTAAACATACCAAAAATAACCAGTCACATCTTCAGCAACTGGTTCAGGTATGACCTGGCAGTAACTTGAAATTGTATACCCCTCTGAGGCTATGAAACATTAAGTACAACTGAACAAGGACATAAAACACTGCATGTTGCTATAATTTTGATCAGTTATAATTAAGTTTAGGAAAAAAAGAATCCAACTAGCAGACCCGTAAAAGGATAATTGTAACAGTTTAGGGTATCAGTAGTACAGTGACATTACCAATTTCTTTCATTATGGTCATTCTTGCTGTCTCAATATTAAAAATTAGAAACTGCTGTGTTGCTTTCTGAGCAGAAAATTCCCCAGTTGAAGTGAGATCTTCTGGCAACTACATCTTCCAGGCTGGAGGTTCGTTTGTGTTGTTCTAGTACAAAAAAGATCAAGTCCATATACAATTGCCTTGTTGACAATTTATGACAAGAATAAACTCAATCAAGGAGCCTCCATCTTTCATCCCAACATGGGGAAAAACCTAATCCATATTCCAGTGAAACAAGGCTACCAGGAATCACCATCACAGACAGTGATTACAGTACATCTGGCTGTTACCCAGTAGCGGTGGCCTAATGGGAAGGACTGGGTGACAGAATGTGTAAGACTCAACAGCACATGGAAAATGAACAGGACCTACCGGCAACTTCTCCTTCTTCCTTCAAGATATTTTAAATACTTCTCATTAGTGACAGATTAAAACATGACTGTGGGCTTTCAGCAGGGAAAATTTCCTCAGGGGCCCTTAAATGAGCCTGGCAGGGTGGGAAGAAGCATGGAGAAAACAAGACCCACTTCAACACCAAGCCTGCAACAGTTCTGACATTATAGACTCTAGACCATACCACATTCTCACAAATATTAATATACAGTGCATCTACCATGCTGTATGTATGGCAGAGCAGAGCCCAAATGCCAAATTACCTGCATCTTACTGTGTGTTTGTGTGCATAAACACACACAGGTATGTGCACCTGCAAGCATGCACACAGTCACACACACACTAGGTGCTCATTCTTTAGATAAAGTTTAGAAAGCACAATTTCTATATTGCAGTTGAAAGTTTATATGATCACATTAACATCTTAGTATGAATAAGATGGGAAGCAGATGACTGAGAATTCAAAAGTCACACATTCATATCTTAGTGAGATTTAATTTAAAAATGAACTTGTGAATGTATGATATACTCCTGAGTTGCACAAAGATTAATTTTTTTAAAAAGACAAAAGTAAAAAAAAGACACAGGCAGCAGTTTCTAATTACATATTACTTAGTTAAGCAGGAAGTCATGAGAATATGTTCTTTGGCTGAGAAATGAAGATAGAAGCACTACAGGATTTATTTCTACATATTTCATTCTCATCTGCAATTTTGCTAAAGGCACATGCTGTAGCATTATACTTTGGTAAAAATACTGATAACAGTGTTAGGAACTGTACGTGTTAGGAACAAGTTAGGAACTGGACATGGCTTACAATGTGAGGCATTACAGCTAGAAGGGGCTCCCTAGATTAATTTATTATTGTCAAATGGTTCCTGAATAGAAAAGATTATTTTACAGCAAACTTCAAAAATTATTTTGCTACTTCACCAAAGGTTTGAACAAAACTGATCAATAATTCATTCTTGACAAGATTGGTTCACAGGGTGTTTCTATTCTGTTACTTCTGAAAGAAGTTCATGTTAATTTTAGTACCTATGACTTCTGTGAGCTGGCACTTTAAAATATCATCTAATAAAAAAGCTCTGCTGGTCTTTTTCATTATCTGTTGGCTCTATAGTAGGAAAGCCACCCTTGGTTCAAATTCATCTACCTATATTTTATTTCTTTTGTCTGTAGCCTATCTATTAGGAACAAATCTATGTACAAATTTCAGAATCCCGAGTCTATGAAATCCACAATATAGAAAAATTAACACAGATAATCTAGAATGAAAATCTTGACTCTCTAAAAGCAATCACAAAACAAGCATGGTGCTTTATATGGCGATAGATTAAAAATCTGGTAGAAACCATATTGATTCCAGTTTGAAATTTTGCATGTCAGGTCACACATTTTCCCAAAACACTTCCCACTCAAGTAAAGTACACACGTGAGAAAAATACCCTGTTTCTATTGCTGCTGGCATGGAGCTGACCAAAATTCTCCTGAAGTTTTTCATGTGGGTAACTATGTTCACTAAAAACTGTATTAACATTCTTGTGCTCCTTTGCCAGACTTCATTCTGGGTCTCATTTTGTCTGTGTACAGTAGATTGAAGATCCCTCTATTATCAATTTTCTTCTCCTGCATAGGAAGCATGCCCTTTAACCTTCTCTTTGGTAAGATAAACAGCCAGAGATTCTTCCTTCTTTTAGAATAGAGGCACATTAAACAGTCCTTTAGTCACAGCTTTTCTCTGAGCCTCGTCAGATCGTTAACACCTCCACTGCCCTCTTCCCTTGCATTGGGCAGATTTCCTCTATATCACAATTATTTTCGTCAGTTTTGATTGTTAAACCTAAGTGTGCAAAGTTGCACAGGACGTTGGACACAAAACTCATGTTTTACTTATACTCTCATTTATGTGCACTTAAGCCCGTTTGACACTGAGGTTTCTTGTTGAGTCCAGGGCTGTTCTGCCTTCCAGAGCTGTTCTGCCTTCCAGAGCTGTTCCTCCTAAGGACACAAAATTTTGAGCCCTGCTTCACAGCCCCTCACTTAGAAAGAAGAAAGAAGATTTATTCAGCCTTAGATATGGACCCACTCACCTGTCAAGCAACATGACTTACCAGGAATGAAAGTGCATGGAATGTGTGATCTGAGTTTGCACACACATGCAGATACATGTGTTTAAGCATACAGGTCCATAATGGCATTATCCATATTGTGCCAATTTAGTGTAGAGAAAAAAAAAAAATCAGACTTCAGCCAGAGAAGTCAATTTTCACATGGAAGAATTAAATAAATGCTAAAAAGCAGATTCAGTCTTGCTTGACTGTCAATGAAAATCATAGCTTTAGTCATGGACTTATAAAATTCCTTGTTATTTAATCTTTCAAGTATTCTGCCCTGAAGAATCATGGCATTTACAAATTGTTATAAATGTACGGAGCCAATTTCTATAATAAAATAAAATCAATTTATTTATAATTTATAATTTATTTATAATCTATTTATATATTATAAATAGATTATAAATAAATATTATAAATTATAAATTTATAATAANATGAAATATCCTATACATATATCTCATCATTGAATGAGTATAAACTTTATAGGCACGAATTAAACACATATTTATAACACAAATATACTTACTTCTTAATTATATAATAGAGTTTTTATCAATATAGTGAATATAATTCTGATTTCCAGATACGAGGGATAGAATACAGAATATTTTATCAAAAATTAATTCACTATTTCATTTTCCCAGGATGGAAAATAAGAAAAAAAAGTGGGAATTTACCTCAGGAGAAAATAGGTATTTTGCAATTGCTTGCCTATCCTTCATCAAAATGTTTTCTGCTACGTTCAGCTTTTCAACTTCAATGAAGTAGACCTTCAGGTATGTTTCTCTTTGATACATAATTTCTGCCTTTGATGAATCCCTGTCTAGTACATGTTTATCTATTCAATGTACCAGAACATTGGAAACTTTCTTTATCCTACTCAAGGAGTTGAGCTGCTACGTCAGAGATGTTGCAGTACTCAGCATTGCAATGACTATGCTACTTTTCTGAATATCTGCCTGTACAGAGCCAATGTATCACAGCTGACTGTCAGGAAAGACAATAAAAGCAAAGACAATCCTGTGTTCATGAAATTAAAAGTAATAAATAGCGAGTCTGTCAAACACAGCATACATGGCCCTTGTGTAGCCTCCAGGGTTTCCTTTGTCTCAGGTATTGCCAACAGCTGCAGGTTTTAAGGTCTATTTGTCATCTCATCTACAAACATAGCCTGCACTGCTTAGCGCCCCTAATCTTTGCCTTCCAACATGACAGCATCTGACTACATTTGAATCCTTGCACACAGTGTATTCCTCCTCATATGTATTTTTAAAATGGCTTTAGTTAATGGAGCTGTTTAATTTGCCTCATAGGTTCCCACCTACTCAAACAAATATCTTGGCTCAATCATGCATTTCTTCAGCTAATTACGCAGATGTATACCTATGGTAAAGCTGTAAGAGCCTGGAAAAACCTTCGTACTGAGTAACTTGTCATTAAGAAGGAAATAGCTACAAACCCCAATTAAATCCCATGTGTAACTTAAAAGCAGGAAACAAATGAGGGCAGCCAGGAATAAATTATTTAACAATCTTTAGTCAAGTCAAAAAGTGTCCAAAGCTACCAGTTTTCATGATTCTCATCATTAATACAAGCGTTTGAATGCACCAGGGTTAGGGAAAGCTTTGTGACAGTTGTAATGAGACAATTTGGAAGAAGCAGACTTTGCCGACCTTAAAATACTCAAAGAACATCATTTTAGATGTATAATGGACTTTTTATTGGACATTTGATATTACTGTCAGGACTTGAAAATGTATCAAATCATTCCCATAAACAATATGAATATAAGACAGGGGAAAAATAGTTATAGAAATGCTTTGACCTGTCTGGTGTGAATGGATTTCATAATTATAAAATGTCCAAGCCACCTACTCAATACCAAAAGATCTCTCTTTTATATCTCTTTTCACATGCACAGACTCATATATATTCATTTCCTCTAGCCTCAGTTAAAGAAGGAAATTTATAAGCTATACTGAGTTAAAAGTTAGAACCAGAGTGTTAGAATGCCCAATCAAATATTTGCTTTTCTTTGTTCATGTACATGAAGTGTAAGATCCCTGTGCTGATGTAATCCCAAACACGTTAATCAGTACATTGTCCTTTAAGCTCATGTCCTAATATTTCAACCAAAAGCTTTTTTATACCTGTTTTCTCCTCTACCCTTCTCTACTTATTTTAAATAAGCTTTCCTGCACCATCTATGCCATGAGCTGGTCAGAAAGACTTTTATGAAGAAATGTTGGTAAAAATGTGGATTCTGTATTTTGTATGAATGCTGTTACATTGCTGCTCAGTCCACTCAGTAAAAGCTGGAGGTTTCAAAAAATGCGACAATGTAAAGGGAGGAAGCCATAAGACTACAGCAAAGGCTGCTTTGTACATAATCTTCCATAATTTCTAACCTCTTCCACTTAATTTCTAGTATTCAATATTTATTCCAGAAAATGATGAATTTAATACTAATATCTTCCAGAGATTTCATTACTCATTGTTTGCTTTTAAAGTTTAGAAAAATTTCATCTTGGGTAAAATGTTAGACTTCTTCACACATTTTTGTTTCTTGTCTGCACTGCTAGTTGCCCCTTACTTACCACTCTTTCAGGTGATCCATTAGACATTCTGTTGGATGCCTTGTGATAAATAGCAATGAAATTTATTAGTCTGCTTTATAAAGAAATTTATGATAAAGAAATAACTACTGGTTTCTTTGTGGTTCTTTTCTTCTTTATTTACCCTGCATAGCAAATTTCCTAATTATTTTAACATCATTAGTATAGTAAAATACTAAACACATGCTGAAGGCATGATGTCTCATTTTATCAGTATTATAAAATATCAACTAACAGCAGTGAGTGATAAAGCAGTGTTCAAAAACTTGACAGAGTTTAGTGGTCAATTTGTTTACAAAAAATGTTAATACCACTGACCTGTGGCGTAAGAAAAAAAATCTGTAAATGCCTTTAAGAAAAATGCAATACTAAATGCTGCAATTTCCTTTTGGAAGTGCACATTTTTCTGTTGTTGTTTTGTGAACTTTGTCCTTCCAACTGTATGTTTTATATAGCTTTTGCCTTGGAACTCCCTTGTTTCAATCCCCTAAAACTGTCAAGTGTGACTCCACCTGCTTTATTGTTCCCATAAATTCATATGAAACTAGTAGCTAAATCCAATTTGTGTCATTCTGTCTCTCTTTGTAGCCTATTCTAAATCTCCCAGCATGTTTCACAAAAGTAGAATCCTATTAACGCCAAATAACCACCACTGTATTTTATTCCACAGTTATTACAGTCCTGCTACTGTCACAGCTCTTAAAGACTCTTGTCTCTCCATGAATCTATGATGGCCAAAACCTGAAAATCTCATTACTATTTTTCGGTTCTGTTTTTTCCATGTGATATCCCTTTCTCCTATATTATCTTTTAAATTAACTTAGGTGTTATACGTTTAAGCACAATACTTTGTTAAATTTGCCAACCTGTAAAGTGCTACTAGTTAACATGAAAAAACTGCAAAATTCAGATAAGCTTGGCCCATAAAGCTGATGATCCTGTCTTTAGTTTTACTGAAGTTCTTTGCTTTCAAAGTGGTTTACGAATTAATAACAGTAATTTATTTTTCTTTATTAATTGAAATATTAAAAATTGGATAAGATTGTGAATTTCAATGAAAGTCCTAATATCTGGATTAAAATCCATTAAGGGCTGTTATAAACATGAAGTATTGAATCCATGAAGTATTGAAATATCATCAACTGTATATAATTAAACGAATGCAAGTCATTGCTTAAAAAGTTTTGAGAAAAGAAAAGAAAAAACATTTTAAAACACTTCTGTTAAAGTTTTCCATGTAAAATTGAACCTTTCATGATGCAAATGTCAAGGAAACTCATCTCCATGTGGTATCCTTGATGACTTCTGTGAGATAGATAGATAGATAGATAGATAGATAGATAGATAGACAGACAGATGGCATACAGACAAGAAGATACAGAGTGGAGTGTGCTCATTGAAACTGTATTCTAGAAGCTCCAAAACAGAAAAAATTGTTGGTTGTTTTTTTGGTTTTTTAAATTAATTTTTAAAGAAGTGCCTTAATCTGCAATCATAGTGTGCAAATACCTTGGCATGTCTTGGGTTTCTGCTTATTTCACCCTCTGCACTCATGTCTCATGAATAAGTTCTCTCCTCTTTTCTGCAATATGTATAATTATATTCCAATCCTGCAATCCTAAAAGTGTAAAAAAGCGCATTTGAAATACATGATAATTTTTCCAGGAACTAAGAACACAAAAAGGATGTCTTAGGCTCAGGAATGTTTGAGAGAACTTAGGAGTAATCAGAAATAATCTCCTTTAAAAAGTCACAACGAATCTTGTGCCTAAAGGGTGTGTCTATTCCCGTTAAGGAAAATCTCCTTCCACACATATTCCAAAGACAGTGTTGTGATTTATGAAATTTAGTGCTGTGCCAAATATTAGCATGTGGTTTCTGGAAAGCCAGGAATAAAAAAGTGAGTTCATATCTACTGGAAATGCTGCACCCTAACAAGGCTAAGCTGATTATCTAATATCTGAAAGGAGAAAATCAATTAGGAGCATGGACAGGAACTTGCTTCTTTTAGGCAGTTTGGTTAAATTCTGTGAGACAATTGTGCTCTGAGTATTTTTTATAAATTATATTAAACTGTAAGATGACTCAAAGCAATATGATTCAAAAAAATCTAGGAACTGCAAAACAACCTTCATAAAGAATGAAAGGAAGTTCATTATGCTTCAGATAATGCAGGGAACATTTACGGTAAATTTGATTATTATGTAACCTCATGCAATGAGTGAAGAAAAATGGCAACATCTTTCCAACCAGATGATGCAGTCATATTGCTCACAGGTTTTAAAAGAGGTTTAATTTAGGCTGAATGATATTTTGTTTCTGTTATGTTCTGAATGTAATATGTTTAAGTCTGAATGAAAGTGGCTTACTTCAGTTTTAAATAGTGAAGATGGACTACGATACACAGAGTACATTTTGAACTTGTGACGAATCAAATCCACATTTTCTGTGAAGCTCTTAGGAAGTGATATTTGGACAAAGAATTGCTATTAAGACATTCAAATAATATTCAAGTTAAAATTTTAAAAACCTTTAAAAATAATTTAAAAAGAACTATTAGGATTTTTTTAACACCAGAAAGTTTCTTTTTATTCCTTCCTTGCCCTTGAAATGTTAATTTGCTCTGTCAAAAAAGGTGACATAGAATTTCAAGACTGGAAGGTTCTATTATACAGATGGTCTTTGAAAAATAATTGACCAATCATCTCAATTTTAAGACTTCAAGAAGAGCAGGAAGCCACTAAACTGTGATTATTTCAAAGAACGAAAGAAAGAAAGAAAGAATGAACAAAAGAAAGAATGAAAGAAAGAAAGAGAAAGAAAAAGAAAGAAAGAAAAAGAAAGGAAGGAAGGAAGGAAGGAAGGAAGGAAGGAAGGAAGGAAGGAAGGAAGGAAGGAAGGAACTAAGCTAAACTCGTAGGTCCATTGTAGATATATTTCCAGAAGACATCTTCTATAGGCAATAGAGAACGAGATTCAGCCTGAGGATTTTCTGTTGTCCTCTGGGAAAGGTGACTCATGAAGCCATTTTTAGATCTCAGACAAGACCACAGCCAGATGAAGTAAAAAACAACAGAATAACAAATCTTATCCTTCTCAAATGTCTGGCAAAGCAAACACACCTCACAGCACATGCCGCAGTTAATTTCATAACCACTGCCGGATCAGAAGAATACAGCTGTCCCAGAAGCTATCCAAGGATTATCTAGCAATTTTGTCCCCTGACAAAAAGTATATTTCCCACATGTACTATTGCAAAAGTCTGCATTTACCTTTTACAATTACATACATACACATACATTAGTGTACATGTGTAGGTATAAAATTTTGCATTGACTAGAAATATAATTTCAATCCAAATAAACCAAATATTTTAAAAACTTGTAGTTCTGAACCACCTTTTACTTATTTTGCAACAGTATGTCTTCCTGCCTCATACTTGTATTTTTTATTATTGCATTTTTATTTGTATTACTTTCATGAGCTTTAATCACCTGCAAAGAGAAAACCAGAAGCTCCAGTTCTTCTCAGATGTATTACAGTCTGCAGCTCTGGACTGTCTCTTTATGTTATAATCCTTCACAGCTATATCCTTAGATAGACTTTACTTCAGTTTTATTCTAGTCTTTGTTGTTATCCTTTCTTGAAATTTCTTACATTTCAGTGTGCTGAGGAGGAGGCCTTTTCTTTTCAGACTAAGATAATGCGATTTCAGAAATCTGTTTCATTTCTTCACATCAAAGGAATGTCCATTTCATTTGGCATATTTTGTACTAAACAATTCCTGCTTTCTTTTGTTGGTATTATATCTGGTTGATTTGTTAAAAGGGATATTTAATTATACATCAAATGGATCTTCATTCCTTCCTGTAACCTGAGTTTTCATAACTAATTTGCTGGCCAATGGAATTAGTAACTCTCTCACCATTCCTTTTTACTCCCTTCCCATCTTCCATTGTGAGGAGATTAATTCAAAACAAATAGCTTTACAAAAATGTTACTTTGTAAATATCTTAAACTTCATTGACACCAACAAGATGTTTTAAAAACTGTTTATTATCATGGGGGATTGTAAAGATTATCTTTTATACTCAGATTTTTGTCCCCAGTTTCTATTGGTCTTTTGCATGTGTTAAGACTATGCCAAAGCCGGTAGTTTTGGGAACTTACTGCACTACACAGAATTAAAGGGTAATGATTATGAGTATTTGATACAGTAAGTATTTTCACTGGTAATGAAATGGTAATGCTGAATAAAATCTTCGACCTTTAATAAAATCCGCATGTGCTTCTGTCTTGGGGTGACTTTATGATGTATATTCCCTATCACTGCTCTATGCCCAGAAACTAACTCTGTGCCTCTCTGTACCTTTAAACTGAGCCTGAGAGGGGGGAGAGGAAAAAAACAGAGCGAACTTTTCAAAACAATTGTTCAAGGACACGGACACAGATTCCTTGGTTTTTGCAGCGGCGAGAGCAGAGAAAGCTACTTGCTTGATTTTTCAGCCAGCTTTTGGCTCCTCTTCTCAGGAGGGAGACGGAGAGCTGACCTTTGTTTCCTGGGACTTTGGTTTTTCCCCTTTTTCTTCTCCTTCTGGACTGTTTCAACATCGGGAGAATTTTTCTCCGAGGCCCGGAGGTGGGCCCACAGCCTCGCCAACTCAGCTCCGAGGAGGAGAGAGACCACACCTACAGAAGGACTCTGAAATCTTCTCGGGCTTCTCTCCACAGTGAGAGATTTCATTATTTAGCATTATTATCTTTTTCCTGTGTGTTGGTTAAATAAATAGTTTTATCTCTTTCACTTTCCTTCGAGGAAAATTTCTTTTTTCCCGAACCTGGTGGAGGAGGGGTGGTTGTAACCTGCCTTTCTCACAGAGGATATTTCCTCCAAATTTGGCCAAACTGGCACAAATAATCAGTGGCGCCCAATGTGGGGCTGGAGCAGGGCTGGGGGATGCCGGGCCAGGCTGCAGATGGAACAGGGCCACTCCAGGGTGGTCTCCTGGCCAGCCCGAAACAGGGCTGGGGGTGGGGGCCCGGGCCGGGCCGTGCCGAGCAGGGCCTGGCTGGGCCGTGCCCTGGGCCTCCCCCAGTTACCTGTCCGAAGGCCGGAAGTCAGAGAGAGGTTCCCGGGCTCTGTTCATTCTTAAATGTGTATCACAGAGGCGTACCAAGCTTCTTAAGTGGCTTAAAGAAGTTGTCAATATTCAAACCAGCCAGTTGATTGGTTAGGTCAGGTCTAGAGAAAGCTGTAAGCACCTCTTTGCAAAAAAATCACTTCCGAGGCTGAAGGAGTCTTCCTTAAAAAACTCAAACTATGCTAACCCATGACAGCTTCTTTTCAGACAAAACTATTCTTCGATTCCATGATCCTTTGCATGAACTGTTGCCACGAATGTTTGAAATATCTTAGTAAGTTCATACAGAGTCCACGGGGGAAGATGTGTACTGGAACAACACAGCAATGAAACACTGCAATCACTACAGCTAGTCAAGTTTTCAGATGTTTTCTACAGTAAAACTGAATGGCAATTGACACAGTGGTGTGCTGGTCCATGGTTCTTGTAGGAACAATGGCAATGCACTCAACGAGGGTGTCAAAAATATTGAGTGACGAAACACACTGTGTCACTTAATGCCTCAATCTTAGTTTTCACAGACACTTTCTGCTTATTTCCTGCTCTCTATTGTATGTTAGTAATAGGCAATCCACAGAAGCCTGCCATTTCAGTTTTGAATTGGACACATTTATTGACATATTGATGGAAGACTATTTAATATTGAAATATTCATTTTTGCTGTTCTCCATTTAAAGTCCACGTTCCAGCCATCTATTGATCTTACTGTCTTGACTTAGTTTGAGCTTTCATTTCTTGAAACATATATTAACCAATATTTGTTTTTCTGTTTCAGCACTTAAAATGCCCATTTTGTTTTCTTTAGCAGTGCTCCTTCAAAATATACAGGATGAGATTTCCTGCCCTGGGGCAGCTGGCCTACACTAAAGAATTAGAGATGTAGGACTATTAATTTTCTCTGAGAATCATGAGCTTCTCAGGATTCATGTCAAGTCATCACCAGTCTTGTCAGACTGGCCTGTAATTTTCTGTGCTCTCACTTTGGGGAACACTAAAATGGTTGGACACACATACTCACTGTACTGAGAAACAAGAAAATAGTTATTCCCAGGGCAAGAGAAGGAACATATGTATTGCTGTGCATATTTAAAGCATTTAACAATTTCCATTAGCAATTGAAACCAGAATTTGATAAGTTCATTGAGAATAAAATTTTATCTTCTCTTCTGTTCAGCACAAAATCCACCAAGGATTTCCTAGGAGGCAAAAATTAAATATGTCATTCAAAAAGGTTTGTTAAGCATGAAAAATAATAACAAAGAGAAAATAATTTTCTGATTACTTACTGGCCCATTCTTCTTCCTTACCTGCATGTGTTAGCACCACACTGCATGAACAACTATTGCCTTCTTTTGAAGTACTTGTACGATCGATTCTTGGCATCCAGGTAAGGGTTGATGACAAAGATTCAGTAAGACTCTCACTAGAATTTACTCCAGGAAAAGAGGCCTGAGGGATCACACCTTAAATTAAGAGAACCTGGATGTTCTATTTAAATGTTTACTTCTACACCATCTAGCTGGTCTCCAAGGAGTTTTACAGCACAGGCCTTGGCCATGCTTAAGACTATGTTAGTGACAGTTAATTGTACCCTGGCACTGTCACCTGCAGATTCATGGGAGACTGTCAGAGTTTAGGTTGACCTTCAACCTTGCTGTTTCTCCAAAGCAATGGCACTGGCTTCCTCCTGTTAGAGATGTCTTTTCTTTCCTCTCTTCTTTTTCACAATATTGAAGACCTTTTCCTGCAGGTAGGAACAGTTCTTTCAATTTTAAAACATTATTTCATTGTTATAAGCTCTTCCATTACAGGAAAACCTGTTCTGCTTCAATCAGGGTATTCTTATGAATAATTCCTTTGCCTCACTGTTTTCATTGTGTGTGTGACATTTAGTCACTGAGACGTAATTGTACACATCCCTGAGTGCTCTGAGACAAGGATCATAGCTTTCTAAGTGACATTGCTGTTAAATTAGTGTTCAGAACACTGTGTGGACAGAGTATTATTACAAGCACACACATGTATAAAAGGCAAGGATACAAGTCAAGCTACGTTTACGGAGAGATTTTCAGTTTATTAAACTGAATTGTTAAAAAAACCCTCTGCTGTTAATGCACCAGTTAGACAGAGAGAAAGCAAGGCTTTCCTTCTTTTGTTTTGGTTGATTAATTATCAATGAGTGTGCAGCAGCACAAGCATAAACTGATATGTAAGTGCTAAATGGCATTGTTCATACTGTGTTAAGCAGACAATTTAAAAATATGTTTTATTGATCAGATTCCTTCCTGGTGGCAGAACTGATGATAAACATTACTGGCAGGGTTATGGCTATTGGGAGCTGGGCTGATGTTTGCCCCAGCTGCTTCATGTTTATGAAGCCAAAGATAAGGTGCCAATGAAGAGCCATTCCCATGCTGTATTTGTGCCCCTTTGTACCTCTTAGGTTGAATTCATTTGTCTGTGAAGCTGACTATTAATATTAATATTCTCTGTGAAGTATCTTTTCTGCAAGGTGTCTTCTTACCAAGGGAAGTCCATTCCTCCTGTTCTTGTGCTAGACACTGTATATTATGGGATTCATCCAATGGCTGTCAAAGCAAATCATAGAAACCACCCTTTCAGCAACAGGGGGAGGAAGGGGGGTGAGATTGGCCAGGTACTGGTGGCTAAATTCCTACTTGAGAAGTGAGGAGCATTTCCACGTAATCTGAGCAGGACACATAACAATAATATTTTACTTATTTTATATATATATGTACATGTATATATATATACACACATTCTAAATTTAATATTTCTTTATCAGATAGGTCATATCTAATGAACATATGAAGTGCTTCTCTATTTTTTCACCTTTTCTTATGAAGTTAGTGTAGGATGTGGCATTAAGTAAATGTGAAGCATGATAACAGCTCCTTCATGGAGGTGGTGATCTCAGCCCCATTAGCATTTCAAAACTTGCCACACACAATGTTTTACCTCTGTATTACATATGTATAAAGATTTATGGTATAAAATTATCAATTTATATTAAACGTTTATTTACATGGAGGGCCATGGAGTAAAAATATTCTGTTGCACAATGGCATAAGATTTAGCCATGTCTGTTCTAGCAGTATTTTGATATATGGGATTAGATACATGGTAATTCAGATGGTTAATTTTGCCTCATTTTTGTCAAAAGGCTTGGAGTACTGAAACTCATGTGCGTTTCAGCAGTGATATGTATAAGAAAATTTATTTCAGTAGACATATACAATACAGCATAGTTCCCTGAACATTTATTTACCTATTAAATCATTACTTTGTAAGAAATAGATATCATATATTGTTGTTATATTGTTTTTAGGAGAACAGTGAAAAAAGAAATGTGTAGGAAGTTGAGCCATAAAGGGTTCACGAGTCCAGGGAGTCCAGATGTTGGGCTATGAAGGTGGCAAACCTTGAGGTGAGAAAAAGCCTCTTCACTAGTTCCTCCCAACAGAAATTTTCTTGAAAAGATATTTTTCAGTCATTTTTAATTCCGAAACTTTAAAATTCTAATTTTAAGACATTATGTTAAATAATTTAAATTTAAAACAAGCTTTAAAAGAATGTAATTTTCTTTGTGGTAACAAGTCAAAACTGCTCTGTATCCCAGCAGAAGGACCCCATGGTGTGCAAAAGTAATATTTCTCTCAGCTCAAGACCACAGGCCTCTCCAGAACACATCATATTCGTTTGGGAGGACACAAGACATGTTATAGGATAACATATATATATGTTATCCTATATATATATATAAGATATTTTTGGGCAGCTCCAAAGAAACAACTTGGTGCTTGCCCTCAGTCAGGTGTCCTGTGCTTTCCAGTCCATGTTTGACTTTTCCAGAGAACTCACTCCTGATAAGTCTGGATGAAAATTAATGTGCACTGTACATGGACAGGGAAGTAAGGCCACAAAAAGAAATAAAGGGGTAGCTATCCTGGCAGTAGAAATACATGTATGAACAAAAAAAATCACTCCACAATGGTTATTTAAAAAGAAAGAGAGCTGTAGAAATTTAAGATAAGGATTTTAGCACACTTTCCATATGCAAGTTTTATGAATAACAAATAGCTGAAAGAATTAAATTTCTTGCCATCAGACAATTTTATGTGTTATAATCTTGTTTCTTTAAGGATAAAAAAAACCCCAACAAACAAACAAACAAAAAAAAAAAGCCAACACACCCACAAACTAACAAGTAAAAAACCCCATAATCAAACCTCTGCATTATATGTTCATCCTACCAAGCCAGCCTTTTGTTTTAATGTTATGAAAGTCAATGTTTTAATGATATGAGACCAGGTTGATGTTTTGTTCTCCTTTGCTAAAATGTCTTGGCCTCATGGTTCTGCCTGCAAGGAAAGAGAATTTCCACTTTAGTGAAATGCATGTGTCAGATAAAGACAAAAACTGATTTTTTTCAGACTTGTCATTTTAATGACCCAGACATCAGGGCAACATGTATGTCAGCAGAGTGAGCCCCACACAGACAGGGAGGTAATAAAAATGCATGAGAATATGTGTGACTCCCCACATCCCTGTTTTCACTTCTAGCTCTGACACCATCCAGCCTACAAGTATATACATAATTCACCCTTACAGGAGGTTCAGAGATTTATTTCTAGGACTGTAAGTAGGCACTTTGTCTCCTCCAGCTGCTTTGACAAAATGGCTGAACACAAAAGCAAGAGCAACAAAAAAGGCTCAATATCTGATGGAAATAGGATTACAACCATAGAGTTTAGAGGGAGAGGGAAAAGGAAAACCATTTCTTTCCTTTCCCAGGAGTTTGGGATGATATGAACTTCGCATCAAGAGTGTGATAAAGTAATTTTGTACTGAATGACATTCAAACCTTCCCTTCCTGCTTATTTTACATGTAGGGGTGCATATTTTCCCTTGCATTTTCAGTTTCCTCTTTCTTATACTAGAAAATCATATCCAAAAAATGGTCTGTTTCCCACAGAACAAAGCAGAGTATTTCTGCCTAGTAGTACTTTCAGTAAAAACTCTAAATGTTTAAATGGCAAAAGGATCTGAAAGCTTATTTGACCATGTATACTGAGTAGATGATTTACCTCTGTGTCTGGCTGCCACACAGGTTAGTGTTGCACTTTGTTAATTTTCCCCTGTTTTTCATCTTTACTTTTTGAGTGTATTTTTCATACTTCATGTAATTTCTTGTTTCAGTCCAGTGTGTTTCACTCAAATAAAAGAGTAATAAGCTGACTACAAAACAGCACAAAACTGTCTGCTAGAAGTTGTGACCCAAAATACTTATTTTAAACAGCACTGCTGTTTTTCATATATTTGTTAGCTTTGCTGCGTGTCCAGATCCTGCATTTTCTCTAGAGGGTCTGAAGGACTGGTTTCAGCCTTGTGTTAGAGAGCACTGCCAAAAACCAGGGAAACAACTGCTTTGTGACTGCACATATTCTACTTAACATATTCTGTAGAGTTTAACCTTCTTGTGGTTAAACATTCTGGATTACTATTCAAATTCCTTTATTATATTTACACTACTCTTTCACAAAATCAACAGGCAACTGATATGATATGGTTGTGTATCAGTCTTCTTACTATCAGGTAAAGTGAAAAATAAATAAGTAGACTCTACAGTCAAAATCCTCCCATTGCAAACATTTAAACCTCAGATAAATGCATTAAAATGTGATATAACTTATAACACTAAATATTCTTTTAATACCCTACTTCCAAATGTATTATTTCTCTTGAAACTGTCATTGAAATTCTCTAGACATTCAGGGAAATTAGGTTCTACAGCTGGACTTAATGTGCTACCATGATAAATTTTTCACTTTCACTGTGAATAGAAGTAAGGTTGAACATTTAATTGCTAAATTCTCAGTGACCTCTAGGATATTATTTTTAACTGTAAGGATTAGAATCACAAACTAGATAAAGTATTATCAAAATGGTCTCAAAAATACTAATGGGAATAGTCCTAATTTTCCTTAAAAAATAAATACATCCACTTGGGTACGTTCAGTTTATATATTGAGGATGCTTGTTTTATTTAGCTACCCATACCAGAGGTACCCCAGCTATTTTAAGTGATGAATTGCACATGTCCATACACGTGTTTATTGTACCTTTTGATGCAGTAGCCATAAGATTTTTGGGAAGGCTCCTACTTCACTGTACTTGACTTTGAATCAGCATGATTGATGATAGTTGCTGTTTTTCATCAGCAGGGCCAGTTTTGAAAGCCTGGAGGACCTGTAGCTGTAGTCTGCTTGGGAAAAGAGAAAGACAAGAAGTGATGGTTAGATGTTTTCACAGTCCCACTCTGAACTGCAATTTGTCCAAGTCAGTCTTTGCATGTCCTTACTTCATCCTTGATATCTCTCACCCTCCAGTATTTCCTTTACTTCTTCTCTTCCACCTCAAAGTTCTTGCCCAGGCCTTTTTTGTGGTATACAGTGTCTTCAGAAGCACCCATGAGCTGTAGAGAACTGGTTTATGAAGACATACACAGAATTATTTCAACATCTCGGTTCTTTTACTTGCCAAAAGATGCATGAATCCTTTAAGAAAAGGTGAATTTCAGATACAGCTTTTTAGTTTCAACTTAGAAGTAAGAAATACAGAGAGATGAAAACATATATTTAAAGATAAACTGAAACTCCAGATTATTATAGGACAGGGAGAAGCTAGGATCCCATTCTTATTTCATCTTAAGCCGTTTGCTTGACTATAAAGAAGAATACACAGAGCTGAATGCAAAGATTTTCTGCTAAGGACAGCAATGAATGTTAAAGGAAAAATGTGATATTGAAGCAATAAATCAAGGAGAGACCCCCAGAATTTATTCTGCCACCGTCATCACTGTCAGAAGACATCAGAATCCTGATGGTTAAAGGAAGTCATCACTGGATGGAATATTTTGAACAAATGAAGCCTGGTGCCAAGGGAAATTACAGACTTTTCCAGGAATGTCACCCTCACAGTCATGGAGCTTTAGACCTTCAGAAAGAAGAAAACTGAAGTTCAAGTAAAATATATACTAAAAGTACTTTCACACAAGTGTATCAGATTTTCAGCATTGTGATCACTGGACTACGCCCCAAAAGAGACTTGTGTATATATATATAACTAACTTTGTTTACACAATCACATGGAATATATACTATCAAAAAACAAACAAAAACCCAAACAAACAAACAAACCCCCCCCCAAAAAAAAACCCCAGCTCATAAGATTTAATTAATGCTAAAATACTTAGTAAAGACAGGTACAGTGAGGAAGAATCATTACTCAAGTTTATCCATATTCAAATACACCTTCTGAGGTCCCCAAGTTCAAATCAAAATTAAAAAGGAAGGACCAGTCAGTGAAAATGTATCTAGCAAGAGAACTGTTGGGTAAGGTAAGGAAAGATAGATGAATTAGTGTTGTTTGGAAAGATTTTCTTTTTTTCTTTTTTAGTCAGAAAGTAGCACTGAAAAGAGCATCTGAAAGCTATGAGACGAGATGGCTTTAAATATATTTTTAAAGAAATACATGTATGTACTAAGTTTTAAAGATGACCATCATAAACTTTATTACTGGGAGGACACTAATTTTAAATTAAAAATGCTTATTTTTATTTAGAAATTTAATTTTCTATTATTATTATCAGCTAATTTGACCTTCACTTTTTGAAGGAGTTTTTCTATTTTACCAAAAATATCTGAGAAGTTACCTAATTTATAGGAAGGTGTGGGATGCAGGCATTTTCCCCTTCCAGTTTTCAGTTTTTCCTAAGTGTGAGAAAAACTTGATTTACAAGGAAGGTCCAACTGATGAAATTTTATCCATCAGGGATAAAGACAATGTGGGGGTCATCCCCTGACAGTGTGGAAACTTGTGCAGTGTTTTAGAAACCTCAATGTACCGAGTCAAGCATTTTCAGTATTTGCACACATGTACTATTTGGCTTGGCCCTCCTGAAACTTTTAGATTTATTTAGACATGTCAAAGACACTACATAACCCTTGTAACTCTTTTCAAACAATGCTGTGTCCTAAGGAATGATTGTATATGAGAAAAACAAATTGTTTTAGGAGTCGACAGAATGAACTGTAAGAGTAGTGTCTGATATGAGGTGAATAAAATTTTGGCTGGTCAGAGATGGCAGACATTTTTTCCACAGACAATTTATTTTTAAATTTTGAATAGTAACCTCATCCAAATGTTTAAATGAATTATCTTTTCATGACAATTGCCAGAAGAAACAAGCTGAAATAAGATAAATCAACCTCTTGCCATCTTGGAATTCAAACCTATGCATGCTAAATAATTAAGTTTCAACTAACTTGGCATTGTACTATGACATGTCGTGATGTAAACTATAGAAAAACAAAACCCCCATAATCTACCACATTGAATAGAATTATAAAATACTTGGGCTGCAAATTCTTAATTAAACCTTAGATTATTCTGTAGAAAAATGTTTGCTTGAAGGAAAAATTTGGGAAAAGCATCACCATATTTTCCCAGATCTGCTTGCAAAGCTTAGCTGAAAAGTTTTGTGGGAAGAAGGTGAGAACCTCTAAAATCCTGCATCTATTCTTTCTGCTCAGTGTATAACTTCCATCTGTCTAGACATGTATTTGTTCATCCTTGCAATAAATTTAACATCACCTTATAGCGTCGGCTATTTTTACCATCTATTATTTTTGCCACCTGCTTATGACACTAATCCTAAAAAACACCACCCTACTTGTATCAGTACATTATTTATGCTTCTATGAAAGGAAGAAATGTAGCTAGCAGAAAAATTTCCTAATGTTTGCAAAGGTAAAGGCAGAAGGAGAGGCAAGCACTTATCCCTCTAAAAGTCTGCATAAACCACAGGGAGAACAGCTTTCATGAGCCACAAAGTGAGCCAGGTCACACTACTGACAATTAATAACGAGCCTGAATAATTTTATCTGAGCTGGTTTGTGTTTCTTCTGCTGTTTCCTGCAATGTGACAGCCTGCAGGAACTCTCAGTACAAGGAGAATGATTGCTAAATGTTGGATCAGTATCATAAAATGTACTTTTTTACAAGGTTAAATGAAAACAGAATTAGACTATTTTCCCAGCCCTTGGGACTGAGAATTTATGCAGTGACAGCCTTGAAACCCAGTTTGGATTAACAGAAATAACAAGTGTAGTTGGTGAAGAATTTTGTCCTCAGTGAATGATCAAGAGTTTGTCAGTGACTAAAATCTTTTAAATACTAACAACTAGAGATATGTTTGTTGGATTTTGCATCAAATCCCTGCTGAAGTGGGAAGGTATCTGGACTTGGTCACTGAATTTTAGATCACCTTTTGTATTACCTGCCTGATCCTTTGTGTTGTGATTTTATCTTGGTGATGAATTTTCTTTTTATAACACTAAGGGGATGTGGTGGAAAATTAATGTCAGCTTACCATTTAACCTCTTCCTGTCATTCACTCCTATTGCCATTTCTGTACAGATTGCTATTTATCACTGTGGTATTTCATTTTGAATTCTAAATTACAGGTATAATCAAAATTTAAATGTTATAATCTTTAAATAAAGGAACTCCCTACATAACCTCTATGGCAGGCTGTAAAATGTGTGTCTCTTCCTGAACTCTACTTTGTAGCTGAAAGTTTTCAGGAATTCTTTTATGAAGTTAGAGGGGGTGGGTTTCTGCAGGAATGTCAATTTGCTGAAATTTAAACTTTCTACAGATTGAGTTTCATTGCAAACATAATCAAGAGGAGTTTCTCAACTAAGGATGGGAATTTCTAACTGCAATCAGAAAAATAACTGGACAGCTAATATAATTGACAACAGCTAAGGCACACTGCAGAACCATGGGAGGGAAGCCAAGGTTCAAATCTTTTCATCAATGATTATTCAATTCTGTAAACATAAGTGGATCTATTTCAAGAAGAGAGCTTAAAATGCATATGAGGTGTGAGAAACCAGACTGAAATCCACACTTCATTTTGAATATGACTCTCAAACTCCTGAACCTACTCTACTACAAAGCAGTCCTGCCAAAAACTCTGCAACTTTCTCACTTGTACACCTCCAGATCGCACAATATGCAAGAGTATGTCACCACTTAGATGAGAAGACATCCGGATTGTAATATAATTCACTCACAATTACCAGATATTTCACAGCACTCAAATGGCTGTATAAAGTGATAGCACAAACCAAGTTCTTTAAATTTATAGCTCTCCCATATGGATACACAAACCGGTCTAGAGTTAAGAGTTTGGATTTTTAGTGCATTAAGCTACTCCATGGAAAGTCTTTGTTCACACTTCATTATTCATGCTGTGAGATACTTTACATCTTCTGCAGACTAAGAAACCATGCAATTTTTCAGCAGTCCACAGTCTGATTTGTTTCACAGTGTTTGTGTGTGTTTATATATATGTGTGCACACACACACACACAAGTACACCTATGTGTGCGCCTATAAATATATATATATGTACCTATACATGCACACGAGTTTGTACAAGTATACCAAAAGATGACAGCAAAAATTCTGGGGTTTATGGTCTGTTTAGATGGGTTTCACCATCTCTCTCCCATTATCCACAGAGGCACAGGGACTACTGCTGGCACAAGGAGTAGGGAGTGTTAAGTTCCCTCTGCCTTTATGTCTGAGGCAGATATAGAGAAGAGAGCACAGCAGTGTCAGGCGATGCTGAATGAATTTTTTTTTCTTATAAAAACAGCTATGCCATTTCACCTTGACCAACTAACAAAGTTTTCACAGAGATCTTTAGCCTGACATCTGTTTTTAACTCCTTTCTGCCTTCTTTGCTGAAACTTCCTCATAACAGGTAGTGACTCAAAACTGAAATTTTCTAAAGGGTATCAATGAGTTCAGTGAACTCCAGAAAGGCTTCTGCCTAAGGAAGGAAGAAATGTGATGTTCAATTATCAAAAAGTTGCTGTACCATAGAGGATGAAGAGGGCAGATACTTCTTCCTGCCATTCATTATGCTTGATTTTCCTCACTTTACATCAAGCTTGGTATAAATTCTTAAAGCCACCAAATTTTCCTAATTAAACTATACCAGGTGTGTCAATATTTATTGTCCCTTTGTCCTCTTCTTGTATGTGCTGGATTCTTGCTCTATCTGGTGTTCATTGAAAGAAATTTCTGTGGAAAACAATGTAACAAATCATGCTGCCAAAAAATGAGAAATAAGACTCAAGTTCTCTTTTCCAGTAAGCATGATTTTTAAGTTCATTGAAATTCCCCATAACTGCAGAAAAAAATCTTTTTCTTCCTAGTGCTACAGGTGTGCTCATTTTTGCCTAGGTATATTTTTGGTCAAAGCTCCCAGCTGTAAATAGATTTAGTTCCCTTCCGTCCTTGGTTTCTTGTTTTGTTACATGTATATTTTTTTCCATTTAAAATGGTGAAATGATGAAGAAATGTGTGAACAATATAGGTTAAAAAAGAAAAAACTTCTGAACTTCACTCCTTTCCGCATGAATTGGTGCCATTGTAGTGCTGTTTAAAGAATCTCTCAATCTTTGCAATAGTTTGAGATGAAGATATTTGTTAGAAGTTTATGTGAGGATTAACGAAAAAAATATAGTTTGCTGTCCATCATGCTTGTTTTTAATCACTCACCATCTTGCAATGGAAACCCAACAAAAGTGTTCAAAGCTAGGGATTATAAGAGTGCAAAAATTGCCTGGGACCTGCAGAATGACCAGGTTGTAATCATTTCTCAAGATCTGTAGATTTGTTCCAAGAAAAGGAATTTTCTTTTTTTTTTTCTTCCCCAAAGCCAACTTTTATTAATCATTCCATCAGGAGGACCTGCTATCCTACAGATCAAGGCAAACCTGGGTAAAAATGTAATACCATCCAGATGAAATTTTTCGCAACATATTTGAATCTGAGGAACAGAAAGATGCTAATGAAGTAAAAAAGATAAATAATGAAAATGTTAGTGTGTTTTTCTCCTAGAATTTCTGGTATATGTTTTTTCTCTTCTAGTGCATTGTGGTGCAAAGTGTGATGGCAGAATACATGTGGTTCTGCTTTGTGCAGGGGATGGGACTAAGAGTCAACAGAAAATACAAGGTTCTCAAGACCAGTAACCACAGGTAAGAGACACATTTGCTGTTTCACTCCTGCTTCATTTAATCTAAACTAAGACTTAATCTTGACTGCTTTTGGTACATAATCTAATGCAATCATGTCTTATTTTTCCTTTGAATCCAAAACACTCCGTAGTAAATATGAAAACTAAACATTTCTACTGGTACTTATTACCCTGAAGGAGTAAGAGCTTTGACAAATCTAAAAGTGGTTCATGTCAAAATATTCTGGATTAGTAATATGATCTGAGAGTCAATATTACCTCACGTCTGTGTGCCTTTAGCACCACACCAATTTTCTCATAATTCTACTGAAAATTTCCCTTTCACTTTTGAAGTACCACCTCCTTAGAGTGAATTTTAACATATTTATAGGTCATACTACAGACATACATATATTTTACAGGTCTATATTTTTTTTGGGGGTTGCCTCTGTAACTACTTGCCACAAAGTCATAATGGAATATTTAAGAATTTTACCATGGTATAGGAATACTATTCTGTGTGCCTGAACCAGCATTGTTAGGAAGCACGGTTACAGTCCTGGGATAATCTATATAAATCATTTTGTAACTGCAGAAAACAAAAGCCATAATGACTGTGCTGCATGTTTGATAACTTGCATAATTTCTGCCTTCTTGCATGCAAAGTACAGTCACTGCTGCTATCTTAGGTGACAATAATGTCCTGTATGGACACAAAATGGATCAGCTGGTAAGCAAACTGGCTTAATGTGATTTGAAATTCAGAAAATCTATTTGTTATTTAAAGCTTTGAGGTCACCTAGTACTTATACTGCCTCAAAATTGTACTGTCTGTCACTACTGCTCTGGTCCTTTGAAAAGCTGGAAGCATTAATCAAAATTAAATTGTTTGTTTTAATCAGATTTCATGCATAAAGTGCATTGTAGGTGGAGAGGTTGTGAATTACCTTGCAAAAGGGAAATGTAAGGTTTAATTTGATCACTTTAAATGAGAAAACAGTAATAAGTGAACAAACCTTTACCATGGAAATCAAGAATTAATTGAAAGGTCATTACAATGACTATTGTAACTGAACCATGTGAATAGTGATCTGATACTCCTTTATTTCAAATTAAAAATACAGTTGATAACTGATATAGAGATGATAAAAACCTGCTTTTACTCCTGAAATTAATGGAAAAGCATCTACTGGTTTTAATAGAAACAGAAAATTCATTTATGAATTGGTCATATCTACAAGGCTGTTTGGAAAATCACAAATTCACTCCAACATGAGACATAAAGCTTAGACTTACTTCTAAATAAAGCCTACAATAAACTCGTTACTGTGTTGATATGTAAAGATCTGAAATTCATAATTAAATTATTTTGTTAGTAACACCAAGGGCAGAATCTCTGAACAAATATGTAAAATATAGAAACTACCCAAAAAGAGTTTTCAATTTCATTTGGGGCTCAGTCTTACTCTGGGTAAAACTTTTAAGTAGTTCTTGAAATTTGAAAATTCTCATATTGTGTACTGAATTGTTGCCACAGCTGCTGTCTGTCCCAGCTCCCTGCTGCCTGTGGAGAAGGGGTGGAAAGATACATTCATAAGCACAACAAAATTTTGCAGCTCACATTTTATCTGGCTGGTACCACAGCTGTGAGAAAGAGTAAAATGGGAATTGTGCCTGTTAATACAGCAAATGGGAAGCAAGTACAGATGGGGTATGGCTAACACAGGCAGTACTGTGTCACAAATCACACTGCAGCTACTCCACTGGGTTGTATTTTCACATGAAAAGTAAAGGACACTTCCTATTCACTCCCTCCATCATCACTTAAGCTCATCTGGAATTGCTATAAAATTTAGCACATAGAAAATGAATTATTTCTATTTAATTTCATCAAAAAGTGGTTCTGAATAGGATTTTGAGATTTTTCCTGCAACTTCCAACATTAAAAAAAAAAAAACTAAATTCCTTTTTTTAAAGACAATATGATAATATTAAAAAATGATTTTTTGGTTGTGAAAGCTTATTCAAGGCATTCTTTGGTCTTAAAAAAAAAGAGACTGATTAAAAGCCTGCTGTAAAAGCGACTTCAGAAGTTTTTAGTAATAACTTTGAGAATTCTTCATTAACCCCAGTTACAGCAGTTGGAGGAAGAATAATGGGCTGGGTTTAAGCATGGTTGTCTGTGGACAATGATACTGAATATAGGTGAAATTTAAAGTCATAATTTGACAAAGTACTTGAATTGTCATGGCCTATTTAGAATCATCAAGAATCCACATATTTTGAGAGAATTTGAAAAGATCCATGTCCAATCTTTTTAACACTTTTTCTCAGAGACAGCACTTATTATTTGTGATTGCTCTCCTTGAATGGTGAAACTGGAAATACATCATAGAAGCTGAAAATACAAACTGTAGCTAATTGTGAAAATCACGGAAATGAAAATTATTTCTCCTTCTGCATCCACTTCTAAGGAACACTCTTGTAAATTAGTTATTGAAAAATGATTTCTCTTTAAGTGGATGTAAAAAAAATCTTGATTTTCACCGTTTTGAGTTGTTCTTGAATAACCTGTTCTAAAACAAGCTTGTCAGTTAAGGAAAAAAATATATGGTTTTATTTGTAATATGTTGAGGAGCAAAGGACATGGGATAATAGCCTCACTCTGTAGAAGCTGGTGACTTTACTATGACATCTCTTGTTAGCCTATGCTGCTTCAAGATTGAAATTTCAATTAATTCAACTCAGTTCAAGAATGAAATGAACACCTAATATCACATGCTTAGGTACAGATGTAGATACTGGTTTAGATACAGAGAGTGATTTCCTGGTGTTCTATTTTTCATTTTCAAACAAAAAAAAAGAGAATACAACAATAAATAAAGGAGACCTACCCACAAAAGTAGACAGACAACATCTTTAACTTCCATCTCTACTCTTGAATATTTCCCTCTCAAACCACTCCATTTTTTTTTTTTTTTACTTTATGACAGTATGATTTAAGTAGCAATACAAAAAATTCAAAATGAAATACATCTATTTTAGTAAAACAAAGATTTAGCTCAACATCAAGGAAGCCAGGACAATTGTGGCATGAGGCAGCATGAAAATCAGAGAATTTTCTCCCTAAATATATTTTTTTGTTTCATCTGTACAGTGATTTCTGTTTAATTTCTCATTTACTGGGTTTGCACAGCTCAGAAACAAGCAGTTTCATTAGTAGCAGCAACTGAAGGTAAGACTCTCTTTTCAAAGTTTTCTCGAAGATCTGCATGAAAAGTAGAGTGTAATGAAATGCAATGTTGCATTTGTTCCATCTGCGAACTTTCATGAAAAAAGGCTATTGATTGGTGATTGTTTTACCTCTTTTTTTTCCCCTTCACCAATTAGTAATATTTTCAGCTCCCCACCTAAGCTGTAAAATCCATGTCAACAAATTCAGTTCATGCATCAATAACAAATCTGATAAACATTTCAGAGGTGAGCAAAACTGAAATGGAATGTGTGAATAAACAGCATAGAACTGGTCATCCAGAAGTAAAGCAGACAGAAGAACATATTTGAAAACAAAATCTTGGAATCTGGGCAATTATGATTCAAAGCCTGGTTTACCATTCTTCAGATTGAAGCATGGCATTTGAAGAAATATGAGTTAGCCCTGAAAGCTTCAAGAAATTTAGCATAGCTGATGACTTATTTTGCAACATCTTTGTAGAGAGTTGCCCTATTATGGTTTTGTTTTCTGGTTAAAACCATTCCAGTCTTTCAATAAGAAAAAAAATAGGTGATTTGACAACAATTCACCTATCTAAAATACATAAAACCCATCAAAACATGTCCTCCTGCAATCATAATGTAACCAGACATATTTCATACTTATAATTGTTTGTACATCACTTTTTGAAAAGCATATGTTCTTTTGAAAAGCATAAGCCCATGTACACTCCTACTAAAGTTATGAGAAGGTCTATCACCAGAAGGAAAGGTCAGAATTGAGTATTTTTAAAAATGTCACACCATTGGATTTGTCCTTATAAGAATGCAAATAAATTATCAGCTCTTCATTTTAGACATATTTAGACAAACAAGATGTGGAACTCGTACCTACTGCAGCAGAATGGGGTTAAGAAAATGGTACATTCAAGCTTTTCCCAAGGCCAGAAGGAGGCTCAAGCTGGATTGCCCTTCTCTGTACCCACCCCACAAAAACCTGTGGGATGAAGTGAGTGTGTTGGACATATTTCTAGCCCTGATAGTAAAGATTACTCTCATTTTTAGTCTACAACCAAACAATTTGTTCAGCTCACTAATGAAGTGATAATTATAAACATGTTTTCCAGTCACCTCACAGTAAACAGTCACTACTTAAGAGACGGTTTTTGCATTAATCAGGTCATGCTCTTAGTACAGGACCTCATTTGGCCTAAAAGACACCAAATTTTATGTCTCAAAACAAACTTCTGCAACTCATAGTCTTTCCCTAACACATGTTTAGACTGGAAACTTGGTGATATGGAAATGCAGTTTCTTAGTTTTATGGTCAAGAAACAATTATTTATGTGAGGAAACAAATCTATTTCTCTATTATCCTAAGCTAACAAAATGCTTTTGCAGAGGAGAGTCTTTGCCCAAAACCAAGATTATGCTCAAAGTAGATACAACCCTATGCACTTTAATTCATTAGTTACATGCCCACAGCAGCAAATTAAACATGTAATACCTCTCTAAGTTCCTTTGGTTCTTAGACTCTAGTCTATTATTGGAAACATTGAAAGGTGGAAATACCCTTAGAGATTCTACCAGCTTATCTCTGATAATGCAGACTTGTTTTTACTGTTATCTTAAAATATTTAAATCCTTGTAAGACCTGTTACAAACATTTCCAAAATTTCAAGTGCTACAAAAAAACTTTTATTAGTATATGTGGTAGTCATTGCACTATCCAGTTATTAAAGGAAAATAAAAAAGGAACAGGAGGAGACATAGAAAAAAAAAATGTACTCTCTGTGTTTAGTTTAAGACATAGACTACACCACACCTCTGCATTCTAGCAAGCTTAATATGTTATGAAGGTCACATTGGTATTTTCCATTGCTTTGCATTAAATGAATGCTATACCTTAAAGATCAGCTTTAAAAGTAATGGACTTTCAGTTATCCTATAAATCTGTTTTGGCACTATGTAAAAATACTAATGAAGAATATTATGTTTCTACAAACATTGTTTCTTGCATATCAGACCTTATTTAAATTCAAGATTTTGTGTGGTTACAAAAGTAATCTGTAAACCCTGAAAAATCCTCCAGCTTTTCTCCTGCTGATGGTTTTGATCTCCTGCTTTGTGTAGCATGATGTCTGGAGTCCAGTCCACTCCAGGCAGAGGAGAGGCCTCCAAGCAGAGAACTTTGTCAATCAGCTTTGGTGCACAGTTCACTTAGGACAGAATGATGTTTGAGTTTACAAAGCTGCCTGCTTGGCTTGCATCTCATCAATCAAGGGGATGGGTCTCCTTGGAAATATACCAACAAATAAATTTCACTCCTTTCAGCATTATTTTCTACAGCTTGAGAAGAACCAAAGCCTGTCTATTAGAAAATACCTAATTTTGAGGAAGGAATAGTGAAACTTTTTCATCTCTTTTCCACTTCTACTTTCAAATTCTTGTCAATGTTCTGTTGATTTTGTTTGAGTACAACGCCAGAAGTATAAACACAAGAAAAAATAGTTAAACAAAGACACAACCTGCAGCTCAGGGAATCGATCTGCTCTTATTCCTTATGCCATTCTCATGTGCCTCCAAGGTAACAAGCAGGGAAAACGTGTTTCTAGGAAGAGAGACCTAAGAGATGATTAGAAAATATCAATAAGAGAGTGAAGGAATTCTTACATGTATACCAAAGTCCTTTAAAGTTCTTGCCTGCAGGTTACACAGCAGGAAATGTAAAATCAAGCAAATTAATAGAGACTGATAGCATCACAATGGCATTGCATCATTTCTTTCAAGTAGTCTGGTGAGCCATAGCATGCTCTGTGATTTACATGCAGAGCATGTTTTCCTGCTTGCCTGGTTCTGCTTGCTTTGTTACCCATTGTTTGGACCTCTTTCGTGATGTATTACAGAGATCCTGGCAGTGTCACTGGAAGAGTCCCTGGTTTTTCTGAGTGTCACCAAGCATGTTCTGAGAGACATGTTGTCAGTGGGACACATTCTAAAAACCTTTTGAAAGCATGGCCATATATAATTGGACTTCTAATAAAAACATAAGAAAAAGTTAAAATGGAAAATGAAGCTGAAATTGCTAAAAAATTGCAGAAAGGTTTGGAATGGTCTAAAAAATGGTGTGTTTTATCACTTGCCCACTTCTTCAATTTAATGAGAATAGTGTGATCTAAATTATGATAAATTGAAATACAATAGTATTGTGAACAAAGCCAAAGTGAAAAAAAATTAAAGAAAAACCAAAATGGATAGTAAGCAAACATTTTTATTGTGAAGGTGGGAATTTGGGGGATCAAAAAGCTATGGCCCAGGTGAGGTGACTGGCTAAGTGACTTTCAGCAGTCAAGAATGCACTTTGCTTTCCCACTTGATTTCAGTCAATGTGAATTATACATGCACACAAACAGAATAAGAGTAAGGATTTGAACCAAGTTTGCTTAAAGTGTCGCTATCTTTGTCATTTGTATAGGAAATCTATATTATTGTCCAGACAATGTCAAACATTAAAGAATTATTATTGTTCTGTTGTTCTTTTGTTCTATTTTTACAAAGGCTTAACCAGTTATTTTAATATCAATTAAAAAGTAATTATTTTTGTATGTTCTGTATTCACCTAAGATACCAAATATATACTAAAGGAAATATTTTTTTCATTGTCATCTATATTGTTTTGCTCCTGAGAAACACCAAGTGAATACTTAATTGTCACATTATTTATCTTTCTCATAAATCCTTACTAATTCCAGGATATGTTGGTGCCTCATACAGGAAATAACACACACTTAGAAATGGTCATGAACCAGGACTAATCTAGAAAGACAGCTGTACCAAGCAAGGTCTCTGCCTCCATATTCATATGCATGAATTTGAATTGAATCTGTAGATTCAATTCTTTGGTCGACCATACAACTTCATTACAAAATACTAGAAATTTATTTCTCTGGTGGGGTTTTTTTGCCTTTCTAGCATCATATGCAAAACTGTGCAAACATGCAGTCAGCAACTTCTCACACAGGTCATCTTGTGAGGGATCAATTCAGGATCTGAACACTAAGCACTCAGGAAAAGCACTGCTTGATTTAAGGGATTAATATAGCTCATTGCCAGAAGTCCTTGTCTTTTTCTCTGTGAATAAGGAATTGCTAATGGGAGAAAAAGGGGCCTAATCATCTCTTTTAAGATAGGTTACATGTGCACAGATAGACCCTTTTCGATTATGTCATTGAAGTGCTTCCTCTATATGCAACAAAAGATTTAGGGGACTTGACTGCCAGCACTAAGCACTAAATACATAAGTAATTAATCAGTTAAAACTGCTGAATCTTTTTAGGATTTAGAATTTTTAGGAGTAAAGACTTTCCAAGACATAAAATCTGGAAAGTTTTTACATAGGAAAGATACAAGTTGCAGTAGTTTACAGAAACATAAAATCATGTAAACATTATTTTCACAATAATTGCCATTCCCATTGTAAATACTTTTACAGAGTAAATGCACCTCCTGTCACCCATCATGACCCAGGCTGCTGTTATGCTCAGATTTGTGCCATGCCAGAGGCAATAAAATGACCCCTGCTCTAAAATCTTTACTGCCTTCATCCACATTATCTGAACTGACTGTTCAGCTTTGAGAACTGCCATGTCCTTGGTATGTGTTATTTTTATTGGTGTACTATTTACACGAACAAACCAAAGTCAATAATGATGTGCCTGGAACAAGATATAGCAAGGAAAGAAGTACTAGATGAGATGACAGAACCTGTCAAAGGGAGAGCCTTTACATCTTTAAACATGACTAACAAGAAATAGTTTTCTTTGGTTCTGATCCTGGTTTGTTTCGTTAGTCTCAGTGCAAGATTGGGAAGGAGAGGGGAGGGAGGAAAAAAGAGGGGAGGGGAGGGGAGAAGAGGATAGGGAAAGCAGTTTTATTGCCAGAAAACAATACTGTGTGAAAAACATTATTTCCCATTAGAAAAATAAACAGAAAAAAACCCGAAAAACAAACAAAATCAGATTCTCTGAAAGCCTCAAAGTGCAATTTATTTGTTTTATCAGGAAGCCAGAGGTCAAAACCTCATGACCACAGGGCTGCAGGAATGTGCAATGCAGAGTGCTGCTATGGCACCTCTGCTCACCTCTCCAAGGGTGGCTGCCTTGAATCCTTCAAGGTAGCAAAAGGGAATAAAAGGAAAGAGATTAGAAATTGGATTAGTTAATTCGAGATGTTTTCATTACATGGAAATTAGGATACTTCTGACAGAGGAGAGATTTTACAGGACAAGTTAACCAATATTCAGTTTCCTTACCTGTGCATGTTTGTTTCTTCAAGTGTTTGTAAGATGAAGCTTGAAAAAACACATAGGCATAATTCAATGCAGAACTTTCTTGATTTTGGTTCTTTTCTTCAGATCTCAGTGCGAGAATCTGTAGAAGAAAGTTATTGGGCAAGGTGATCATTGAAACGTAAGTTTCTTCTGTGATAATTTGAAAATATAATATTTGTGTTTTCATGTAAACCCGATGGGTTTATACACAGAATGGCTTCTAAAAGGAATTTCAGAAAAGCTCTACTGTAACAAAGATATTAATGTATAGGTGTGAAATACTGTCCTTCTCTGGACAAAGTTTGTCATATTCCAATTGCAGGATCCTGTTATCCTCCTGTTTCTCTACCCAGCAAACTTGATCTGAACTGTGGGAGCTGATTTTTCTCCTTCAGACTTTAGACTTCACTGGCCTTTCACCTACTTCTCAGAAAAAATTAACAAAGAAATTAATATTTCATGGAAGCAGACAGATTGTAAAAATAATGAGTGCCAAAATAAAAACACACTGTTTTACACCTGTTTAAGCTCCATTTTAATTTCACTTTGTAGAATATGGGTTTAATTAAAATTATGATTAAAACCAAAATTTTATAGAAAATTTTATTTTGTTCTTAAATATTATCTTTTAAAATTGCCTGTGGAAAATTCTCCAAAAAAATTCTTTCAAGTGATTGTTTTTTAATGGAAAAAAAATGTATTATTCTAGTATTTGCTACAAGTTACCATGGTAGCAAAACAGCAATCAGTGCTACTGTAAGACTAGACTAATGTCATTCTGTGTGATTAGATCTATTTCAAAGCAACTAGACAGTATCCATCCTAAGATGCTTAAGTTATTAAGCATTTTAATTTCATTTAAAAATAACATGCAGATTTTTAATTTCAGGAGATAATCAGAGCCTGCTGGAGTAATGACAGTGTCTTCATTTATATTATAGAGGAGGTAAACATATGATCAAGGGAGTCAGATGAACTTAGAAGAGAAATCAAAGGCACAGAGACACAGGAAAATGTTGCCAGACAATTGTAGCAGTGGTAGTTTGTTTAATTCATTTGAGACAACACAAATCACAGTCTGGAGCTGGGCCAGGCAGGTTTGCTCCTCAGAGGAGGGTGTGAATTACCTGCAACCCAGTTATAGACCCCAGAGCATTGCCTCCTCCTTTCCACAAAGCTCTCCATGAGGAGAGAGCACCACCACTCCTGATGGGAGGCAAGAGCTGCTCCTGTACTACCGCCTCCTGTTGCGGAGCTTTGGGCAGAAGCCACTGCCTTGCAGTGCACCAGTGGCACAAAAAATCATAGAATCGCAGAATAGGTTTGATTGGAAGGGACTTTAATGATCATGTAGTCCCAACACCCCTGCCATGGGCAAGGACACTTTCCATTAGCCCAGATTGTTCACAGCCCCATCCAATCTGGCCTTGAACATTTCCAGGGATGAGGCATCCCCAGCTTCTTTGGGAAAGGTGTTTCTGTGCCTCACCACCAACATAGTAAAGAATTTCTTCCTATTACCTAACCCAAACCTACCCTCCATCAGTACCCATGTAAAAAAAGTCTCTCTCCCTGTTTTTTCTAAGCCCCTTTGAGCCACCCACTCTCATGGGATTTTTTGTGACTGTATTACAAGCCCCGCTTCCCTTACCCTCTATTTCAGCCATGCAGGAGGCATAACTTCTGTCAGGAACCGAGCCTGGGGTGCCATCACTGCTGAGCCCCAGTGAGGGTTGTCCCTATTGAGCCATAGAATAGGGTAGGTTGGAAGGGGCCTTGAAAGGTCACATAGGACACTACTTGTCTGTTTAAACCTAGTTACTGTAAAAAAGTAGTTTACAAAACTCACCTACAAATCTAGGCAAAAGCATACCAAAGTCAGGAAAATTCTCCATGGTGGGACATCTTAATGCAATAACCTCTATGTAGCACATCAAGTTACTGATTTGTTTTGGGGTTTTTTTAAGGCAGATGTTTATTACTGTGCCTAATGTCGCCAACAGCATTTTAAGCTTGAAATACACTCAGAAGAATATCCTTAGAATGACAAAAAATAAGACATGGAGATAGAAACACACCATTTTTTTAAGTTTGCTTGTTTCATCTGCCTCAAAAAAGACAGCTTTAGTGAAACTGTAATGTCCTGGTTTTCTCCAATCTGAGTAACTACATCTGCATCCTATAAACTGGCTGAGTGACCTTCTGTTTTAGCTCCATTTTGGTATCCAAGCCAGTTATGTGGGGCACAAGCATGGCTTTCTGAAACTCCAGTGCTCAGCACAACAGAGTGACCCATGGTTATTCAGAAACCTTTGTTCACTGACCATGACTCCACATTGATGACCATGGTGCTGCTAGGAAGGAGACAGAAGCATGGAGGAATGAGAGAAATTGTAAAGAGTTAAAACGAGATTTATTTGGTCTTACTTTCATTTAAACTGCTGTTGTTGTCATGCTTTAATGTACTTACTTCAGTTACCATCATTTTCAGGTCATCACAGGTCGTTTTTCTGCCGTTTCACTTCCTGTACATTCACATATCAGCATCCACTTCTCAACCTTATCAGTACTTTACCCATTTTTGCAAACATTGCCAAAATTCTTTCTTAAGCTCTAAAACTCAGAAGTATTTTGCTTGAAGTTTGCTGCTTCTATTTCAGACTTGAAGGAGGCTTTTGTGTCCAAAATATTGTCTGTTTTCTTTCCAGATAACTTGCTTGGTCTATAAAAGATATCACTTACAAGTCTTGTCCTGTTTCAAAAAAATCAGTGTGTCTCCATGTGAGTTTTAATATTAGAAGCAGTGTTGTTTCCTGTGGCAATACACAAGATAATTGAAATTAATATTCCTTGAGGCTCCTGTATTAGTTAAAAATCATCAATGATAAAAAAGCAGAGATTTCTATGTTTTTATAGTATGTATGATATACTTGTAGATATAAAACCCTTTAGCTAACCCTCCTGAATACTTTTTCCTCTGAATACAGACACTCTGAGCCACAGGTGCTGTCCAGACAGTAGAGGTGGGATGAGTTTCAGTTTGACTGAATTCACTGCAATTTTTCGAAAAGCTGCTGCCTACAGAATGTGTGGGCAAAGGAACGTTAAAGCAAGGAGACAAAAATTAATTGTGAAAAGTGAATGGCATGAAAAATATTTGTCTGTCCCGTTCACATGTGGCTGTGCAGATCTGGAAGAGAGGAAGACCTTGTCAGGCTGGGGAACATGCAAGACCTGGTTAAAGTTTTTTCTGGCTATGGTGCCCCAAAGACTCCAGTGTCTCCCATGCTGTATCAGGCTGCAAGCTGCTCTATTTTCTCCTTTTCTGGCATTAGCAAGAAGCAATCTCTTGAAGGAACATTTTGGATATCCTTGTATTTTTCCTAGACCTCCTTTCTTCCTGGAAGCAACTTGACCCTTGGCGTTTATATTTCTCTACTAACACAAAAAAATTACTCAGCTTAAAGGAAATTTCAAAATGATTACTAGTGTGATAGGTATTGATGAAGCAGTAATACTATTTCTGCTTCACAAAATGCATGCATTAATTCATCTCTGGCTCTAAGAACTGTGCTGCTAAAAAATTTAGCTGAAGTTTTATTGAGAGGTTTTTATGACTGACAAAATATGTATTTCATATAGTCAGGGTGTTTCTGTCACAAATCCTGAATATTTTACTGCCAATATTCAATCTTTCAGAAAAATTAGCTCCATAAAAACAGTCATAAAACAACAGTAAAAGGAATTTATCTTTACATGAAAATATATATCTTGAAACAAATAGTTTTAAGCAAGGAAGAGGAGATTTACAAAAGCATTGCTTCACTCATCATACAATTTCTTCTTTTTAATTATAACTGTCAGACTCTGTCTAAGAACATGAGAATTCAATTTGCTTAAATATGAATTTTATAAGTATGAAAAAGGGTTAAGAAAAAATAAAGACATTTCATCTGTCTAATAAGAGATATTTCCTCAACTGATAATCTTGGTGATTAATGAACTGAACAACTACATTTTGTTTCTAGGGTTTGGGGGTTTTTTTACAGACTGACAACTGTTAGCCGTCACTTTGAGGCACTGCAAAATTACATATGGCAGCTGTTCATTAAGAAGATGATTTAAAAAAACACTTGCAGCATTTTCTTTTTAAATTTGTCCCCATTTAAAGTAGTTTGTGATTCATTGTCAAAGAGATAGCTATAGGCATTATAAACATTACAAACTATCCTGCTTCTCAGAAACTGATGGGTGAAACAATATGTATGTAGCAATTCCAGAAGTAGTAAAACTCCCATAGTTTTTCATATATTACTAGTCTATGGCATGCTATGACATGCTATAGTGTCTTATATGTCTAACAAAAGTAAGATATATAAAACTTTTAAAATGTATTTGCCTTGGTTAAGTCACAGAATCACAGACTTATAGAATGGCTTGGGTCAGAAGGGACTTTCAAAATCATCGCAAGAATGGGAACACCTTCATTAGATCAGTTTGCTAAAAGCCTCACTCAGTCTGGTCTTGAACCACTTCATGTGTTCAAGTGTTTTATAAGTTATATTTTATAAAAGTTATATTTTGATGAAGAAAACATAATTGTTCTGCATTCAAGTAAAATGGACGTCTCTGTCAAAGAAGGATTCAGATATTTAATCATCCAAGTGAAGTCTGTTGGATGTATCTGACTATCCAGCTGATAAATTGACAGCTATTCTGCTGAAATACACCATCTTTATCAAAAGAAATCTGCAGTTTGCATGAAGACAAGTTCACATCATATTCAGTGGATCATATTCAGAGTGGCATTATGGCCACTGTCATCAAGAGAATATATCTAAGTGTTCTTGAATCAGCAGTTGTTGTGATACTTGTGGTGGCAGTACAGATACGTTCCCCTGTAAAGTTGAACTCACCCTAATCTGTAGCTGGAGTCATCTAGTCGTGTCTCCTAAATACACTTTTTCTGCTTCTTCATATACAAGGAATAGTCCCTAAAACACATAGCTGAAATAAAGAAAAATAACAAAACCAAAACAGCAAAAGAAAAAAAAAGGCATTGTCTCACAAAAAAATTTTCTCCTTTTGATATATTCTGCATTCTGAAGACAGCTAACTGAAAAATATATTTCCCTTTTCTTCTGCACATGCTTAATTTCAACATTGCTTGAAAAATTTCATTTCAAATTCTAGCTCCGTGAAAGAATAATGATCCTTTTTGTATGCTAGATTTCCAGTCCTGGGAATTTTAAATTGTCTCTTCACAGTGATAGAACAGCAATGGGATGATTCTAATGTGAACGTTCCTATTTCCTTTTCTTCTTTCTTATTAACAAAACAATAGTTTGAAGCGTGACTCATTTTTGAGAAGCCAGAGCTATTGGTTTCAATTCCTCCAGTGAAAGGTGAGGTGTGAATGTAAGAGAGCTCAGGGGTCTCATACCCCTGAGTGAAAAAGTCATTCCTGTTGTAGACTCTAGAACTTCTAGACTAGGTGCACAAAAAAAAAAAATAAAAAGGGAAGTCTGAAGCTCTGAAAAGACAGTACCATCTGTTTGTAAGGTAGCACTGAATGCAATTCCTGTTTCTCTGTTTGCTCTTTGCTCAGGAACTGGAGCCAGCCTTGCAGTGATTTCTGTGTCCTGTTGGATTTTCTGCTGCACTGGGAGCAGACAATACTGGAAACCATCAATTGCCCTTGAAAGAAGGGTTTGTTATGAATACAGGGTTGTTTTCTCTCTCTTGTGCAGGTGAATGGAAATAGTTGACTTCAAAACGTCTTTAAGATGTTTGACAATTGAATAGGAAAACCTTCGAAGTCCTTGTGAAAACAATGTCTTTCTAGGCACCCTTTTAAGTGTACTGGCAGCAACCACAATTAGCAGAGCAGGCTGACAAAATTTCTGGAAGTGCCACATACTCACTGTACCCTGTGTAACCCCTGAGAATCAACCAAAAGGGAGAGCAACTTCCTTCCCCCTTACAGGAACCACTGTTGTAACATCACAGCAAAACCGAAGGAATCTCAGATTGTTTCAAAGTGGAAAATCATTTCACTTATTTGGACATTCTAATCTCCCCATGTAAGGTTCATAAACAATGTGCTGTGGAGTATTTGCCTTTCTGTCTTTCCTGACCTTGCAATCTGGTCATAATTTCTGAACACAGATGCGTGCAAGCACACAAACACTCCATGAAGTTTTTTCTCAAAAAATTGAGTGGGGGTCAAGAGGCCTTGAAGGACTTTGGCATTTTAACTTTTAGAAAGATGAGGACCTAGAAAATGAGAGCTGACATGCATATCAGTCATACCATTTTTTAATATAAATCTTTCATATAGATGCAAGTGACACGAAACTTTGCTGCAAAAGTAATGACATCTTATAATTTATTTTTTTAAGAGAAAAAAGACAGTTTTCTCCCAGGTGAAAACTGTGAAAGACATGGTTGTGCTTCTTGTTTCCTGCTGACTGTGTTTAGGTGATTCTCCATTCAGCACCTGTGTCTGAAGCTCCTTTCACTCTCTTTTGAGGAACCTGGGACCTAACTCTTAAATATGCTTTGGTGATCTCATAACTAATGCAAAGATATTGCCATCCAAAGCCTAGAGCTACTTCAGAAGGAAGTAAAGACCCCTCTGAGTTTGGTATCTAAAATGCTTAACACCTGTTAATTTCTATGGCAGTTTGACACATCAACACCCTTAAAACTCTGCCTTATTATTACTAGGTTAAAATGTCTGGCTGAATTCTGTTTTTTCTCTATAACCTTTCATTATAGTATTTTAGTTTTATGTCCAATACCTATTTTGTATCATTAGTGAAGGTTTTAAGACTTATAGTGTAGGTTATATACCTTTAAATAAAGCCAGCAGAGTACAGTACTTGAAACCTTAAAGGTGGTGACTTTTGTAACCTCCCAGCTTACACAGACCATACTGCCTCCACGTGAATGCCACCAAGTTATTTTAAGAAAATGTGCATATGTTAAATTAATCACCTTAATTGTAAGCAAATTTAAAATAGTTTCAAGCTTAATTTCTACAAGTGAGAGTATTTATTTAAGGCATCAACCAAAGTTTTTCTGTTGTTTTTTAAATAGCTTCACAAATTGAAGGAAACATTTAAAAAAGAAGGTGATAACATTTTCCTATTCTTGCTTCAGGCACATAAATGTTATTTCCTCTGCAATGTCATGTATTGGCCATCTGAATCTTGATAAATCAGAAGATAGATTGCAGTGGAGCTCTATGTATTTAAGTATCAAGCTGATCCATAACTTTCACAGCAACCAAAAGCCATTTCTTGTCAGTGCTGTCCAGAATATATCCTGACAGTTCAGTGGGAGTTTCAGTGCCATTTATTTTCAAATCAATACTCAATTACTAAGAGGAAGATTCACTCCCTTGCCCATTTTCAAGATGAAATTATGGACTAGGGCAATAACACTTAGTCAAGGCAAGCCACTGTCCATTAACTCATGATGCTACCAAAAAGCCATCCAGACACTTTATTAAAGCTCAGTCTTTTTTCAGCTTTTAATTAATCATTGTGAAAAAGGCCTTTCACATTGTGACTGATGACCAGAAAAAACAATTTTCTCCTAACTGCCTTTTAATTTCAACTCTGGGAGTGCTCATTGACTGAATCTCACAACAACCCATCAATGCTAGTTTTTAATGTGTTTTCTCCTTTGTTATTGAGAAGAATGGAGTGGCAATGAGGCTTTGTGCTCCTCTTCATAACTCAAGTAATTGATTCAGTAAATGCCTCACATTTGCTAGTGGATAAAAAGTGCTGTCAATGTAGATAGTAGGTACTATATAAATTACTCCATTAACAGGAAATAAAGCTATTTACAATTTTTTAAAGTGTAAAGTGCAAGTGGCTTTAAAAAAAAGAAAGAAGTACTACTTCTTACATGTCTGTATGGGCTTTTTTTTTCCCCTGTAAATACTAGTAATAGGATATAAAGGATCAAGGAAAGATTAGCAGATGAAGGCTGCCATCCTGCAGCACTATGCCTATGTGAGTCGCCTATTGCAAACTATTCTTGAAGAAGCTGAACACTAAAGTAACTCTTGTGGAAAAACTCAAACTACTCCTCAACAGTGGTCATGTAGCATAAATCTTGCTTTTCTTTTTGGTTATTTTGCGCACTGGACACTGGAGGATAAGAAATGAAAGAGACTTTTCTGAGAAAAGAAAAAAAAATGAATTATAAGCAAAGAGATGCACTGTGTGTTTGCAGAAGCAAAGCATTCACTGAAACTACTTTGTGTCTTCCAGAAATAGAATTTTCCTCTACATTTGACAGAGATTTCTAGGAAATGCATACCTGGTAAAGCAGTGCTCTCATCAAAGAATGGCAGACAGAATATAATGCTACAAGTAGATACACTTTGTATACTACTGCTGTCCTAAAACAATAATAGATACTTGGAAGAGTTTTTTCTTTACATATTTTATATATTTTTTTTTATGTAAGCCTATGTTTTTGTGCTCACTTGCAAATAAAAAAATGACTCAATTGACAAATGTTCACAAATGGCAATATAATAAAATATATTACTTTATTATCATGAATAATACAATAATAATGGAATAGATAACTGCAGCATCAGATGTGACTGTTCTAAGACCGTACTTTAAAGATTAGGTACCTTCTTAACTTCGAACCTTCTTAAATTTTTCTGAACGTATTCCCTCAGAAATACTTGTGTTAAGGTAGGTCTATTGATTAAAGACCAATTGTATTGCAAATAATGAAACATGCCAAAACAAAGTATTCTATCAAAACAATCCAGATTGATGAACCTTGACATAGACAATGGCCTATACATGAAAAAAAACCATAAACATGACAACAGTTTAAGAGTCTTGCTCTCATTTAGAAAGGATTATCTGAAGGTATTTTCCAACTCATAAGGCACATTAATTTTCTGGCATTGTGAAAGTGAAAGGAAAAGTTACCTATTTTATCAGTGCACAGTAGAAGAATAACTAGAAATACAGGAAAGACTCACAGAAATTAAAATAATGACAGTCTATTTGTAAGGACTCAAACAGCTGAGAATCCTTTCTTAACCAGAAGGAGGGACAGCCATGGACTGCAATGGGACATGGATAAAATACAGAAAATCCCCCTATGTAAGGATTAGTATCGAACACGTAATCCCTGGTCCTTGTTAATCAGCAGTTCCAGATTACTGTACCTTTTTTTGTAAAGATGAATAAAATTAGCTATTAGTCAAGTAGTGATTTTTTGCTGGAAAACAATATATAAATGTTTAGTAGAGTCTTCATGACACTAGAACAGGTTTGACAGGGAAGCTGTGGTTCCACACAGCTGCTAGTGCAAGGCCAGGGCTTTTAGCAACCTGATCTAGTTGAACATGTCCCTGCCCATGGCAGGGTGGTTGGAACAAGATAATCTTTAAGGTCCCTTCCAACCCAAACCATTCCATGATTCTGTGGTTCTGTTTTATTATTAGAAGCACTGAATTCCAGCACTGTTTCTCCCAATTTTATGTTCATTCATGAAATAAAAGAGATTTTCTTTCAAAATCCACTTTTTTTACACTTTAGTTCTACTACCCATAACAGACCGAGTATGGTTTCTCAGACTTTCCCAGGCTGAAAGTATTAAATAAATGGACCTTTTGTCCCTTCCATGTAGGAAAGTCACAGAACAGACTTGTCTGATTATCATTACAGTGCCCTGCTCTAAACTTTGGATAAAATCTTCTGGCTTTGTGATTCTCTCATTTACCACAGAAAGCAAAATACTTCCACATGCCCTTAATGTTGCATGTGGAAGTATTTGGTATATTGTGTGTATCATTTAATATTCATTCTTCCAGTATGGAATAAGACAATTGAATGAGATTTTTCCAGATGTAGTTAATTTTATAAAGCCACATAATGCAGATCCAGAATCAGCCTACCAACAAGGAAGGGTCGACTTTTGTGATATCCCAGATGATGCTGGGATTCTTGCACAGCTTGTGTGTGCAAGCAGTGATGGATTCTGCATTTAGTGAGATCACTAGTACCCATTATGCATCAGTGCCCTTAGAAACATCTGTGAGGAATTCATCTAAAGTTGTATTCACACAATTATTCTTGAGTTGCCATGGCAATTCTCAAGAGAACCTCTGAAAAGGATAACATAGCTGAAGTGAACTTGGACACCTTATCCTGAATTGTGAAGTTTAGAGGTCAGAAGTTCACTACCAGGCATCATATTTAAAAAGCTTTCTCTGAACAGGAGAATCAACATTGTGTTCACTACCAAGGAGTGTTAGAGACTAAAATATTTTTTCTGTCTTTGTTAACAAGAATCTTCACTGTCCAATCTCTACCCTGCTTTACAGTTGCATACTTTAAAGTAAAGAAAGTACTCCAAAAATTCTATTTTGTTGTCAAATTCTTTGAATAAAGTAGACAAAATTGAACCCATGCATTATATGATTGTTGGTGTATAAAGCAAAATTATTAGCTGTCAAGGTGATTATTACATGTTCCTTTTCACTGTGTCTTTACAACACTTATTTAAGTATCACTAAATCACTGCTTTGTGCCATTTCACAGAATCACAGAATAGTTGTGGCTGGAGAGGTGTCTTGAGAGGCTATCCAGCCCAAGCCTCTGCTCAGAGCAGGACCACCTAAAGCAGTTTGTTTATGGCCGTGTCTTATTGGTTTTGAATGTTTCCAAGGTTTGAGACTTCACAACCTTCCTGGGTAACCCATTCGAAGATTTGGCCACACTTACAGTAAGAATCTTTTTCATATGTTTTTAATGTCCAACAGGAATCCCAAATTGTTTTCTTTAAAGTTGCTTTCCAACCAGTCAGCCCACAGCCTATCCTGCTGCATGGAATTATTCTTCCCAAGGTGAAGAAGGACTTTTGTATTTTCCTCTGATGAACTTAATGAGATTCCTGTCAGCCCATTTCCACTGCTTGTCAATGTCCTTCTGAATGGCAGCACAACCACCTGGTCTATCATCCATTTTACCCCCTTAGGTATAGCCTGCAGACCTGCACTCAGCTTCATCACCCAAGTAATTAATGAAGATGTAAACCAGTGTTGGCCCCCAGTATTGACCTTGGAGTATTCCACTAGTGCCTGGCATCCAGGTGGACTTTATGCCTCTAGACCCAGCTGGTCAGGCATTTTTCAGTCCACTCCCTTGTTCATTTACCGACTCTGCACTTCATTAAAGTTTGTCAATAAAGACATTATTGGAGACAGTGTTGAAAGCCTTACTAAAATCAAGAATAACAACATTCACTGTTCATCCTTTGCCCACCAAGCCAGTCTTTTAATTGAAGAAAATTCTAAGGTTTGTCATGGAATCATAGATTTTTTTAAGTTGGGAAAAGCCTCTAAGATCATCAAGCCCAAACAATGGTGAGGTGTGATTTCCCCTTTGTGAAACTATTCTGACTACTCCCAGTCATCACTTTCCCTTCATACATTTTGGAATTGTATTCAAAATTATTTGTTCCACCACCATCCCCAGTATCATGGTAGGCTGACAAGCTCATAGTTTCCCTATCTTCCTTCTTGTTGAACACAGGCGGGACATTTGCTTTATTCCAGTCTTTGGGAACCCACCCCAGTTGCCATGACTTTTCAAAGCCAATCAAAAATGGCTTTCAGTGACATTGGTCAACAGTTTCACTACTTCCTGTAGATAGTTTAGACTGATGTTGATGAAGACCACGAGCCCTTTCTCTCTTGCAAAATGGAGATGGATTATTACTGATGTTGTCTAGTCTTCATTACCCTACCCATAAACGTATTTTAAATTATACCATAATTTCCACTGTGTTAATCTTAAAATATCAATGTGGAAAAATCTGTTCTATGAAAACTACAGAACAGTTTGATATAACATGTATTTAACAGCTAGACTGAATCAAAGTGTATAATAATCTCTTGGATTTGGAAATTTTTTAAAATTCTTTCACATCAGAAAATTTAATTCAATTCTAGTAAATATTTTTGCAGAAGGTCAGATGTAACAAGACGTCATTTGTGTATTTTCAAGAATATAGGAATTAAATGTGTTTGGGTTTGTTTTCAGAAACTTTTGAGCATTGCTCAGAGATCACTCGAATGTCACATTTGCCTTGGAAACACCTGACAAGGTTCCACAGACCAGGTTACATCCCTATCTTTCTTGGCATTTGGTCTGGTGATAAGGCAGAGTTTATGAGAGAAGTTGCAGATTATGTAGATCTTCTCTACCTGAGCTCCTCTCAGGGAAGTGCATGTTGTCTTATCATGCACTTCCACCAGCCAACTCTGCTTCCAGCTGTCTGCTGTTGGTCAGGAACAGCAGAGTTAACACAGAATGTGTATCCATCGGCACAGTCACTATTTTGCAGTTTCTAAATGAAAAGACTAGTTTTTAACCCATCAGAATTGAGAATGATAGAACTATTTTAGATATTATTTTCAATTAGATAATGAAAAGGTACCCATGTCACCCTTACAAGTTAATTCTAAACCATGTTTTTAAACAACCTTTGTATAGAGGTTTGCCATTAAAGATAGCTACATTTGGAGTAGTACTACATGGAGTAGACCCTTCCTAGCCATTTTAAAGCTTTATAATTTCAAAGCTTGTTTAAACAATGTTTTTGAGACACAGCTAAAATAATAGCACAGTTGATTGATTACTGATGACTGCATACTGTAGACAATTAACTTTCAGACAGCTACATTTGAGAGCCATGTGGCATGGCAGGTTACTCTAACTAATGAAACAGAGGAACAGAGATGTAGTATAGAACATACATCTCAAATGTGGAGGTAGAAGAAACTGATTTTAGGGACAGGTAAATGAGTAAAAAGAGGAGACAAAATTATTGTCAGACATACATTTATATTTGAATCAGTATCTATGCCATCTTGCCCATGTCTTTGAAGGAATCATCTCATCTAAATCTGATGTAAAGGCTCGATTACCTGTTTATTTGTCATTCCTGAGAAATGTTTGTCTCACCTGTTCTTAATGGTTTTCAAGGAGGCAGACTCCTTAAACTTTTAATGCAATCTATTCCAATCATTAAATATCCACTTTGTCAGGCAGTGTTTCTTCTTGTCTAAATTTGAATTTGACTTGCTGCAGTTTAAGTACCAGCAATATTTCTTGCCTTCTTGAGGACGTAGAAAACAAATTGATTTCAGCATTTTCCATTTCCATATTTGAAAAGTATTATCGAAGACGGGATTCAGCACACTTACATGGTGCCATCTACATGTGGATTCCCATGTGTGATGTATATGTCAGCTCTCATTATAGTTAATTATAAAGTGTGATTCCTTAGACAACACAGAATGCTCATGTGGGAATGCCAGATATGACAGGTTCTACTATGCCCTCCTGGAACATCAGCTGGAGGCAGGACATGTCAAAGCTTTTAAAATAGTCCTAAATTCCCAAGTTTGGTTGATTGATTTAGGCCCTTAACCAATATGACTTACGATACAGAGACTTGCATTGGTAAAGAAAGAGTAGTGTTATTTAAACCTGTAAAGAAATAAGAAGTTCAGCATATTGTTCTCATAACATTTTGAAACCATCTAAACGGCAGATGTTATTTCTGTGGATCACACAGAAATAACATTAGAATAACAGAGTACATTAGGATGAGCAAACCAGGACAGCTAATTCTCCAAGCTTAGCAAAGAAATCTTGCTGAGCCGTGAGACAATCTTTCATTGCCTATCATCTCTGCGTAACTAAAACACGTTTCATATTGTGCCATTTACTAAACTAACAGACTAAAAGTAACTTATGGACTTGAATCTCAACACTAAGATTGGGAAAACTAATCACATTAGTAATTTTAGCACTGTGCAACAGGAAATGCTCTGATGTTGGCAATGTAGAACCCTGAATATTAAAAACAAACAAAGAAATAAAAATTAGCTTGAAATCTAAAAAATTCTGGAGATAAATGGCTCTTCTATAACAAATTTTAGAATTAATTTAGGGAAAAAATTTATGTTAGTTTGACTCTTAGTTTGAAGTGATATAAAAACTTAGAGAAACTACAAAGGCTTCAAAATCATTGGTTCCATAAATTGCCTTATTTATTTGATAGTTTTGAAGATCTGTGTCAAAATTTGACTATATACATATCTTTAAAACATTATATTGAAATAAATTCACATTTAGTGCAATTAGACTATCTTCCTAAATTCTTAACAATATTTGGTATATGTTATATTAGGTTTTAATAATACTATATAATTTTTGAGTTTCTTCAGTGTCACATTAACATAAAAAACCACAACATAATTTATAATGGAGTAGAATAAAAGTTTGCATTTTTAGCAGGTTATAGAAGAGAACATTTTAAATTAATGGAAATGACTTATGGCCTTTTCAAAACTCTCTCTTCGAATGGATCTTTCCTATGAATGTCACATATCATATATGCTGATCTACATTGCTGTCATTGCAGATTTACCCTCTTTATTTTTAAGAGTTTGTCTCCTTTCAAGGTTCCATTGTCTAATAAAATCTGACTTGCTAGTTTGGTAGCATGTGGTCTCGCTGAGGAGCACATATACAAGAACAGTGAGAACAGGCTGATTAAATCGTTAAGCAGGAATCTTTTGTTACATAAGTAATAAGATATTTATGAGCAAGATACCACGACTTTACACAGACTTCGTTAGACTCTTACAGTAGATTAACAACAAAGTGTGAAGAACTCTGTTTTGAATAAACAACAAAGACGACTTCCCAAGATAATTGCTTCATCCAGCCTGTGCCCAGCATGCACAACACAAGATGTTTACTTATCTGAAGCTGCGTCCCATAGAACTGCACAGAATTGTGTTTAGGTGCTAATTTTAAACACTGGATTGTAAAGACAAGCTAACAAGAAGGATTTGGGTTGTGCCTGTTCAGCTGGCATGAATACGGAATAGCACAGGTCACTGGTAACCAGCTGAACTCTGCTGCTGAAAGGACAGAAATAAACAGTGCTGATGCTACTGACTTACCTCATTGGAAATAATGGTGTAGTTGGTGTCAAGACATTATTTTAAATATCAAGCAGACTGCAATCTCTGTGAGGCATAAAGGTCAGGAAATGCAGAAAATATATTCCATGTTCAACCTATTTTAGCATAAGATCTTGTAAAAAAAAACCTACAGAAATTCACCTTAAGCAGAATGAAAAAGGAAAGTAGATTTGCATGGTGACATCTTTTCCAAAAGTAAGCTACTTTTTTTTTTCTCTACTTTTAAGAAGATTATTTACAAAGAATATACTAATTTAGTAAATATTAGGGAATAATATAAGTGCTGAAAATGTAAAATACATCAGTCTTAAATATTATAAATTTCCAAGTAAAATGAAACACAAGTGTTTCCTTTTACCTCTTAGCTTTCAGTTTACTTAATTTACATTAAAATATTATGACTCAAAATCGTGTATACATGTAAAGATTTGATTTTGATGGGATTAAGATTTCAAATTATGGGAATCGATAAGCTTCTTCTGACTGTCACTGCACGTGAACTCACAGAGTTTTGGATAAGAAAGTCTGTAGCAGAAGACATGACTTTAGCTTTTCATACAGGGAGAATAAGAAAAATGGAGCTTGATTCTTCTTTTCTCACTTTCCAGAGAAAGGAGGGAAATGCAGGGACACTTTCACCTTTGAGATGATTATTTCAGCTTCTGGGTGTCCCTCTAACACCGGAGGCAACGTTTATTCAGAAATGAATGCTCATGTGGGAAAGATTACCACCTCTGAAGTTAACCCAGAGTAAATGGAAGAGTTTGAATTAGTTACTGTATGCTAGAAATTTCAGAACCATAAGCAAAATATTTTAAAAATAATATTATTTCTGAGACAGACAACCCCTCAAAAGTTTATGTCCAATGAACTTTTGATGACCATGATGTCAACATGCAGAAATAATCAAGCTTTCACCACAGCTTCAATTCCCTTTTAGCCCAAGGCAGCTAAAACACGCTCCTGAGGTAGACCTTTCGTTACTAGATTGTAGACCCAAAGTGGTTTTCTGCTTTTTACAGCACAATGGATCTTTCACTCTCTTGTACCTAAGGGCCTGAAGGCAATTAGAGATGTAAAGGTACTTTCTCAGCCTGTCACTGGGGAAACATAGACTTGGAGCCATATAAACTGTCACAGAAAACAAATCTGAATCTCCCTCTCTTAATTTATTCAATTAAATAGCTGCAAATAGAGAGAATTTCACCAGTTTCTGCATGGAAAGGCAGTGCTGATCTGAATATAGAGAGGACCTTTGAGCACAAATAGGTGAAGGCAAATCCACGTTATCCTTCATACAGAAGGAGCGGGAGACAATACATGCCAATATACTTCATGCTTCCTGCTCTAGGCAGACCATTTTTAATTTGGGTCAGTCTTGGACTGGCAGATGAAAGGCCACATCTTCCTGTGCATTACAAAAAGAACCAAAACTTGGGCCTGCCTACTGCTCTGAATGTTAATAATCTAAATCAAAAATGCCATAACACAATACTTAACTTTTCTGACATTTAATGTGAAGTCAGAGAGACAAACACTGACTAGGGACAATTTTAAACTAATTCTTTAGTACTATATGTTTATTTTTCCACTTCTTTTATATGAAAATCTTTCTTTCAGAGATATAATATTAGCAAGATAAAAAAGAAACTAGTTAAATTTAAAATTAAGTGAATTTCTTTGTGTTTAGCTTTCTATAAATACAGAGAATAACTTACAGCTCACAGGATGCTAAAATAAAAGAAACACTGAGACTGAAAATCCATGAATCATAATGTATGAGCTGGAGTACAAGGAGGCATGTTTATTCCAAGTAAAGAATTTATTATATGAGATTGATGTCCAATTAAATTAAAAAAATAACATAAAGTTTGCAATTGCTCTGCTTAATACTTACCACCCCCTGCACAATGTATTGTTTGAATATGTCAGGACAGAATAAGCCATTAAATATTTATTAGTAAATTTAATCATGGCAAATTATTTCCCCCTCATTCAGTATATAATAGTACAGCAATCAAGCTTCATTGTTTCACGGTAATCACTGCATCAACAATCTGTAATCATATATAAAGCTTCTGAAAAATTAGAGGAGCAAAGAAAGAGACATCTCTTTTGGTAACTAGTTCCCCTTCATTTCTTCTGAACAATTAAAATACCCATATACATTAACAAGATGGAACACTCTGAGACACAGGTCTCTAGTAGCAAGCATTGGAAGCTGCAATACATTTGCTTGTTTTACTTTGTGGGTGGAAGTAGATTTATTATTTTTCTTTATGAATAAACTGCCAACATGCTAAGAGAGTTTTTAATGTTGTTTATTCTTCCTCAAAAGTGAGATTGACTACATGGTTTAGAAAGAACTTCAGGTTTCTTTACATTTTTACTTCAGCAGAATAAATCTTAGAAAAGATTTTGCTTAACTTCAGAAAGCCACAAATTCTTTTTGAAAAACAATTTGCTTAAAAACAGCACAGAGTTTTAGCTCACAGAGAGCCAAATATCTGAAAGCCAGAGAGAGATAGAAGTTGCTATTTGCTATCCATTACTGAGCTGGATCAGCTTCTCATCTTGAGCCAGCAAAAAGCCAAGAATACTTTGAACACCAGGTGTTTCAGGTACTGCTTAGATGCCAACACATGGCTAAACATAAAGGGGGCTATAAAATAGATAATATTAATATTAATGTTAACAATAACACTAATAACAACAATAGCATCAAAAATATAATTAGGGATCAACAAAAACCACCACCGACAATATGATTAGTACTCCATGGACAAGTAGAATTTGTGAAGAAATTTTTACTGTGAAATGTATGTTATCCTTTCCTTAATAAAAAAAGTTTTTTGAAAATAACTCCTTTAATATGGGTATGGTTAAGTAAATTGTAAAATGTGACACAGATCCCTTTTAAGGTGATTTACTTGCTTCTCTGATACTTTCTTTTCAATTTTCTCCTTGATTTACTTCTTCCTTTTGTATCTGGTCAAAATCCATATTTTAAGTTTCTGAAGGCAAGGAGTGTCTTTTTAGCATCTATCACTCAGGGGTCTGGATTGGTATTAGTAGGTGAAACAGTAATTCAAAGAAATAATCTTTTTTCAGGATTTAATCTCTGGAGTTGCTCATCATAACCTTGTGCCATCACAGAAGCTGAAGCACAGAGGATGGGAATTTTCCCATTTTCCTATGTAAAAGTCAGTATTCAAGGACAGGATTATGAAACATTTAAGATATCTCCATTGTTGTGGACTTAACATGAAAGGCACATGAAAAAGCAAAACCTTACAAGGTTGTTATTTTTTCAGCAGTATAAATAAAATGAGACGTGTTAAACTAACCTCAGTTTTTACAGTTCATCTTTCTTTGGCCATGTAATTTGTTCAGCTCACTTTTCATGGTACTATAACTTCATGCAAAGCAAATTTCAGAATTTTGATAGAATACCAATGAAACACAACTAAACAAGGTCAAGATTATATTTTGTCAGACTGATTTTCAGAAAACTGAGTTTTATTCACATTCAATCTTTCTTCTAATTTTCCTAGTCAATAGCCTGGTTTTACCACTAGAAATACTGGAGCACATCTTTTGCATAATATTCCTGTCCATAAACCTTTAAAATAAGAATAAATTATTAAAAAAAAAAAACAAACAAAAAAAACCAAACAGATGAGAGAACAAAGGAGAACTTACATTGGAACTAATTAAGCAAATGAACAGTAAGTCATTCCGTGCTGTGGCAGGCTCAGTAGGAATAGTAGGCTGGACATGAGCACTTCCAGCTTACCTCAGTACCTGGAAATCATCCCAGCTATGTTTCCATTCTATTAGCATTCTGCTTCTAACATAGCTGCATTTCAGGCTACTTCTATTACTACAAATATTTTTAAATCTCTTCAGCTCAGCTCTCAACTACATGATGGAAGATGATAGCAAATACCCACTTCCACTCACATCTATGTATTCCCATTCTAATTAACTGTCTTGGGCAATTGTGACTTCAAAATTTTTTTTCTTGTTTTCCCAGTTGATCAAAAGATTCATAATTTATAAAATATCTGAAGAAAACCTTTGAGACTCTATGAATTCAAGCCATAAGATATCACGGCCAGCCCCATGCATGTCCTGGATCTCTAAAAGATCTCAAGAACTCTTAAAATTCCACCTTAAAAATAAACAGTTATTGTTGCAAATCTTGTTTATAACAAACAATACCGACTTTTTTCAAGCAGTGTCCACTTCAATCACTTGAATAATTTTCCATCTTTTAAGATTAGCTAGAGGGTTTATGTTTTTTTTAATTATTTTCAAATGTGGGTTTAGAACAAAGATAAAGAATAATAGCAAAATAGAATTTTATTGGGAACCAAAAAAGCCTCCCATGAGTAATTAAGTGCCTTTATTCAGTTCAAGGGTGAAGTAAAAGACATTAAAACTCTGGGAGATCAACACTGCATTTTTGTTCACATAGACTCATTGAGCCTCAGGCTCACTGTTGTTATAGACACTTTCAACCCTGCTCAGTTTGTGTTTTGTTTAGTTAATTTAACAGATGTGCATAGCTTGCAATCATGATTTTGTATCTATTGTACTTTTTAATAGTCTGGAAAGAAAATAAATTATGGTGGGTCACTCCATCCTTAGGCAAGTTAGATAAAAATTTTGACTATGTGAAAAAATGGTATTTCTTCTACTAGCAAACCCAAAAGTACAAATGTTTCTTCTTGGCATTCTTCTTCTGCCCGTTTCAAAACTATACAATGTTCAGAAAAAGACTGACTTTTTTAAATGGTATTTCAGATTTTAAACCATTCTAACATTTTTTGCAAGAAAGGAAAATCAAAACTTCTTTTTTTACTGAGCAGTTCTCTACACAAGCAGGGGATGTTCAATCTTATTAGTGTTCAAATACTGTTAAAGCACAGAGAAGGGTTTCCTGCAGAAATGAATCACTACATGTTTTTCCTTCAGACAAGGCCAAGCCTTGTCAGTATTTGTTAGTTGTCGTCGTTGGGATGCTGTGTATTTTTAGTTTTGCTCTAGTAAAAACCAGTATGTATCTCCAAGGCATTTTTTTTTTCAGGATATTCTGATTTTTGGAACCTGAGTATTCCAGTGGTCTTCTATCCTCTGGCCACAAAATATCTAGCTTTCTGTCTTAAAACCAGCAGGACCACTATCCCGTATCTTAAAACCTTTGACACGAAATATATTTGTGAAGCTTCAAAGCATCCAAGCAAATGCAAAGTGAATATAAAAAAGCCATCTCGTATAATTTGTTTTTTGACATATACCAGGGTCATCAAATATTCAAAAAGCAAGAAAGCAAAATAAATCAACATCATGATTTAAAATGATGGCTTATGTCATTTAACAGAAACATAGGAGCAATGCAGTCTCTCTGTCCATAAAGCCATCAGTGGCCATTAAAGGAATGTGCTTCCTTGGAAATGCATTTCTATTGATCTAAATGTCAGAGTGTGTGTCAATTAATAACTCATTTCATCCTTAAGTTTTTCACTAAAACACATGCTGTAAATTAGCTATACAAGCATACCCAGGAGACCCTGTTTACTAAATCAGTGACTGGTAACTAATGACTTTAGCAAATTAAAATTGTGTAAAAAGAGGAAAAAAACCCAAATTGCACAGCAGTTCCATAGTTTGTCGTTCCTTCCTGATCTATCCTTTAAACATTTGTTTAGCTGGTGACGCATTTGAGGCAGGAGGAGAGTTGCTGTCGAGGCCAGTCTGGCTGGACATGGCAGCACCCATCATCCTGACAGAAGGCTCTGGGCTCTGACCACATCCTGCTTCCAGCAGCTCTGCCTCACTCTGCTTCCTCTGACTCTACTCTGTGTCCACCATTTCCCATCTTCTCATGAGTTTCAATTTCCAGCTTTCATGTGGTTGTTGCTTATCAGTTTATAAATTCTTACTCTTGCATTACTAAGGTCTCTTCTCTTCCCTCTGTCATGTCTTTTTTAAGGCTTAGAGAAAAGTCATTTGATGACCAATATAAAAACTACTGAAAAGAGGGGCACAGTGAGATAAAGCCTCTCCTGGCCCTCCTAGGAGGCACAGCAACTCTGTTATGGTGCAGCCTCAGGTGAGACTTTTGGGAAACAAGTGTGGGAGGAAGGGCTGTGAGAGACCTTGTAGCGGGTTCGGTTTGGGTAACCGGGCAGAAACACCAATTTTAGTGTAGTGGTTTGGTTCAAAATACCCATTACTTACTTATTTTCCTTCTGTGAGATAAGAATTAGGAGAAAGCAAAGCAGGCACAAAACTTAAACCTTAAAAGAATAAAGAAGTTTATTAACAGAACTAAAAGGCAGGAAAAAAAGTTAGTCTAAACCTTCAGAACACTTCTCCTCCCCCCACCTTCTTCCCTCCTCCCCCTGACAATGTAAAAAATCAACCCTCGAGATTTTCAGTCAGTTTACCATCTCTATAATAACCTTTCTCAGTCCACTTAGGGAGAGGAGTCTCTCTTGCTCATGCTATGGAGATATCTCCACAAGGAACAGTTCTCTTGTGGCTTCAGTGTCACAGCAAGGCAGCCGCC
>VXAD01012350.1:872616-1059265 GCA_013399195.1 Dicrurus megarhynchus
GGCCGGGCCGAGCAGGGCCCGGCCCCACTGGGCCATGCCCCGGGCCTCCCTCAGTTACCTGTCCCAAAGCCGGAAGCCAGAGAGAGCTCTGCTCATTCTTAAACGTGTATCACAGAGGCGTATCGAGCTTAAGCGGCTTAAAGAAGTTGTCAATATTCAAACCAGCCAGTTGATTGGTTCTGTCAGGTCTAGAAGAAGCTGTAAGCACCTCTTTGCAAAAAAATCACTTCAGAGGCTGAAGGAGTCTTCCTTAAAAAACTCAAACTATGCTAACCCATGACAGACCTTGTCTGGGGTCTCCTAATCTTGATTGCATTTGAGTAACATTTGGAGAGAGACACTGTCTTTGTCACTGAACCACAGATGACTGCAGATGAAGTTTTCATGGTGATAAACAGGAAAGAGTGTTATGTGTATGGCAGTTCCCTCTGCAGCTTTTGTGATCACACCAAAAACAATTGGTAACTATTTGTCATCAGCATTGCAAATGTAGGATAAATGTCGAGAGATTATCTGATTTAACCTTCCCTGTTAAAGCAGGTTCACATGTTCTCAGACTATCACTGGCAATAGATTATCTAACTTCTTTTTAGAAATCTGCTATTGATGTTCCATGACACTCCTCAATAATCTGTTCCAGTGCTTTAGTCTTTTTACAACTAGAATTCATATTTGACAGAATTTTACCTAAAAATGTCTTAAGTGCACGCTGTGTTCATTAATTCTAGCTTTATTGTCCAATGACACAGTAGATACATTGCACATCAGTATCCTCTGTAAAGAGCTTTTTGTGTACTGGAACTACACCAAATTCATCCCCACTTTTTGTTAAAAGACTTCAAAAATTCCTTTAACCTTTTTCACAAAATGTGTTTAACAGCCTCAGCATTGTCACTCATTTTTTGTGAGCTACTGCTGATTTGGCTTTAATCTTCTTAAAATAACATTTGTAAAACCAGACAGAATGCTCAACATGAAGCCTAAGAAGTTCCAGATAGAGTGGAACCATTAGTTAATTTTTCTACATCTACCTTTTTTGTCTTGCAAACAGAATAGGCCAGAACAGAACTTGACTTCCTTTCTTAAAAGGACAGATATTTATACAATAACTCAAAACCTTGCCCTTGGCTGATGGGGTGGCTTTTTTTTAAAAGTCCAAGTTTCAGAAGCTAACTTTCAGATTCTTTGCAAGTTATTTTCTATTCTCACCCTCTCTGAGTTTTGATTTATTTTTTTAGTGATTATGGATAGTTTGCCAATTTATCCAGTTTGTGTTTTCTTCCAAGCTCTCCATGTTATCTTTCAATTTTCAACAATAACTTTAATGTAATTGTGGAATTAAAGAATAATTTATGTTGGAAAATACTTCTGCTCCCATCTCTTTTTCCAGAAAGAGCATTTATAAAATTTATATGGGGTTTATCAGGGTCAAGTCAAGTTGTGAATAAATCCAAAGATGGAGATTCCACAACCTTGCTGAGCAAGCTGTTCATTTTTGTCCATGTTTATTGTGAAAAAAAAATCCGTTATATTAAAACAGAATTATCTTTTTTCAGCATGAGTCCTTGTTGTTTTTTAACCACAGTCAGCAACCAAGCACCAAGGCAGCCTCTGACTCACTCCCCCACCAGCGGGTTGTGGAAAGTATAAGAGTAAAAGTGAGAAAACTCATGTGTTGAGATAAACACAGTTCAATAGGGAAAGAAAGAGCCGCATATGCAACCAAAGCAAAACAAGGAATTCAGTCAGTGCTTACGAGGGAGAGCAGTGTTCAGCCATCTCCAGGAGAGCAGAGCCCCATCACACATAACGGTGACTTGGGAAGACAAACCCCATCATTCCAAACCTCCCCCATTTCTCCTTCTTCCCCCCACTTTATATACTGAGCACGATGCCATATGGTCTGGAATATCTCTTTGGTCAGTTGGGGTCACCTGTCCCAGCTCTGTCTCCTCCCACCCTCCCAGGCAGCCCCAGCCTCCTGGCCAGCACAGCCACATGAAAAGCAGAAATGGCCTTAGCTCTGTGTGAGCCCTACTCAGCAATAACAAAAACATTTCTACCTTATCAACCCAAGTTCAGCACAAATCTAAAGCATATCCCCGTACCAGCCACTGTGAAGAAAATGAACTCTATACCAGCAAAAATTAGCACAGTCCTTTAATTGTCCATCTCTTGGAACAATCTGACTGTAACTAGATACAATCTTATTCTATTAGCTAAATCATTAATGAAAACAATTGATAGGACATAGTTCATCCCAGATCCATCAGACGTCTCTTGAAATATTCAGTTGCTGAGAAACATTTGGTTAGGTTTTTTAATCAGTTGCATGTGAATGTAATATATTTGTATTTTGGTCTTAAGGATACAATATAGGACAGTATCAAATAATTTGCTAATATACCTCATCTGCTTTTTCACTTAACCAGGAAATCAGTTTAGGTTTGACTGTATCTAAGCTTAAAAATCCATGCTGTTCTGGTATTCTTGGAAGTTTAAAAAGGTATATTAGTTCGTCATATGCCAGAAAGTTCTGAAACCCCAAGCCCTCTTTTATTTCTCATTCTGAAGGCCACCTGGACATCCCTCATTCTTTATGTGTTCGCAAGGAAGTAGCTCAGTGGTTGTTGAACAGCTTAGGTTTTTTGAGAACTTCTGGGCCTGACAGTGAATAAAATCAAACTAAATTAAACAGTTCCTGCCTGTCATATTTTTTTCTTAGGAATATACTAAGTTTCAGGCTCTAATATCATTTATTTGCTGGTTTATAAAAATTAAAAGGTAGAAAGCTATAATCATTGCTGCCTTATCTGTGAAATGCCAAATTTGCTTTCCATCCCAGTCACATCATGGAACTCTCATTTCTCTTTTTATATTTGTATGGAAACTTTCATTTTTGCTGCTTCTGTTTTTCTTATCTATAACCCATTTTTCATATTGTTCATTTTCATTTTAGTCCTACCTGATGGGTTTGGTTTGGGGTTTTTTTGGTTTCTTTGCTTTCCTTGTATTTGTTTTGATTATGAATGTTTTGTTTTAGTTTTTGCAAAGTATCTTCTTTCTTTCTTTCATATACTTAAAAATTTTGGTAAAATCATTAGCTTTCCTTTTTCTCTTATGCCTCAGAATGTCTTAGAATATATAGATTGGTTTTTTGCCTTTAGTAGTGCATATTAAAGATACAAATTCACCTTTTGTTCCTCAGACTATCTTTCCCAAAGATCCTTTCTACTAATTCCTGTATATACTGAATTCTGTTCTTTCCTTTTTCTGCTTTCATTCTTTCCTATTAGTAGAGTCACAAATGCTGTAACTCCATGGTCATTTGCTTTTTCTTAGACATTCTCTGAGGTTTTGGTAGTAATTACATTTAATGTTGAGAAGTTAACCTGTTACAAGCAGAGAGGAATGCCATCAGTTTGAGAGTGTGCCCTTGTAAATTTGGCGGAGCATGAGTTTCCATGGATGGATCAGTTAAAATGTCCCAGTAGCACTGCTAGAAATGCAACTCTTTCTTCTCATCCAGCTGACAAATGGATTGCCAAATTTGTTCAAAACTCTCGGTGATGCTTCTTTTACCAGATTTTGCACTGTATAATCCAAGGAATTGAAGCTGATATTCTGCACGGGACTTTCACCCAGAAAATTACACTGTTAGCAGCACACCTCTATAAAGTTCAAAGAGAAGGGACGACATGTCAGGAAAAATAGAAAAATGCTTCCCCCTCCAAATTTTGTTTCTGAATTTTCTCATTGGGGAAGTGCTTCAGTGGAAGATCTGACATTAATCAAGCTGGTGTATCTATCTGTGGATTGCTTATGTAACCACTGCCATGCTATATTGCATCAGCTGCTTGAAGGTATGAAACAGATGCAAATCACAAAAATATATGCACATGCATTTGTCTTTCTTAAAGTGTTCACTTGGGCTAGATCTAGTAAGGTGCACAACAATCCTTGCTGACATTGGGTGCAAGTCTAAATAATGATTTAGGTTGTATGAGCCTAATTCTCTATTACTTTTGACCTTATCATTACTAGTAAACATTTAAGGGACAATTAGTCATCACTAGTTGAAGTAGCAGCTACTTCTCTCCGAGTTAAATTGTCCTGAGTATGAGTGAATTTTTGGCAGTGCAGGATCAGTTGCACAATGGGTGTATTCCATAGGCATTACTTAGATTTCCCAGTTCATGGTTGCATGATTAAGGAGAGTGCGAAAAATAAAAATCACTTTGGACATCCCTGCAAAACTAGGCATTGCAAATGGTACATTTCACCTGGATTTTGCCCTGATACCAGGCACTTGATAATTCTAAATTCTCACTGGGTATTTTGTATTTCTGACTCAAAAGAGCAGAGCTCAAGCCTTTTCTCCTGTTAAGCACGTCTTGGAAAGTGGACCTCAGTAAGCCTGAAGTTCGTGCTCTTATTAAGGCTCTCTAATTCTTTAACAAATAATAAAAAACCCCCATGTTTATGAGACCTATAATAGGTCCTAATAATAATTTCTTCTAAAAACTTGTCACATTCTCTCTCTACATCAGAGACAAAATCCAAGTAACTGTAGCTGTACTCTAAAACCAAGATTACAGTTGAAGTCTATATTTTTCACAGCAAGCAGCTTCTCATCTTTGAAAACTACAGACACCTTCATGAAGCTGCATTTACATATTCTTATCTGTGCAAATCTGTTGCTAGGTTTATGCCTTAAAACAAAGATAATCCATCCTCCCTAATTATCAGGCTGAGACACATCAAATGCAGAGGTCATATGCCCCACCCAAGACAGATTTTTCTGATTTAAAACAACTGGTAGAAATTTAGCTCGATGACTGATAATATATTTTCAAGATAACACTTTATCAAAGCATGACAGCAGCTGTGAAATCTCAGAGTTTCCCCTCTCTCCTCTATGACACCTTGATAAGGCAATTACAGCATAATTACCTTAACAAGTGGCATTACAGGAAATTATTGTCATTCTCCTGTTAAAATAACACATAATCATCAGCAAGTGTATTCTAGCATCCCCAATCAGCATCTGATTAGATGAAGCTAACTCAGAAAAGAGAGTGTAATAGGTGGGCAATAACTGACAAGTTACAAGAAAAAGGTAAAATATACCTGTGTGTGTATCACTCTCTCTACATATATATATGTGTGTGTATATATATATATATATTCACACATATGTGAATATGCCTATATATATTTAGACTTCATTGAGCATTTGAGGTGTCTGTTTATCTGATCACTTCCAAAACAGGCTTCAAAGTTTTTATTATTATTTTGCATGTAGATAGAAAACCCTAAATGAGACTATCTAAAAATAGTCAGGTAAACAGCCAGCTTAATTTAGAAATGCATGCCTTATTCATATTTAAATGGCCATACTTGTCAACCTGCTTAAATTTCTCTGTATTTCTTACAGCTTTTTTGTTTATCATGTCAATTCCTTCAAGGTTGATAGCACCTTGCAATTTATATCATTATGGTCTATGACACCACTTCCAGTTTCATGTTACCTTCATAAAGCTGAATTATAGAACCTACTTTTTTTTCTCATCAGTTGTTTTCTTGGGTACAACTCTACTGGGCTGCACTCTGAAAGATCATTAAAAATTGGGTTTTTACCCATCATGTCCTAAGCTCCATTTACAAAGGTGATGCAAAATAACATTAACCATTACAATAGGTGTGTGTTCTAATTCTACGAATCATAAAATTTCATTAATCTTCAATGTGCAGAAAACATTTTCTTCTACATTATATACCTCCTTGTTTTAGTCAGAGTACCTTCACCCAGACCCCAAAAAGCAAACCTCACACCATGGTGATCAATGTAATGTTATAAATGCTTGTTCTCTAAAAGCCAGCTAAAGGTCTCAGGCTCTGAACATGTGTAATCCAGAATTAATTTCCATACCTTAGCTATAATCAAATAAAGCAAAATAGGAAGGCATAGCACATACAACAGCAGCATGATTTTATTTAAATTGCTACATGGCTCTTATGTTTCAGTGTGCATCTGTTATATGCACTCACACACACGGTCAAATGAGGTAGAATCTGCCTTTGTAGGTACCCAAAGGCTTTGTTAAGAATCCCCTTAAGATTAAGTTCAAGATTCACTGCTTAGCTTAGTGAGTTCATGACATTAGAATGACTCCACCTACTGTAGTCACTGCAAAATCAAGCCAGAAGGGTTGGATTTTGCACAAAAGATCTGCCAGAGGAAGAGATAGTGTGTTTTTTTCATTCACTTTCGTAGTGGTAGAGCCTTCATTCAGTATAAAGCAATTGTAATCATAGCTAAAACACCAGACAGCCGAGAAGAGTGTGGCCAGCAGAACCAGAGCAGTGATTGTCCACCTATATTGAGCACTGGTGAGGCCTCACTTCAAATCCTATGTTCAGTTTTGGGTCCCTCATTACAACAAGGACATTGAGGTGCTGGAGTGTGTCCAGAGAAGGACAAGGGAGCTGGCGAAGGGTCTGGAGCATAAGCAGTGGCTAAGGGCACTGGGGTTGTTTATTCTGGAGAACAGGAGGCTCAAGGAAGACCTTTTCACTCTCTACAACTACCTGAAAGGAAATTGTAAGAGATGAGTGCCTTTTCTCCCAAAAAACTGGAATAAGAGTAGAACAACAGGAAATAACTTCAATTTCAGCCAAAAGAGGTTCAGGTTGGATATTAGGAAAAATTTCTTCACTGAAAGACTGTTTAAGCACTGGAACAGGCTTTCCGGGGAAATGGTAGAGTCACCATCCCTGGAAGTGTTCAAAAAAGAAGCAGATGTGGCACTTCATGATGTGGTTTAGTCAGCATGGTGGTATTTGGTCAAAGTTTGGAATCGGTGACCTTGCATATCTTTCTGACCTTTATGATTCTATGACTCTTAAACTGTGCACTTGAGATTTGTCCATTTTGACTTTAGGTATCTAAGTACTCAATGGGATGAAGCTCTGCAAATCTACCAGCATCTCTGGGTTATCATTATGTGTTACAGGCTCCACCTTGACCAACTGAGTGTCTTCCTATCTGATAGATTGATTTTCCTATTACTGTGCTTGTATGTACAAATATTTTCTGCATCACTTACTGTTTTGCACAAGCCTAATATTATGAGAGGGAACTGTATTTCACCATGAGGTCTCAACAAGACAAGGACCTGCAGCGTTTTAAGAGTTAGAGGTAAGGATTTGGCTCACATTTACCTGTCAGTGAAATGACATCTAATTCAAGTCACTCATTAAGATTTGATGAGAGGTCAGAGGAGGCAGATAGGCATCTCTCTGAGACATCTGCCTTGGGATGAGATGAACTATTAAATGGCTAAACTTCAGCAAGGAGAGGTGCATTTTATCATAAGTCATGTTTTTTTTCCCTCTGACTGACTTAGACTATAGGGAAAAAATTCCTTTCTGAAGACAGAAAGTGAAATCCAGGAGATGGTGGTTCTTTTACAGCTCAGAAAATGAGAGGTTTATTCCTGGTGCCACAGAGCTGGAAGAAGTGAATGTGAGAAATGACTTCTACTTCCCATGATACTGCCTGCATATTTCTGTGAGTAGGGACCAAAGTGTTTGCAAATGCACCAAGAAAAACTATACTTGAAGAAAAAAGGTGAATGCTGTTTCTTGGTTTTTTTTTTAATGAAGCTGAAATATGATTCACTGTCAAAAGTACTCCTGGCTGAAAGAGATTCTAATTTTAAGTTTGAAAACACATATTTAAAAACTCAATAGCAGGTAGAATTATTTTAAGTGCTCCTTAACAATAGAACCTAAAAATCATTCACCTTACAACAGTGTTTTACCTATCAGTTTGGGAAAGGAGCGTGCTACCAAAACCAGTGAATAGAGTTTTCTTGTAATTGTGAATACAGGGGCTAGCAATGTTTCTGAATTTGCTCTTGTAAGAGATTTTTTTTTTTAATGGGGATTGCTTATTACTTTGCACTTGTCAAAATAACCATCAAAATTTTAAAGGACAAACTGTCCTGTTTAGAATAAAGAATGTTACTGCCCATGCATATGTGGTAAACTGTGTGAACAAAAGTGCAGCTGGTGAGAAAAATTATGCAAAATTGATGGTGTCTTTGGAAGCTCCAAGTGAAAAATTTATTAAATATGATCCAAGGTAATAGAAAGTAGAAAGAAAATGAAACCAACAGAGAAAAGAACTTTGTTTGTTATTAAGCACCCTGTATTTAAAATGAATGCGCTTTCAAATAAAAGCTGTTACAACTAATTGCTAGTTAGAAGCCTATCCTATCTCCATTTTGAGCAACTTTCTGTTATATTTCTTGGTGAAATTAAAAAAAATAATTTTCACAGAGAATGAATGTTTCGATTTCTTCCAAAATTGTCAACCTATCCCTTTTCTCCTAGAAAAAGCTGATTAAAGATTCCTAGACTGAAGGCTATAACTTAATCTACTCTGTAAAATCCTCAGTTAATGAGAAATTTTATGAAAGGTTACTTCCTTTTATGCCTGCTTAGCAATCTTCCCCAACTTTGCAAAAGCCCATCTATGTAAGATCCTTCTGATTTGAAATATCAGTGAGCTTAAGTGAGGTCAATATTTTGTGTCCCTTGCTGGGAAACAGGATAATCTTTTGTTTTCATATGCACAAGATTGAGAAATAAATTTCAGGGTAAAGGTGTACAGGTAAGTGTGAGAAAGAAAAGTGAGGCTGTAGTAGAGGAAAATTATCTATATATATGTGGAATGGGAATGGGAACAATCCCACACAGTTAAGTAGATCTAGAGGCTCGTGTGAAAATAAGGTTTAGTGTTTACCCCTAGATCTTCTTTTGCTGAAGGATCAGTCAAATGAAAAAAGTGAAGGCATGATGTTGGAAAAAAATATCTGTTAAACCTTATGTAAAAGAGATTTGAATATAAGGAAAAAACACCTTTTTCAAAACTCATGTGCTGTCCCCTTTCAAAACCAAAGTTGCTGTTAATGAGTCATGGACATTTGAGTCAATTAAATCTATTTGCTTTGATGAGCAATCCACCATATACACCTACTGAAAAGCTATTTTCATGGGCAGCATCAGCAGTGTAATTATAACTCCAAACACATATCCAGATTTCTTTACCCATGTGATTCCGTGATCCACGTTTCAGAGATAAATAACTCTATTATTGTTGATATTATTTTCAAATAATAAAATTAATAAAATGCACTTCAAAAAGAACAAGCAGAAAATCATGCAGAAGGAAGTTTGTAATATATTTTTATGATGAACCCCTCTAATTGAAAAAATCTTACTGAGATCAATAGGGCTGAAGACAATTTAAACAGCATTAATTAAATTTTCAAGAACTTTTGCAATCAGAAACTTCAAGCTGCTTTGTATTACAAATGTATTACTATATAAGTTTACTTTTAGTATTTAGGAATACTTTTTCTGGGGTGAAACTGTCACATACATGTTTTGAATAAAAGTTCTGGATTTGGATCAAGACAATCAAAATGATGAGTGCACATAAGGATCTGGTTGAAATCAGTATTGATATGAAGATGAGCTAGGTTTTGTTACACAGCTAAATTTTTACCTTGTAGAGTGTGACATCATGACACAAAATAAGATAAATAGTAAAGACTACTAAAAGTTAATAAGTCTTTAACCAAGAATTAGTCTTTGCATAATAAATAAATGCCAATACTTAAAAATCCAGAAGCCTTTCTGCATAATAAACTGTGGTTTAAAGTCAAGGAGAATTGTCACTTAATGGAGTAACATCAGTTATAATTTATACTGCAGCATAGAAAATGCAATAATGCATACTCTAATTTAAAGAATGTTTTTAAAAGTCTATCTATAAAATCACCTATTTTTCTTGTTGCTAATAAGGGGAAAAACATTGATTCCCTATGAAATGTTTTAATGAGTAGCAAAATTTCTTTAACATATGGTTTAATAGCTTTGGATATATACTTTTAATGTTATCTCCATAACAGCTGAAACAAAAAGCCTTTTGTAAAGACTTATGAATCACAAAATACTGTAATAGCCCATTGTGATCTGTGATGAGCTAATATTCTCCATATAATCATGTAAAGCTCTGATAAAAACTTGGGAAATGATGAATATATCATTGTGTGGGTGAGTTGGCTGCAATAGGTCATAATGAAGATTTTATTGGAACATGTCACGCCACCGGTGTTCCTTTCGTTTGCTGATGTCCATTGCATTCCTGGAGATCACTGATGTCACTGGCGGGGAGCAGTGGCAAGTGATGTTCCTCAGGGGCCGGTATTGGGACCAGCACTGTTTAACATCTTTGTCAGTGACACAGACAGAGGGCACCCTCAGAAAGTTTGCCAATGACACCAAGCTTTCTGGAGCAGGTTTTCCACACACTGGAGGGAGGGGATGCCATCCAGAGGGACCTGGGCAGGCTGGAGAGGTGGGCACATGGGAACCTCATGAAGTTCAACATGGCCAAGTACCAGGTCCTGCTCCTGGGTCAGAGCAGCCCCAAGCACAAATATAGGCTGGGCAGAGAATAGACTCAGAGCAGCCCTGGAAACGATTTCAGGGTCTTGGTCAACAAGAAGCTCAACATGCAATGGTCCATCAGCATGCAGTTGCAGCCCAGAAAAACAATTGAGTCCTAGGTTGCATCAAAAACAACGTGGGCAGAAGGCTGAGTGAGATGGTTCTGCCTCTGGGTTCTGTTCTTGTGAGACCCCACCTGGAGAGCTGCATCCAGCTCTGGGACCCCCAATATAAGATGGAGATGGACCTGTTGAATTGAGTCCAGAGAAGGCCTTGAAGATGATCAGAGGATGGGAGCAACTCTCCTAGGAGAGAACAGATGGGAAGAGTTGAGGCTTTTCAGCCTGGAGAAGAGATGCCTCTGGTGAGACATTATAGTGCCTCCCAGAACTTAAAGGGAGCCTACAGGAAAGCTGGAGAGGGACTTTAGACAAGGGCATGTAGTGATAGGTAAAGGTGTCATGGCTTTAAACTGAAAAAGGGCAGGTTTAGATTAGATACTAGAAAGAAATTATTTACTGTGAGGGTGGTGAGGCTTTGCCCAGAGAAGTGGTGGGTGACCCATCCCTGGGGGTGTTCAAGTTCAGGCTGGATGGGGCTTTGAGCAGCCTAGTCCAGTGGAAGGTGTCCCTGCCATGGCAGGGGATTGGGACTCGAATGTCTCTTCTATCCCAAACCAGTCTATGATTCTGTGATTTCAAAGACAATTATACAGTACTGAAAAAAACCAGCTGTCAGAATGCTATAGACAAAAACTCTCTCTTACAATATGTCAAGTATTAACAACAGCATGCTACAGTTTGGATTCTGTTTCCTCTCACTGTGGAGTAAAAGTATTCCAGGTTTTACTTGTGTAACTCAGAGCTTTTTATAAAATATATATACATATAATGTTGTGATAGGAAGCAACGCAGAGTCCCCAGGCAGGTGCAAAGGAGAGCCCTTTATTGCAAAAACCCAGCCTTTTTAAGTACTTAGGAGTTATCAGTTTACATTTTTTAAAGCATAACAAATGTAATTCAACGAACCACCACACACCTTGATGTGAGCACATGACAGTCACGCAGCATGTTTTTCTACCCCTAATTCAGCTGTGTCTCTTTCCCACAGTCCTTTTCTACTCAGCCAAAGTAACAGGCCTGAGCCATGATTTTACAAAGGCAACAAGGCCTTCATTTTATATGGTTTTACCTATATTGCAGCAATATAAGGTACATATTTTCTTCCTAATCAAATTTTCTGTTGTATTACATAGATGCCTATTAGCTACCCTGTTAAAAATTATTAAATTAGCCATAATTTTTTATTAGCAGCTAGGCCATTTCTATAACTTATAATTCACAAGGCTGTTCCAAAATGTGTACAAGTAAATATACTCTGTCATGTTTTTTCAAATATTATATTTTACAGCCTATGATGTTTTTCCTTAGCTTTTTATGTCCTTCTGCAAATAATACATACAGTACAAACATTCAGCAAACGCCAGACTTGCCTATTCTTTTTGCACAGCAAAGGAAGATGAAATATCCTAAGTTTTTGTTCAGCATAAATGTTTATTTCCACTGGCACAAAGGGGTTTTTACATTCATTTCTCTGACACTTTTAAAGAAAACCTTACAGCCTGCATTAGTAACATAATACTGTATGCAATTTCAAAAGAACACATAAAAGGGCTTTTGTGAAGGGGTCTTGTTATTCTAGTGCAATTCTGTAATGGTAGAACAAAAATACTTTGTGTGCTTCAACACAATGCTACAGACTCCTAAACATGCTCTTTCAAATAAAGGCAAAATACCTGCTGCTGGAGGAGGTTAAGTCACGCTATGAGCCTCAAATTCCTCAAAACATCTTAATCCCTAATAAACTTATTGGCTAATGTTATATATAAAGTTTTGTTTTATTGGTTTTTGCACATTTTGATTGTTCCAAGGAGTTAATTAGTTCAAGTGGATAATTAAGAGGATCTATTTTAATTGTGATGTTGAAAGCTATACTTTTTGAAAGTTATCTCTAAAAGCCTAGTTTCTATAATGTTTAGTGTTTTTGAACCAGTTTTTACAGGATTCAAGCCATACATAAGTTGTGTCCTTCAAAAGATATTTAAAATCCCAAAATGTTCAGTTTTATACCCTCCAGGTTATTGTACTCTTGTTCTCAGTGTCACCCCTGTGGATTTGTTGGATTTTTTAATGCTCTTGAATGTGTTTAATCATTAGTTTTGCATTTTAAGGGGGATTTCTAAGATCTCTAAAGGCAGCCTCGAACTGCCACTTTCAGCCACTCCACCCTTCTCGTAACTGGGCTCCACGGTTACATGAATTTTAATGAGNCTAAATAAGCAAATAATTAAAAATGGAAGCCTCCCTCCTGTTTTCCTTTCCCATCTCCCTCTTCCTAAAACAAATGGAAAAAATTAACTAAGGAAAAATTTCAGTTGAAAATGAACAGGATATTTTATACTGTTAAGTGGTGTTTATGGCGAGATAAACTGAGAAGACAGAAAGAATAATGAAAGAAGGCACCTGCTGAAATAAAATCTAATGAACAAGATAAAGGTAAGCTCACTACACAAGTTGCTGAATGCTTCACCAGTATATTTTACTAACCTACGTTTGATCTCTGGATATATGTATATTATCCATACCATTCAGTAACACAAGTAGTATTTTTCTCACAAATTGTTAAAGAGCCTCAAACACTTTAAACATGGCATCAAGGTGAATTATATATCAGGTCTCATATCTCATCTAGTCAGTTCTTTCTTGTTATTTTAAGTTATATTTCACATTTTCAAAATACATACATATCAATCCATGGGTTCCTCCTACTAGTGGTTTCCATCTACCACTCAGTAAATGTTAATATACATGCCAACATTTTGGTGCACAGTTCTGTTTGCAACAGACTTCACAAATTTACTCATATATTAAAAAAAGAATCCACAGTAAAGAAATTTCACTGAATAAAAAGCCCCCGCCACATTGACAGACTATTTCATCATACCTACATGAGTGGCCTTATTTTGAGGACTCTTCTTTTTACCACAACTCTGGCTGAGCAAAGCTATTGATTTCAAAAACTATCTGTGCAAATAACAGCAGAAGTCCACAGTTCCTGGGATCTTTCATTTAACCTGCATTGCAACTCTCTTCTTTACTGCATTTCACTTTCAGCTTAATATGAACATTTACCAAACAGCCCCTTTCAGGCCTTTGCAGCAGTAGATGAATCTGAGGATAGCCTAAAGCCTTTCCTTAGATTTATGCTGAATCTCTAGGTGTATTGTATTTAAAAATAGCCACATTAATTTATTTTTTTCATTTTATGTATCTATTAAAGAAAATCACCCTTGTGCTTAAATATATAAAGAAAAAGACAGTCTTCCTGTTGAACATCTTATCCATAAATATCCTTTTAAACTAATAGCAGTCTGGTCTATGATTGAAGGCTCATAACCCTTCTTTTTCACTCATGACCAAGTGGCCTTTTATGTGCTTTATCCAGTGCTATTACATGGCAATGGAAAAGCTGTTTAATATTATTGTTGCAAGATCAGAGCTCAGACCTCTAGAATAAATTTTCTTCTTATGTATGGAGGGAATGAAAGAGGAAAAGAATCGGCAGTTTTAAAGACCAAATAACATTTCAGCAAGCTTTTATTTCAAACCAAACCAACAAATTAAATTTCATGTCTCAGTTCACCAGTGTTTAAAATGGTTTGCTAATATGGATCCCCACCTTTACAGGAAGATTTTGTAAAGCTAGATTTTGACCTTCAAAAACAACTATATATATGTGCTTTACAAAATACTGAAATCTTATATAGAGGAGATTCTGATCAGTAAAAAATCTGGCACAGCAGTACCGTGAAGACCCTAAGTGGGTAACATTTATTCAAGCAGGACCCAAGAGCTTCAACTAGAAATGGGATACATATCACCTCTCCCTGGGAGGTAGTAAAAAAAATCAGATTTCTATTATTTTTGGGATATGTTGATTTTTCCCTATACATTGAAACCTATAGAAACCAGTTTCACTGCCTATTTTCAAGCAGAGAGTCCTGCCCCAATATCAGAGTTTATGCCATTTATTTTTAACTTCAGAAGGCAGTATGAGCACTCTCTAAAAGGCAGCACCTTTAGTCAGAGCACACTGTTAACTGAAATTATAAACAGTTGATAACTAACAATTATCTTTGGTAAAGCATTGTCTGGGGTATTCATATTACAGATCCCAATTCCCCTTGATTGCAAGCTGCTAGGAAATTACATGGATTTTTTTTCATTCTTTTTAGCAACAAAATTTTATCTTTGATGGGATAGTGAAGGGTCCTCAAATCTTTAATAAGCAAGACCAGATTTTAACAAGTACCATGAAAGACAGACTTTCATGAATGCTTAAATATATTACTAGCTGCAATCACTTTCCCTTTTTAATTGAATATGAAGACTTCTGAAAAATTGGCTATTTTGTCGTAAGAATTCAAAACTTACTAGTTTATAAAATAGAAGTTGCTGTTTTGGTTTTTTTGCTTTTTTGTTGAGTTTGATCTGAGTTTATAAACAGTTTATGTTGATAATTTCACTTAGTAAAACTTCACTTTATACAGCTTTGTATTTGGCATTTTCTGAAGGCATGCAAATAGAAGAAGGAATTTCAATTTGTAAGTGAATAAATGCTTCTAAATCTTTCAGGCATAGAAGGATAATTTACTTCTAGTGAAAACCAGATAAATGTAGAAAATAATTACATTTTATATGGAAACAATGCTGAAAGACTAACCAATGTAAATATAACAGATGTTACCAAGATAGTGATAGAGAAGAAGAACAAAAGAAAATAAATTGATGACCTGAAAAACCTGTTACCTTCTTCCTTCTCTTAGACTGGCAGGTGAAATTAGTGGCATGAGCTGTCATGGTAACAGTGCTATCCTTGACCAAGAGGAATATGTGTAGAGCTTATTATCTTCATCTCTCTTTCAGACTCACTAAGGAACTATGATGGCCCGATTAAGATCTTGATCACTCTTTCAGGAGAGTGGAATTTAGTACACAGACTTAATCCTATGATCTTGAGGAAACACTCAAGCTGGAAACCCTTAATAATTTAAGAATGGCCAGTTTCCATTAGAAACTCTACCTTCAGTTTTTCTGTCTATTAAATAAGTATCCTTGTGTATTGGTTTATAAATTTCTTGGAGAAATTATCCTTTACTGTATGACTACAAAGCACTTGGTATAATGAATTTACACTATCAGTCAGGGCATCAAATATTATAACTGTGCACACTCTTTTGCAAACTATAAAACATACAGGAAATTAGTCTTTTAAGCAGTCTTAACAGCCATAAATTTTGTTCAGCTCAAATGCAGCTCAAATTGACCATATGCACCATATGCAAACTGGTGAAATTGCATCCATATGCAAAATAAAATCCTGCTGAATGGTTTGGAATTAGTTGAGAAGACAAACTTGAAAAATGACAACTATTGTTATCACAGATAAAACAGCTTTTATTCCTGAGCGTGAAGTCATGTGGTAGGGGACATTCCTTTGGTCAGCTGGGGTCAGCTGTCCTGGCAATATCCCTTCCCAGTTTCTGGTGCACCCTCAGCCTACTCACGGGATGGTAGCACAAACAGCAGGATAGACCTTGAGGCTGTTTAAGCACTGCTCAGCAATAACTAACAATCTGGGAGTTATCAACACAGTTTTGGTCACAAGTCCAAAGCATAGAACCATAGAGCTGCTATGAGAAAAATTAGGTCTCAGACAGATCCAGTACAGGTATTTAACCTTATTCAAAACTCAACATTGTTAGCTCCTTTCTTGAAGGCCACTATGCAGCTGTGGTTTCATAAAAAAATAATTTATGCCTAATTCAATGCATTATTTCAAGTTTCCATTTATACTTTTTTCTTGAAATGACCTTAGAATGACAATGGGATGATTCTACCTTAATTTGAAATTTATTTGCCCAGTGACTGATTTTGGCAACAACATAGACCCTTCGACTATTTGTAGACAATTTGTACATAAGCTGTCTGAAAACCTGAACAACTTTGCTTACTTACAGAAGGTTTTATTTTTAAGCCTTCTTACAGCAGCATCAGCTCCCATTAAAATACACTGTAAAAAAATGAGATACAGGAGGAATTGCATGAAAAGTCAATGGCCTGTAGACAAAGCATAACCTATTAATTCATAATTCAGGGAGAAGAAAAATCTTCTCGGCATTGCAGGAACTGAAGAGCTTTGTATGCTTGCATCTTTTTCTCAAAATTACATGAAGTTCTATCTTATGGTAATTTTTGTTTACTGGTTCATTTTGAACAGACACTACAGAAGAACAGATAATGAAACATTGTTTAGAACACAGAGAGTTATCATCCAAACCTACAGAGAGCATATGAAGATGAGATGGCACTAGACAATATATCCAGCATGGGAATGTTGACTTTATTGGCAAACCATACTATAGAGTTGCATAAAATTTACTTGCCCACCAGTGATGCAACATGTTTTATTCAGCATCTGCAGTGCAGCTTGTACATATGAAGTACTTCCAGTGGATTCCTTTCATACTTACTGCTATTAATTTAGTGACATTCAACATACCAGAGGTCACTCCCTTTAGGTGCTGACATATAGGTGTCTGCATGTGTGCTGGGTATGCAATTCAGTGAACAGTACCCAGAGTGCCAGTCAGTAGACCAGGTATAATTGTCTGCCTCAGTCAGAAAGGCTCATTAGGCACCACGGACTCCACTGATTGAATTGGTTGCATATCCACTGACAGTAATGAGAGCTTGAACCTTTTGCTCACTTATAGAGACCTAAATTCTTGTGTGTTAAATGTTGAGTCCAACATGTGAAATCTAGGACACAACTCATCCTAAAGAAAACATCAAAACAGGTCTAGCAAAACAGTGCTCTGAAGTGATAGATTTTCTATTTTGTCTATAAAGTTGGTCTAGGTAATGGTTAGTTCAGAAACCATAGCTATAAGACAAATTCTTCCGTGGCTGATTAACCTGGACTTTAAATTGAGATTTTTAATCCAATTCTTGTTTTTTTCAACTTTTCATGCCCATTTTACTATATTTTTGAGTAGACGATGCTCAAAACTTCTGATTCATAAACTGCTGAGGTTGAAATTGTCCAGATAAATTCTGCTTTTGGTCTCCAGGGTAACAGCAGTCTCCCAAAATGGCTATGTGACATTCTTAACAAGTATATCAAACCACTGGTCATGTTTCATATTATGTATAATATGCCTCTAAGCAGAACACACAAGAAAAGCAATCTGAAATAATTTTAGCCTTCTGTGAGGCAATTTGTAGTTTTATAAGACAAAATTTTCTTCTTAACTTTGTACTCTGTTATATTTAGCCTGAAGTATCTAGTTAGAAGAAGAAGATACACATTATGTTAAATTTTAATAGTTGAGAAAATGTTCACTGTATATAAAATTGCAAAAAACCACTTCCCTCGTAATTCTATCCCATATTATTTTTTCAGTATTCCTAATGGTTTGCATAGTATTTTGACTAATATACTGTGATTTTCACTCTTGTCTGCTGTTGTCCACTAGAATACTCTAATATCTGTAAGATGCTTCTAAAATGTATTTACATTTTTATGTTCTGCAAAAGATTATTTCTTCTGCAGGAATCCTCTGATAAGATCCTTAGATTTGGTTAAGAGAAAAAACCTAAGTATTCCTGATATCGAGCCCCTTAAGACTCAAACCAAACTTTGCAAAATTTTTTAGTTGTTAGTCAGTAGCCACACGGTAATGATTAAACAATGGCATCGTGAACATTGTGTGCTCAGCTTATCTTTTGTTTTACGGAAAAGGGAAGACAATCCCAAATTAAATGGGCTGTTTGGATAATAGCCACCAGGAGTTATATCAGCAGAACTGATATCAGCAGATATGAGCAGTAACTGGGGGGAAGGGAATTCCAGCAGTGGGACACCATGACCACCAACCCATTGACCACCTACTGAAAAGGGGCTCCAGACTCGAAGGAAGAAATGTGCATGTGGACTAATCAGCACAAGACCCGAGAGACAACTACCAAATAAAGTACTAATTAATAAAAAAACCGCATAATTTGTAACCAATGAATGCTGATGCCTTTGTTTCTCAATAGTGTAAAATTTTGAAAATTAGGGAGCCAGCCTTTCATGGGTTATCTCTCAGCTCCCTACTTTGCACAAACTAGAATAAAAGTCAAAGTAATTCACCTCAATGTGTGAGTTGGCACTGCCCATAGGGTCACAAGCCCACATTTGGTGGTCACTACAGCAAGGTACTGCCCAAAATGCACACACAAGATTGATATTTGCAGGTCACGGTGGTGGAAATCACAGTAAATATAGTCTAGATGGAAGACAGTCTGTTGGGAAATGAAGCAGTCCAGAGACTGCTATAGAACTGTTTAGAGAACAGCATTTCTGTTTTGGGTGGCCACCATTTAGTTCAATCTATTCTATAGGAAATATATTTGTGTTATTCTGTGAAACTGTGTGATGATAGGCGTGGGTGGATACACATATGTACTCACACCCATGGACACACTGACTACATCCAACGAGGGAAATGTAGACCAGCCTTCATACAGTCATGATGAACATGAAGCACAAAGAAGTCATAGTAACGTCAATATCATTAAGGCTATTGTGTTTCCAATAGATTATGCTTTCTAAAACATGAATTTAACCACCTTATTCACTTTTCTACTGCTGAGAGCTATTACTATTTTTCTATTAGTCTGAATATACACATAGGACATTTATAATCAGTTGTTTTGATTTTTTTACTCCTTAATTGTACTGTAGGAGAATTTCAAGGTTAATATGGAAAATCAAATGTGAATACATCTATAAAGTGTGTAAAGCTTATCCAGTCATGGCTAGAGAAAGACATTCACTCCCTTCAGTTTCTTGTTGATCTCAAAGTTGGTTATGGTAGTTGCACTTCTATAAATGAGGTTATACAGGCAAAAAAACCCTTTCCAGACTGTGATGTCAAATTCACTGCTTACAAAAGGACAGGTAATAGATTATTACTGAGGATTAGGACTCACATCAGATGGATGTTCCATTGTCTCAATTTGTGGATGGCCCATTGTCGTGATGTATGGATAAGAATGGAAATAAGATCCACAAATAGAGGACAGGTTTGGTATCACATTTCTAGTCAAGCAAGTTAAACAAGACACAGGAAAGGATATTCTGATAGTTTAACAAAACTACTTAAAGCGTTTAAGCCAACAGGCCTATTTATTAGGAAAAAAATTTACATGTTTTCCCAAAATAACTTTTTGCAGAAAAAATGATAGTTAAAATTCATGGATTCCATTCTTCCTAGGTTCAAATCTGCTGACAGCAGTGGAATTATGCTACTTTTAACTCTTTACATTAATATAACCTAAAAAAACTACAGTTTTTTCTAAGATATGCTGCAATAAATTATAGAATTAAAATCCTTTACAAAATTACATTAATGCTCCTTTACGTATTGGGAACGCATCATGTTTTTTTAATCTCTGACTCTGAGAAAGAAAAAGTTTGCTTGAAAAAGTCAATTCTTATTGTACTATTGTGTTATATTAAGTTATTGAAATGCTGCCACATATTTTTAATACAGATCATTAATTTTCAAAGTCTGCAGGTTAGAGGAAGAAAATTTCTATAATCATGCATGTAACATTAGAATTTTTTATTTTTGCTGATTTCATCATGCTTAAAACCACACAACACAGCCCTAAGCAAAATATGAATGATCTAGCAGAAAAAGGACAAATAATTATTATTTTTTCCAACTATGAACTTTCTGTTTCTGTAGCTGGAGCTCAAATGATTAATGGTAACACATTTTTTGTCTTGTAGCTTTAATATAAAGTCAGAGTCAACAATATATGTGTGACACAGGACCGTTCTAAGGAATTTTGCAGATTTAAATATGAAGCTATTAATGCACAGAACACTGAAGTTACTTTTTTACAGGTAAAGATATAATACTTATGAGGATTTTCTTTTAAATAAAGTATAAATACCACAGCTCAAAGTACATTGATTAACTTAGCCATTCTATCACAATCTCTTTAAACACATCTATCACTTCTATAACTGCTCTAATGAGTTTGGAGAGCTTGGCACACACTCCTGATTTGATGTGTTTTTAAGTATGATACTGTGGATTGTGGGAAAAAATATAAAAAGAAACCCTAAAACTAAAATTCCCAAGCCGGCTGCATTCTACTCAGTGTGAATATGGTGAGGGATCAGGGCTGAGACACAGAAGTTGCTTTAATCCGTGCAACATGTGGGGGCCAGTCACACTGATCTTTCTGCATTTGTGTGGACAGATAGACCCAGGGATTGACTGGAGATCTCCCTGTGAGGGAGAGGAACTGGCTGCCCTACAGTGAGAGACCCTCAGGGAACCTGACAGGGCTCACGAGGCTCATCCTGGCAGTTGCTGCTGATGTGAAAACCTCCACTGGTGATGAGTGCACTGGCCTTGGGGGCCAAAAGAGCAAGGGAAGGATGACCATAACAACCAGGAAAAGGATAGAACATAAAAAGTGTATGTTTTACAATGTTAACTACATTATTATTCTTTCTTTTCCTGTTACAATTAGATTGAGATACTCTTAAGAAATAAGTTATAATAAAAATATTTCTTACACTTAAGCCATAAGTTATAATCAATAAATTCTGTAATGTAGATATAGGTGTGCATCCACTTTTACCATAAACAAAATTTTGGGCCTAACGTATTTTCATGTAAATATCTTCTTTAATTTAACCACACATTGAAAACTTCTAAGTCATTACTATAATCCCCAGAATGCAGTACCCATTGACTATTTTTTCACCACTTACCTTGGTTTCTATATCATATCATAAAAGTAAGTATTTCTCATAGGATGCTTTGACTGCACTCACCATGGAAACATTTTCAGAGGTAACATTGCTTCAGGAATGCTGATGGTAATTTAAAGAAATACATTATATAAATGCACAAAAAATAACTGTGAGCATGCAATTCCACTTCAAGTTGGTGCACTAGATGTTGATTAATTTTATCAGAATCCATATTTCTGCCCTTTAACATAGTTAAATAACAAGACAAAGAAAAAGGCAAAATAGTTATCATTTGTTCATTAATAACACTTAGAGACCAAATCAGAAATTCCACAGATGCTGATATTCCACTGGATATTATAATACCAAATGGAAAAGAAAACCATCGTGCACTGTGTTTGAGACATTGAACTCACAGCAGATCTAGGGGAATAACACCACACCCTCATTGATGTGTTGTAATTGCAATAGGCTACTGGTAACTGAAATTCCTTTAGTTGCTTGTCAGTGTGCCCAGCTTGAAAGGAGAAGCTCAGATATGAGTCTGCAGAGAAAAATCTTTTGCTGCTTGAGCATGGTTCTTTGTAGGAAGTTCTTAGCATTTACACTTTTTATACAGGCTTGTTTTGTTTTGCTTTGCTTGCAGCAAAAAGTGGTGCTCAGTAGGGATTATTTCTTATTCAGCCTGTTAAAAAATACAATGAACATTCAGGAAGGGTATATAAATTCTCAGTTAAGAGAAAAATTTCCCCAGGCTATTTTTTTCTCAGTCTCACATAACAGATCCATAGTCTACTTCAATGCAAGACAAAGGAAATATAATTTAAGTTTGTATTATTGGTTTTTTGTGGATGACATTTTCTATGTATTCTGCAATTTCTATCAGACATGTTCATTTCTCTAATGAGCATGTAAAGCATGTGGGATTTGAGTCTTAGAAATGGTTTAATTTTTCTTTTAGTTATACCTTTTCAATAAAAACAGAAATGAACCTTGTTGATGAAGGGATCTTTTATGCACAATTCACAACAGAGCACCAAGTGAAGCTTTGCATTGTCACCATGAAGATTTATTTATTAGCTCTTTTCCCATGCCCATGACTAGAATTGGTGTATTTTAAAAGACTGTATCCTCTTTTTGAGGGAATAACGATTTTGATATGCAACCTATGGCTAGCAATATATAGCCTCAGACTTCTGTGTCCATAGAAAGTAGAGCTCATCTTGTCACACTGATTTGTTCATGCAGAATCAATTATCTGTAAAGGGCAAAAAGAAGGGAAGACATTGGATACTGAGCATGTGTAAACTTATGAGGTTATTTGACCACTTAGTTAAGGCTGGTAAGGCTACCATACCTTTAGATAAAATCCAAATTTTATTGTCTGTCACAATTTTCCAGCTCAGAGGCATCTGTTCCTAGAGGTACATAGTAGTTCAGTTCAAGATATGGGAGCTGGTTTGACTTTAATTTATACTGGAGAGTTCTAGTATAAGACAAAAGGAATAAGGTAAATTAGACATAGTGAAGATACATAATAATTCTCCAGTAGTAACTTTCTTATCAGATTCATTTATTTTATAAATCAAAATGAAATTTCCTCTGGGCCAGAATCTAGAATCTAGAAAAAAGCAAGTGCTCTTTGGTCCTTGTCACATCCTCACAAACCACCACCAGGAATAATGAGTCTGAGAGCAGAAAGCAGAATGCGATTTTGTCAGGAAGACATCTTGAAGAAGTCAGAAGTTTTTACCAGGGATTTGATGTCAAAAGGTGCTGCCGTAAGAAAAGTTCTGCCTTAAATACAAAGTGAATCAAATATATTTTGCAGCATTAGTAGTGCAGTTAATTTACAATTGTCCAATTTTATTTACAATATGACTTAAATTTAATGTCAGTGATCTGTTTTATAGAACAATATAGCACGGTACAAAATACAGCTACACATTAGAAAGCAATAAAGTCTAGTTCCTGATTTTCTAATCAGTTTTCATTTTGTTAAATAATGAAAGACATCAGCAGCATGTAGCTGTTCAAACATGTATAGTTCCAGGTATAGCCATTTTGAAAAGCTATTTATTCATCACATTTTTCCTATTCTTCATGACTTTTTTCTTAATTGGCAAAACATTAGTAATAACACTGTATTACAATTATCCTTGACTTATATTAAATTTGTTCAACAGAAGTGACTTTTAGAGACCTATTTCCAAATTATTGCAATCTGATTGAGGCTATTTTCCCTAAAATAACTGTTCTACTATTTTTTTTTCATAGTTGGTTCTTTATTTATCTTAAAATGCAGGGGGAAAAAAACCCAAACAAACAACAAAAAACCCAACCAAAACCCCAATCAAACCACACAGATGAGAAACTATCTCTCAAAACCTTTTATTAGAACATATAATTTTCATAACTCAAAAACACTCTGCGAGAATATCTGAGTGTTTGTCCTCTAAACAGTTGTGCTTGCTCTAATCTTCCCAGAGTAGTGAAGTAAAGAAATCTGCTAAAGCACATGTTTCTTTAGGAGGAAATTTGCTAAATAATACCAGATGGTTTTCTCTGACTCAGTAGCTCAGTCTTTGGGTGCAGGGAACAGGAACACCCTAGAGCGTTACAGTCCTATTTCCTCAAGGGTTGTGCCGTGCGTGTTCAGAACTACAGGTAAGTCACAGTATGTGCTTCATTGATTAAGCATGAAGAGAGTAATGAAAGTGCTTTGAACCCTGCAGCACCTACTCTAAAAACCCTTGGGATCTCCAGAGGGCTACTGCTTTTTTTCCCGCTCAGAGAGTTATCTTTTAACCAACTGCTTAATCACCACTGTCTTAAACAGCCACTTAAGATCTGGCTTTTAAGGCAAGGCATGAAATGGAAATTTTTTTTCCAAGTCTAACACACAATTTAGGATCTAGTTCTAGTGTGATAGAAGCAAGCAGAGGTAATTGTAGCTGCAGTAGTTTATAGCATAGCTCAGTTTTGCTTTTCAAATACATTTTCATTTACATGTGACATAACTGATCTGTTTCTGTTGTCCAAGAGGACAGTTGGCACTGTCATCATTTTTGGAGCAGTGTGCAAGAAACTCAGAGACATATCAATAGTTCATATCAGGGTGAGAGAAAAATTGTGTGAGGAAAACACTGCTCTCTAGGGGTTGTCTACAAGGTGTCTCATCAGCAAGTGTTTTTCAAAAGACCGGGCTGGATGTGAAGGAATATCAGGCTCCCACCATGCCACTGGTTCTGCAGCAGTATCATGAGAACTGTTGAAGGCATTCAACATCAGTGGGGGAGAGTCACAAATCTCTCCTCAAGGTTAGGCAATGAAACCAAATGAATATTTGCCTACGCTTGGTTGTAAACCCCATCACAGTGTAGAAGGCAAAATTTTCTTTTATCAGAAAAAAAAATCTGGACCTGAGAGTTTTGGCAAAATGAGGACTCTACAAGAGTGGTTGAGAGGGATAAAGCTCTGTTAAACTATTTTGCAATCCTACAGGTTTTAGTAGTACAGCTAGAAAGTTGAGCAGACAAGATGATCTTCATGGTGCCTAAAAATTTACTTTTCAGGAAATTGTCCAGCCACAAAGCCAAAGAGTAAACTGGATTAAATCACCAGCTGCTCTATTGCAGAATAGAATAGAATAGAATAGAATAGAATAGAATAGAATAGAATAGAATAATAGATGGATGGTTTCCTTCCACTCAGAATGCATCTACTTGGCCACTACTGAAGGACTTTACTCAGGGAAATTAAAGTTCGAAGTAATTTGAGGTTGACTAGGGAAGTAACATTATGTTTGGGAACTAGTAAAGATCAGATTAAAGGAGCACCTGTAGGTTTGGATGAGCAGTTACTCAACATAACTAAAACACAAATAGCAAAGTTCAGACAAGACAAAGGCAGGAATTGTTTTTTTAGGGTAGGTGTTTTCATTGTGATATTTGAGTTTGGAGCTACAGTTTTAATGCATTCCTTACTACATAATAGAATAAAATAATTGATTTTTTTTTTCTTATTACAGAATCAGTGAACATGCAACAAACAGACTACTGAGTGAGGCTAGACATTTCATCTTATAATTAAACCTTTTGACACTGTGAAAGGGAAAATTTTATGCTGCTTGATTTGTTTTTAATCTGTCAGGGAAATAATGGTGTATTGTCCTTTCAGGACAGCTACCAGGAAGTCCTAGAACTGCTACTAAGGATGTTGTAAATGTGACCAGCACACTACCTTGAAAGTTTTCCTTACAGTTTTTATTAGGAACTCTAAAGCACAGGGATGGAAGTGAGAGATTGGGATTCACATTATGTTTGTGATACATATTTCTGGAGCAAGCCCCTTAATTCTCAGCAGTTGAGTATAACACCATTCTTTGCCAACCTTAGCAAATGTCTGATGGAAAAAAGGGGGTTATTTACTTGTTATCTCATCAGAGTAACAGGGGAAAAGGAGGTGTTGGGTAGGAGGAGTAACACAACAGGAGGTGAGAGGGGACAGACAGCCGTGCACTGCAGGAATACCTGGGTGTGCACTACTGCTGGATAGGAGACACAATCATTTCCTGCTGGGAAATGTGCAAGCATTGGATGTCAATGTGAAAGCTTTAAAAGTGGCTGTGTCATCTTCTTGACACAATCCATCTTTTTGGTTTTTCTGCACCTATGCTTTCTTTCACTGATCCTTCACACGTGCCCAGAGAAATTTATTAATGATACTTTGGGAAGCTTCAAAATATGATCAGGTTGTCTGGACAGATCCCACAAAGTCTCCTCCCCATGCAAGACATACAGAATATATATTTTAATTTGGATATTGTAAGCATCTATCTCTCCCATGGGTCTTAACCAGAGGTCAAGATATGAAGTGGGATTGCAGGAGATCTTTACAGTTTAGTGGATAACTGAGGAAAATAGAATGTCTGAGTCAAGTCAGGGCTACAACACTGTTATGAATGGATGATGTAGGCTTAAATCAGCTCCTCTCTTTTGACCAGGCCTCTGGCAATAGGCAGTAGCTGTACTGAGGTGACCAGCACCCCAAGATCCACTCTTATTTGCAAGTTCTTTAACAGTGGCTGATTTGGTCTATTGTAAAATGGATTATTTATTTATAGACACAAAACCAACAGACATAAGACTTAAAACAGGCTATTACTACAAAAAGGTATACTAGTATTATACAAACAGACTGAAAGGTACCATTAAATTTACAGCTAGCTATGATATCGTATAACTTAGGATTCAATGTTTCTTACCATCCAATCTTGATGGAGTACACATTGAAAAATCCTCTCTCCCAATTCCTGGGGAAAGGGACCTGGAGTTGGTCCAAGGCTCCGGGGAGAAATCTTCTCACACCTTTCCAAGGAGTGTGTAAGAGACTTCTGCTTCTGTGATAATTGTATGTGCTTTTATAGACATAAGAACCGTGTCTTTTGGTCAAGAATATTTCTTTCATCTCTTCCCACATTTGCTTTCCAGACTAAGATGTTGATTCTTAGCTGGGGGCCTGAGCCCTTTTGGCACCAGAGATACCCCATGCTGGGCCTGTGACCTGCCCAAGTTATCTCTTGCATATGCACCAACCATCTGTGGTAGAGAGGGGGTAGACATGTCCTGCCACAAACACCAACAAGAGAAGCAGAAAACTATCAGTGTTGGACAAAGAGGCAGGGAGGTTTAGAGAAAAACTTTGTTCCCCCATTTGATTCTGAGACAGAAAGGAAATTTTGTTGTAATATGACAGCTAATTTTACCAGTACCCTACTTACTTCTCTCATCTAAAAAGTTAACTCAGCTTTTACTTTATCACCTTCACTCTCAACATGTCTATCAAAATTGGTGAAATTTTGGATTATGCATAGTATGCAATTAAAACTCTCTTATAAGAAGGTGTATAGTTTATCTATCATATACCTATTACATACAAAATATGGAGGATATATTCAGTGGTGTACAGATGGTGTACACAACTCACTTGAGGTCTAAGAAATGCTTTTCTACCCAAATCATGATGAGATCTTGCATGAAGCAGCTGTTTCATAAGGCCCTGAGAACTGCCTGTGCGCATCACGTTCCATGAGAAGAATTTTAACTTCCTGTAATTCACAAAAAAAGGGAAGAGTTTCTCCACAGCATAGGAAGTAGAAATTGGGAGACTGTAGAATATGATTATTATTGTTTTACACTAATAAAGTGACACAGAGCACAAAGGAGTTTCTACTTGACTTTGACCAGTGTTTAGCTCAGTTTTCACATTTCTGGAAGCACAGCAAGTAGACTGGACTTCAGGCAAATCCCTGAGGTGTTAGCACTGATCACATTACCTAGAGACTGTACAGGTGACAAATTCCTTGGAGGTTAAAAAAAAGAAGAAAGACCATAACAAAGTAAAGCCCTAAAAATTGTTTTGCCTCTGCCTTCTCCTCCTCATTCCTTATCTCCACGTCTGTGCATTTGTGAGAAAACATGGATAAATCATTTGCAAAAAGAAACAAGAGGAAAGTTGTTTTGAAATGTGTAGCAAGGTTTGAAGCCATTGATACAGTAAATCCATGGTTTATTAAACAAATAAAAGTATTAAAATACAATAAACAAGTTCCCAATCCTGGAAATACTTATGCAGTCATTGAACTCCAAAGGACTGATTACTCATGAGTTTAAAGTTAAGCATATAATTAAATATTTCCACTCTTGAACTTTGAGTCATTCTGCTCACTGCTATTTCAAATACCTCCCTATATTTGACGTTAACATGAAGTGGTGTGAACTTTTTTAAAAAGCTGAAAATAATTTGAATAAATGAATTAATATTTCCTTAGAAAAATAAACAAGCATTTGATAAGTATAAAGAGCTTAAAGGGCAAGTTGCTGATTTTATAGGAAATTATGACAATTAAAATGCAATTTGCCTTTTTTATCAAATTTTAAGGCATTTAATACCTACATATTAAATCTCTTTGCTAATGACTTATCAGTTTTAAATACTTTGCAGTAATGACTTCTATAATTTCAAGTGGTTATTTTCCATACTTCATTACTTTCCCCCAAATGATCATTGATTTGATAATTAGTTGATATTTTAAAGGCTAAAGACGTGATGTCCTTGAAAATGTTTTAAGTGTCTTGTTCAGGGCAAAAATAAATTATCATCTTTGAAATGCCATTCAGCAGTAATTTTTGGGGCTTTTTTTAGTCTATTACAGATTGAGAGAGTCTTTCATTTTATATTAATTAGTAGTTTGTGGCAAGATACTCAGAAATCAACATATTGCACCAAAATTTCATGCAGTAAGATATCTCCCTGTACTCAGCGGGTAGCTGTAATGTATCTTTGAACAAAGCCCACATTTCACTTGATGTAAAGAGACTTCCAATTTTCACTGTGTCATTTCTCTTCTACATAACAAATTAACACACTGCATAACTTTTATTCCCTTCCCAGCAGGCAGGATACATTAGTACAAGATTTCTTAACCTCTTAGTGAGTTTTTAAAAGTTGTTTCATAAATGTTTTCACCAGACTCTAGGAATTCATCTGACCTCTTTGCAGAAGAACTCCTTGAAGGACAATATCTACCATAGCACAGGAGTTGGAGCACACGTTCTTTGAAATAACCCTTCTGTCTTCAGTGGAGCTAAAGAACACATTTAACTGACATTTTAACTTGTGTATGTAAATCTATAGACTTGAGGATAAACTGGGGTAAAGATCTTGTTCAGCAAGAATAAAAGCAGCAAAAGGTTAATTTTTTTAACAAAAGACTAAAAATGTAAAGCAAACTAGTAGTCTATTTTTTATTAAATACATGACTGTAGATTCTGATTGTGGCTGAAAGGTATTAATTAAACAACAGTGTTAAACAGCTAAACTGATTAGCAATCAACTCACAGGGGCAGGTCATGCAGGTTGTCTTTGTCACCAAAGAGTAGGTGGTGCCCTCCGTAGCACAGGGAGGTGACACTGTTGCTGTGTCACCCAGATTGGAATGTTCTCAAGAGCCAATCATAAGAAAAGGATAAATTATTGATGCATCATTATACCACAGAGTGGTTTGGGTCAAGAGAGACCTTAAACATCACTAGTTCCAGCCCTCCTGCCATAGCCAGGAACACCTTTCACTAGACCATATTGTTCAGAGCCCCATCCAACCTGGCCTGGAACACTTACTGGGATGGGGCAGCCACAGCTTCTCTGGGAAACCTGTGCCAGTGCCTCACGACCCTCTCAGTAAAGAATTTCTTTCTAAGATCTATTCTAAACCTATCTGCTTTCAATTTAAGGCCATTCCTCCTTGTCCTATCACTACGTGTCCCTTTAAAATGTCCCTCTCCATTTTTCCTGTAGTCCCCTTTAAGTACTGGAAAGCCACTCGGGAGTCTTCCCTCCTCCAGGCTGAAACACCCCAATTTTCTGGGCCTATCTTCATAGGAGAGGTGCTCCAGCCCTGTGATCATCATCAAGTTGATGGAATTCTTTGCCACAGAAAGCTTGTGTGAGAAAATTCTGTCATCATCCAATTTCTAGCTCTTAATGATGACAATTTTTCCATTTCTTTGTAATATGTAAATATGTATTTGTCTGTTTTCAAAAGTAAATTAATCTTGTGAATATCTCTAGCAAAATCTCTGGCAAAACAAATCACTTTTGAGTAAAACTGCTGGTTTTTCATTTCTATAATCTCTTTAAAATAAAAAAAATGCAAGAAACTTTCTAGAAATTTTGTATTTTCAAATAAAATAAAATAAGGATCCTAAGTCTTTAAGGTTTTCATGTATCATGATGTTTTGCTAGACTAGAAACATTTATCAATATTTGAAATTAAAACAAGCAGGCAAAATTAGAGGCAACACTTGTTGAGTTTAGCAAAGAAAAGGATAAAAAGATACAAACATTCACAGGTTAATTAAACACATTCTAAATATCATTTACACGCCTAAGTCCCAATAAAATCAATAAGAGCTATAGCCATGCTCAAAATGAAATGTTTGCTTAAGGAATTTGTTGATTGGGCTAATAGAAAGTACTTAAGCACATTTTCTGTCTCTATGGATTAACACAGATGTACTCAAACTCCCTGATCTAGAGCCTACATTCTCAGTGACCTGTCAGCTAAAGAAAACTGACTTTTAATGGGGGTCTGGCAGGCTTGATTCATTGTTTTTTACTTACACTCTGTGTAGACTTAACTTTTAAGATGTAACTATCTTAATTCTAGTTTTATATGTTTGAGGTTTTTTCTCAAATTATATTTTTTTTAAAAATGGCCTCAAAAAAGGCTAAGAACAAATGTAACTTATTTGCCTTATTTTAAGGTCAGGAAAAATTGGATCAGTTAGTGCAGATCTCACTGTCTGTTAGTCAAAGGTAAAGTCCTTTTCCCCATTGCAGCATTCCAAAATTATTTTGTAACTGGTGGAAAAAATTGGCCTCTGTTGCTTTGATTGTAAATGAATATTTTTTTAAACTAAACATTTAATGCTTTAATTACAGTAACAGAGGGCTTTTTTATTTCTGTTGCAAGTCACTGAACATGACATGAAAAGGGAATTCAAGTATAGTCACTTGGTTCTTAAAGGACACTCGGTCATATTGTAAAGTCTCCTTACAAAATCCCTCTGACAGAGTTTGCCTCTCACTATTTCATCTTTGAATGATCAGCAGAATGAAATCTAGTTTATATCAAGTTGATGTATTAGCAAGAGATTACAAAAAGTGAGTTTCCTGAGCAGCTAACTACCCTCACCTCTGAAATGGACGCTCTGGCTCCAGATTTCTGTTTCCATCTGTTGAACCTCTGCTATAAAAAGAACCATTTATACCTGAAGATAAATTCTCTCTATGATAGGGTAGGGATAGGGAACCTTCTAATGGTTTGGTTTTCCCTCTTCTCATTCCTATCTTTTCCATGTATATATAAGAACTAGATACAGCCTTCTGATAATCAGCTCAATAATATACAGACAAATGTGATAATTGTCCTCACTTGACTTTTCCTCATTTATGTCCTATGTAAAAAAGACAAGTTAAAAAGCTAGAAAGTTTGAGGGCTAGGAGTGAAGAGAAGGAACAATGAAGATTAAGGAATGTAGGAAATATGTGTGAAGGAGAGGAAGAATCAGGAAAGGACTACACTGGGCAGAATGACCTGTACAGAGAAACACTTGGCTAGAGTGGACAAGAAGTGAGGGCACAGAGTAATGTGTGAACAGAAGAAGAAAGCAAAGGAAACAAGGATAAAAAAGGAAAGTTCACTGGAGAAAGGCCATTTGCGGGCAAATGTTTGTATGATATTTATATACCGTTGCAGTAGAGTATGGAACACCAGTGATAACACCCCTGATCAACAATAAGGGCCTGTCATAGTTCCTTATGATGTTTGTTACAGGCAAATTGCACCAAATATAGTGAATCTGTATCACTGACAGGTAGACAAGGTTTTTTCCATCATTAATTCACTACAGAAGACCAACACTGATGCAGATTCTAAGACGAACTGGGAATTTTAAACTTCACATCACTGTTAAGAAAAAAAATACAGACCTATTATGGATCTGTGATACACAGGGGTCTGTGATTGTGAATTCACTGAGATTCCTATGGCCTTTGTTGTTTTTTAGAAATCGATGTCCATGGCAATCAAAGTGCAAGTTATTTTTTTACAGAAATTTGAAAAATCAAATTTTATTTGCTAATTGGATTATAAATGAATTTTGTATTATTTTAAATTTCCTGAATTTTAGAATTTACCCTTTAACAAACTGGTATTTAAACATCGCTTTCTTAGTGACTGCTTATGAAAGAATTATGCTTATCTAGTCTGTAAATGTCATTTTATGGATGTTGTTATCCTAGTGAACCTTGAAAGCCTCAGAGGTCCAACAATCTTAGCTGATCTCTGAAAAGTACAAGGTCAGCTATTTGGGTTAAAGCAAATGCAGTTGTTTTGCTACTAAAATAAATATATTACTGTCAAATGTTGAATGTTGATGTTTGAATGAAAAGTCTCTCTGCTAAATAAATAAAACTATTACATTGGCTTTAACAGGAAAGTAGAAAATATTTTCTGTTTAATTAGGCTTATGTACATAATTGAAACAGCTTTTAGCCACCCCTGTTCTGCATCCCAAAGCTGCTGGGAGACAATCACCTACTGCAGTGTAACAGGCAGCCTGTGCCATGGAGATGAAGGATGCCGAAACTGGTTTATGGGATAGGTTTAGGTTAGGAAAAGGTTTAAAATCAGCTGTGATGCCTGGATACACCTGCAGTTTAACTTCCCTAATCCACCCCCAGGAAGTGGACATGGGAGCCATGACAGATGCATATAAATCTTCCCACCTGTAAATTGCCACATTATGGAGAGGCAGTCCAGAGTGGAGTACATCTTTCAAACAGAAAAGAGCTGTTGCAAACTCACACCCTTAGTTACAACACCCAGGAATTTGGGGAATTAGTCTGTAAGGGAAGCTACAGAGAAACTGTCAGGTGTACATTCAAATCACAAACCTTGTGTGCTTGAAACTCTTCATTTCTCCTGTTTCAGTTCAAAGCCTGGCCTTGAGGCTCACTTAATAAAATATTTTATATCTTTGTCATTAAGTTTTAATCAGGGTTAAATTGGGAAGTTAAAGATGTCCTGTTACATATATAGAAAATCCAAGGAGAGCAGCGAGTGGGCTCACCCCAACCTGCCTTGCTGTGGGGCACCTGGAGGGACTCAGTGCTTGACAAGCTGCCATAGACATGGTGAGCAGTGCAGACGAGACTTGGGGGACACCCGAACTGGGACATTCCAAGTAGGCCATGGACAGACAAAGGCAGAAAAGGGCTTTCTCCAGTTCTGGTACCCTGAAGGGGTAAAAATATGGCTCAGAGCATTTCTTGGAGATGAAACCGGGTCATCCTTGTGTGTGGCTGCGAAAAAGACGACATGACAGTTTTGAAATTAGGTCCCCTATGTGTGTGTACTTTCAGTGTAATGACCAGCATTGGGGCTTTTACTGTTTTACAGTTTTGTCTAGTTCTGGCACCATCCTTTCTTGTCTCCTTCTTCCTGTGTCCCCAACATTTGCACCTGCCAGAGCCCTATGCACTCATAAGCCGTGGCTGAATGTTCCTCTAAGCTGAAGTTCCTAAAGGTCTTACTAGACTGTCTTCAGTATCTCCAGAAAAATGGGTACTGGGGCCTTATACATTTATTAATAGTGTTTTCCTTTTATAGCAGTAACATTATCACATTACCAAAGAGTCCCTAAAGAGAAGAGAAATCAGTATGTGGTTAAATTCTAAATTGGTAATTGTGCACCGATACAAGTACTGGCACACAGGTAATCAGAAGCGGGAGTCAGACAGTTCTGTTTGTGAGATCCAGTCCTAATTTATTGAAGAATCCTGTTTTCCATTAAAGCAAAAATTCCTGTGAGATTTAAATAAATAAACAAATAAAGAATTCAGTATGTTTGCCTTAGGACAATGCGGTGACCTTTTCCTTCCCAATAATAATTTGTTCTTTACAATAGTGCATAAACTGATCAATAATTTCTCCTTCTGCTCTAACTGCACTTAGAAGTACATGATACTACACAGTATACCCTCCCCCACCCCAAGCTGTTATAAAATAATTAGGTATACTTCTGTATCTGATCTAATAACTAAGCTAGACTGTGTGAATTTGTGGGAAGAGAAAATTAGTACAAAATTAATTTGTTCTCATCAAGGATCAGGATAAAGACTGTCAATGTTACTCAGAAATTCAGATTTCTGAAGGGTCTCTCACTTTTATACCACCAAGCAAGCTGTGAGACATTAAATTTACAGTGTGCAAAAGACAAAGAATAAAGGGCTGTTCTTAAAAGTGTGCTGTATTGTTGATAAAAAATGACATGCAGAATTAAATCTCATATCACCTTGTGTTTGAGATCATCAATGGACTGTTGGCAGCAACTTCCTCTGCCAACATGGATGAATTAAAAATGGAAGCAAATATTTGCCCCATTTTACAGTTGGAGAAACTGAAGGACAGATAATTGTCAGGGTTTCTTTTTTAATAATTACCTGAAATAATAACAAGGGAAGTAACAGAATTTAGAAATGAGAGTAGATTTTATCAGTATGTTTTTTATCCCTGCTTTAATTTCAGATCTTCCCCTACTTGAAAAAGAACCCAACCACTGACCTAAGCCTCTGCTTCACCATCAACCACAGCTACTTTTCACACCATCCCAAGGCCCTGACCTCGCTCTGTTACACAGCTCCCCCATCTGTCATTTCAGATTACTCAACGTGTACATGCCCACATTTGTAGCTTTGAATCATCTTTCCATAGGTACAGAAGGGAAGTAGATGAAAAGTGCATGAACTCATTCATTTTTAGATTATTAGAAAGTCTTTATAATAATCTTTTCATCTTCTCCTCCCACATTCTCACACCTATTCATCCTGAGGAGACATGGTTCCAGCAAGACAAGAAGCTATAAATATTCCATTTACTTATGACACAGGTTAAAATTAATTTCTGGAAACAATCAGAAAATAGGAAAATCTGATTATTTAACTTCATTTAGCCTTGATAGGAAGACATTATCCATTAAAATAAACTTGTCTATACAGGGCACAAGAATCTGTAAAAAATATTATTTTAATCGCCTATTATTTAATGCCCGATTACAATAAGACTGATAGAATATGAACAATAGAAAATGAGCTCATTAGTTCTCAAAGTTTTTACACAAAGAATAACAAATTGTTCAGAATGTTGGTAAAAATATGCAGTTTTATCAGAAAATTAATCTTTATTCAATATTTGTGTGACTCTACTTATGTGATTGAAACTTTAAAATCTGAATGGAATAGAAAGAGGGAAACTCTCTTCATATTTATTAGAAATTCTGGTTTATGAATAATAGAAAATTAAAGGATCACTTTATCCAGAACAGACAAAGGATGAAAGAAACAGCACATTGTCTCATTCCAACTATTTCTTTCTTTCCTGATTTGGAGAACTCATGCTGTGGAAATGTGGTGGACTATGACACAGTTTATGCTTTATCAACTGGGTATGTTAGTTTAAGTAATAATTGGTATGGTGGCTTTATTTTAATATTTTTCCATAATTGCAGTACAAAATGTCAATACTTTATTTGAAGCATTGAACTGCCATGATGTAACAACAACTTATCAAGCCAAGTGAAGACATAAAAAGCAGAAGGCTGTACATGTACTTCCTAAACCCTCATTAAGATGTATATTTATTAAAGTTTGTGGTCTCTATGTGTATGTGACTTTGAGGAACATTCAGCTAACATTTCTAACTCCTTCTTATTACTGATCTCACTAGTTCGTTGGTTGGGGTCTCACTTAAAGGATGGGAAGAGGTGTATGAAGTCTCCTGCTCCTAACAGACAGCTAAATGCTGATTATGTCATTAAGATTTTATCTGTGCGAATAAAAATGCAGATTATGAGCCTTAGCATATTTTCTTAACACTGCAAGGCTAAAATGATGCATCATTTTATGCCTAGTATTGAGCTAAATGCAAGTCATAAAATTAATAAAAATGTTGACCTTCCTAAACTAACATTCCAGTTTCTGTGTTAAGGACAGCATAAGGGGAATGCAAAGATTTTTCAGAATGGTCACTTTGCCATTGCTTTCATCATTATGAATGAAAAGTTTGCGTTTTGTGGTGAATATAGAAACTTCCAGAAATTTTTAATGATGGAATTGTTTTGACTAAAATATTAGTTGAGCGAGATGAAAACCTTTCTCATGAGCAGATCAATTTTAACATCTTTTAAATAACTAAAGGGTAAACATATTTTTATGCCAAATTATAAGTGATCTTTATTTCAAATAATGACTTTCAGATGATAAAATGACTATGCAGTCTTGTCCTTTAATGAGAACTTCCATAAGTTCTGAGTTAAGCATAGTAGGCCTCTGAAAGGTGTTCATTTAAAAACAAAAGAAGATGTAATGAACTGTGGAAACACTCCTAGGAAGTAAAAATAATATTGTAAAACACTTAGTAAGCTCTATATTTGAATTGAATTTTCAGGTCTTTCGCTTTGTTGTGAATTAAAGAAAAGCTAAATTTTAAGTATGGGTTTATATTTATCCACATGCAGACATGTAAATCATTGATAGCCATGAATGACTGGTACAATTCTCATGTTCCACTTGTTTTTAAGGAAATACCAGTCTTTAAAAAAAGGATGTTAAAACTGAGAATCAATTTAGGCATAAAAACCCCAAACACACCTCTCACTGGACTGAGACTATTTTTAATCAGTGAAGAAAAGCTACACCAAGAAAAACAAAGATGAAAGTGAAAATGTTCTTGAGCAGTTTGACCTTCGACCCCTTACCATGTGTAAAGAATGAGACTCCTCTTATCATGCATGATGAACAAGGACTCACTTTCATTAGCAGAGGTTCTTGGAGACATCTGATCTGGGCTCTGGCTTTGAGAAAAATACTTCCAGACTTCTCCAAATTATTCACTAAACAGTGGTGAAAACCTCCTGTCCTTCATTTTTCTGTGTCACAAAGAGTGTCACTGATATTTACAGGAGCTATAAGAAGTTAAATTGGAGAGTCCAGCCCTTAGTTTCACATTATCAATATAATATCAGCAGTCAGATCTTTTAAAATATCATAAAAAGAGCATGAACACTGTGAACTGAAAATGTTCAGAACAGATTTATGCAATTTATGGGCAAAAAAGCTTTTTGTTTCTCACTGGGGCCTCTTCTGTTTGAACACCATAAAATTCTCCAAGAATGAAGGTCGTAAATATTCCAGACCCCATATTCCTAGCATGCATAATCTATACTGCTTTTCACCCACATTCATGGCTTGACTGCCTTCAGATAGAGCTTTCCCAGGACCTCTTCAATCTCTGGAGCCATAAGGAAGGATCTGCTGCAGTTACGTCAAAAGACCTGAGCTCCAGCATGGAGGACAGTTGACATTTGAAATGATGGCATGAGATGCAGCTTTGAGAGCATTAGCAGGGGATGCATAGACACAGACAATGGTTATAACACCAGTTAGAGTAAAGGGAGCTTACAGGTTAAAAGGCTTAAAAGTCTGTTTTACTAAAAAGGGGATTTTTCTTGGTATTTTGCAGAGAATAAACTTACACATTAGAAAAATACAAGCAAAAAGGAAAAAAGCCAACTATAAACATGATCACATTTTTCTGAAATGTTCAAGATGCCATTGCTTGTATAGCATCCTGTAATTAATCCTTTCAGGCTCCCCTGTCATGGTTGTACAACATAACTACGGGTTGTCCATCACTTAATGACTTCTGCACGTGAGCAATTATTAAAATAATTTATACCTAGAAAAATTACCAGGACACCCCTGTACTGTTACTTATAAAGAAAACTTGCTAGTTATTGCGTGACTTTTGGATTGTCACTCAAACCCCATACTTGTATTGCTTCTTTTCCATCTCAAAATTATCTGCATGGTATCACATCCTGCTAAAAAAGAGCATAATTTATTCCAAGGTTCTTCAAATAAACAAATATTTCAGTGTAAATGATATCAGAAAGATCATTTGAGGTGTGCCAAAATAGAAAATGCAGTACTTTACAGAAAACTGCAATAACCAGATTAGCTTGGAGCAAAACTGATGATGGGAGAAAATAAACAAATTGTATATCTGAGGTACAAGAAAAAAATATTTGCTATTACATTTGTTAATAAATGTTGCATACAGCTGTAATATGTACAGAGGAGTAGATGAGTTTAGCCTCTATATTTTGATTCCCACCAACTCATTCAATTACACTTGGAATTTTGCAATCTTTCCTTTGATCCTCTTACAGGTTTTGTATTTCATAGTAGACAGAGAGAAGAGACAACAGAAAACAAAACTACTATACTTGTCTAACATTCAAAGGCTACTGTTTTAATTGAAAATTAAATAATATTTTGAGGCATCCACTCTTTCTTCATCCTCCCAGAATGTGCCTTGTGTTGAGGTACCAGCTCCACCACAGATATTCACAATTCTCTGAGTAACTTAATTTTGCCTTCCCTAAAAGAAAGTCATGCTACTGATAAGGATGTAAGTCCTTGAAAACTTACAACCTCATTTGTAAACCAGCATTTGACTTCCAACAATAAGATAGGAATCTAGGACCACACTGGCTTTCCTTCCAACCCAAGGAGTTTTTATAAAAAAAAAAAACCTGCCTTTCTTACACCTTATCTACTAGAGTGATAATATCCCTCTCCCCTTTGCCATTTTAAGGTTAGCTCACACCTCTGAAAATGGAGTCTAAGGCAGTCTTCAACAGCTGTTGTCTGACTTGTCCCCGACTACAGAGTGATGACAGAAAGATTTGGGGGTACCCAACATGAAAGGTCGAACATCTGAATATTTATGTATGCAGAAGTATGACACCCCTGCATGTATCTTACCTTTGTGGGCAACATCTTAAGAATAGTAATGGAAAAAAAAAATTAGAAGTGAATCAATGACTTTAGCTGGGATGTCTACATATTAATGCAGTGGTGGGCAAAATGCAGATGGGCTAAACCTGGGATCCTCATAAATATTTACTATGCTCAGGGAACGAGGTTACAGGTATATACCAGTTGAACCCTTGTGCTTCAGCAGCAGCTGGTGATGCTGCCAAACACAGAGTATGATTTACATAACATTTTTTTTTAAGAATTATGCTGGCAGCATTTATTGTGTTCCCTACGAGATGTATCAGTACATTCTTGTATTTCTCAAGCTGTATGTATCTCCAGGGATTCAGAAGAGATTCAAACTCTTCCCCAGTCATGTACAGATGGGGGTTTTTTTCAGTACACAGAGATTTCTCTAACTGTATCTGTCAGCTGACCCTCAAGTGATAGCACAAAGGAGCAGCAGATATGTGTACAACCATACAAATTAGAATGAGATTTCACTTGGAGCTGTTTAAGGAATCACACATAAGGCACAGGAGGTGTAAATATGAAAGTATAGCAACCATTCCTGTCTATCATGCCCTGCACAGTCAAGCTGTGTGTTGGATAGTTTTTCTGTGAGGACAAGTCTTCTTTATGACTGGAAGATTAAAACAGCTTTCTTTCCATATCAAATTGCCCCTGTTACCCAGTGACTTTAATGGGATTTAATTAAAGGATCCAGGAAGTTTCACTGCTCTTACTCTACTTTTGGGGGTTTTTGTGTTCATGGAGGTGGCAGGGTTTTAGATGTTTAGGCTGTCTGGAAAGAATCCTCTGTGAAATGAAACTTCCATTTCCCACTTCCCCAAATTGCATTCTCTAAGGGTTATTTACTGCGACACAGATGAGGAAGAAAACAGATAAGCACCCAGAAAAGCTGGCGTTTGCAACAAAGTGCATTTCTAAGCTAAATCAAACCAAACATATCTTTGAACAGCAGAACTGTGTTTGAGAACAGACCTGTATTTTTCTCCCTGACCAATAGGATATATTTATGTAGCAGTTTATTAATAATGAGCACCAACCTCTTATGCTTATTCTTATCCAGTGTAACTCACTGATGTACTGTTATTTAACACTAGAGTAAAATTCCTTTCTCTCTGAGTTTTAATCATATGAGAAATTAGATTGAATTTGCATTTACAGAGCAAATTTTATGATGTGAGTTTTCTAATATACTTCAACTTGATACTGAAGTAAATTGTATTATCCTTAATGGGTCATCAGTTCTGAGGTTTAGTATTTGATCTTGCTTTATTATCTTCTCTAGCTATATTCCATACCTAATTTTTTCCTGAAATGAGCATTATTGATTTACTCATTAAATACTGTCTGTTTGGTGTGAATTTTTCATCCAAGCAGTATGATAAATCCCTTTTAAAATAACGATTATATGCTGCACAAGACTTGAAATACTGTCTTCCTGAGACGGTTTTCCATGGATTGCAACTAAATACATTGTATACAAAAAAAGTCTTGTACCCTTTCTGCAAAATGACATCCATTGATTATATCTCCTCAAAAATGGAACAATCAATAAATTATTATATTTCTTAAAATTAAGCTCATTTCAGGGTGAAGGATTATTTTTTTGGTTTCATTTGAAGGTGGCTTTTTGTTTCTGCACTACTTCAGCTTAAAAGGCAACCCCATATCACAGAAAAGTGGTTAAAAATCTAGAAATGTTTAAAAATGCAAGTTTTATAATGAAAAAACAAAGTAAAAAGAAAGCAGATTGGGTAAAATGAGACTCCAGTAGACCAACATACTGACACACTGTATTTTCCAGCCACTTAAATTTTCAAACCCAGTAAGTGGATCTGGACACATGAAGTTTTTGTTATGAAGGATCTTTCGATATTTTTCTTCAATGCTCAGTCCAAAGGAGCTGGGTCAAAATCAGTTGATTCTGCTACAGAAATGTATAGAATTTGTCAAAAGTGAAAAATTGAAAAAATATTGCATTCAAATTCAGCTACAGATTAAAAAAAAAAAATTTCCATAAACCAAAGAAATATTTTTATATAGTGTGTTGTTTGATTCAGGTCAATATATTTTACTTTATTGAAGCGCACAGAAATATTTTCAGAGCATTTCAACCTTAAACATTTTGTGATTTTACACACTGGTATTCATCTAAGGAATCCAAGGTCTTACAAATGAAACTATGTGGAAATGAAGGAGAAAAACCATCCCATGTGAAGATGGTTAGGCTGTGGAACAGCCTGTGGTTACTCCAGTCCTGACAATTTTCTCTGAGCAAAAAATTAAACCCTGAGCAACCTCCTTTGGATGCTGGGTGAGGTGGAAACCACCTGAGTTCCCTTCCAATCTAAATTATTTTATGATGTGGTGATTTTCAGTGCATAACTATCAAATTGACAGTGTTGTTTTAGACTACAGGTTTCACGGTGTTTCCTGTCACAAAGTATCAAAGTATGAGTAACACGCAATTTTACCAAGTGTTTAACTCCTTTTAACACATTTGTTAGTATGGAGGTACTAATTCTTCTCAAAGCCAGTTACAGGTGAAAAATGCAAAACTGTTTAGTTAAACACTGCCTGAACTTCTAGAAGTTCATTGTATTAAGAAATAAAACACTGGAGTGTCAGTAGGAAATGCTACCTTCTCAGTAGTATTTAACAACTCCTCATGTGGCCAAACCAAACGAATAATCAGCTTGTAATTATCTTGCCAGAATGCTCTAGAAGTGTGCATTATTCACTTTTGGATACTGCTGCCATGAAATAAAGGAAGCAAAATCAGTAGTTCTTGCAATCTAATCTTGTGATATTAATTGCCAAGTATATGTGCCTGACATGGTTTTCATTTGCTTCTCAGTGAGAGTTATCAGCTGCCACTGAATACCTGATTACTGGAGACAGCCTCCAGATGTTCTTCTATCTTGAGTTGTTTGTGTCACTAATGGCAAATGCAGGAAGGAACTCTTCCCTTACATGGGCTGCATTTTAAAACACACTCGTACATTTCTATTCTCATTTGTTTCCTTCATGGACCAGTGGAGCCTGCTTGCTTAGCACAGCAGAAAGCAAGTTGCATAGAGCATTGAAGTTAAAAATCATTAGTTTGGCTTTAAAAATTGTGAGTTTTTAAAAAGATTAGCTAGAACATACACATGTACCAAGTAGTATTTTAATCTTTAGAATACTATAACATCCTTCTTTGTTTTCTTTTCTTTTCCCTGAATGATGAGATTCAGAAATAAACTTTCTCTAAAATTCACCTCACCAAATGTGCCAAAATAAGTCTTCTATGAAAAAAATGTATCATTACGTGTTTTGAAGTTATGAAAAATCAACTTTTTTTTTTTACAAGGATCAACCTGGGGACACGACACCATTTCATGTCTGGTACTCTTAGAAAAAATGAGCCATGCCACTTTACACCCTCATTTTCTCTTTCTCCCAAAAAACTTGTAGATAAGCAACACAAAGTAAGAAGGCTGGAGGGGCTGAGTGGTGGCTCCTTGAGTTTCTGGGGAAAAGAGCTGGGAAATCCTGTTGCTGTGCAGTGATCTGCACAGTCAGGAGAAAAAGGGGACATTCTGTAGACTTCACTAAGCACTGCAGACAGAGAGAAGCAGAGTTTCCTTCATTCCTGGTCTCCTTCTGGCCAAAAAAAAGAAAACTGATGATACTTTTCACTGCAGCTGCCAAGCATTGGGAATGTGAATTCGAGAAGAAACACACACACATACATATGTGGTCACTGCAAGTAGAGAGTATATATGTGTTGTCACTGCAATAAAATAACAGATCAAAGCATGCTATGTTGTAGGACAAAAGGATTGAGACTGGAAAGAGACAAAAAACCACCCTGGATCAAATTTCATTTTTAAGTGACAAAGTTACACAGTGCTGCTCTTTACACTGAACTCCAATCCAGGCCATCACGGAGAGACATTACTCCAGGCCTTCAGTGCCTTGATGATGAGAAAAGTTTTAGAGGTACAAATTAAATTTATTCATAGACATTTCAGGTACATTAGTTCTTGTCTTTCAACTCAAAGAAATCTTTTTGCTATATAGTGCTCACTTCTTTGATGAACCAACTAATATCAGATTCTAACCCCTGTATATTTTTCATTATGCTAAATTAAAAAAGGTATTTCAGTGTCATCTCTATTCTGATCATCCTCATAGTTCTTCCTCAAACTCTTAGGTTAGTACTCATCCTTCCTGAGTGCCAGCAGTGATGGTTGGACCCAACATCAGTTTGAGGTCTCTTTGGTGCCTTGAACTATAACTTTAATACCACCTGTATCTCTATACAAAGATCTACTGATCAAGTCATTTTCTCTTTCTATATTGTTTCCAAAAAATAACCTACCATCGTACAGCAGTAATTTCTATTGTCCCTAAATTCTTTACTTTGTACTCTTTGTTATTGAATTTAATTTTCTCCTTGCCTTACTTTCCACTTATTTTTTCTCCTCCAGGTGCCTTATCAAGAATCATTCAGTTTGATATCATTCAGTTTATATATCTGAGCGTAACAAGTCCTCCTCTAAAAGAAAGTCCTAATGAAGAAAGACTTTTAATGGAACAGGAATCAGATGACCATCCACTAAACTCGTATTAAATAAATAACAGAATCTAATAAAAGAGAAGATAAGTTCACAGGCCATAGGAGAAAGAGATAAAAGAGAAATCATGTAGAAAAGTTGTGGGATTCTAAGATAGTCTACAATCCCAAGCCAGGACAAAAGATTCAAAACTCTAAAAATATTGTGAATTAAGAAATCCAAAAGAAATACAAATCAAATCAAATCAAATCAAATCAAATCAAATCAAATCAATCCAAAATATTTTTTAAACTTTCAATTTTTTATTTGCAATTTCATATTATTTGTACTGAAGCTATTCTACATTTATCCTATATGACCAGACTTAGAGAAAATTGTGATGCAAAGACTGAAGTATTTTCCCCAAACCTAGTAATTATATCATTCTTCTTGGAATTTTCAGTGCTTTTACACAACTATTTTCACATTTTCACTGAAGTCTTACCCAAAAGCATTTTGGCTTGTCAACAAAGACAAATATAGTTTCTTCCAAAATATATAGCACAGAGCTAGAAGCTCTGGAAGAAGATTTGTTTTCATTGCACAACATATCAGGCTATGGCAGCCCTTCCCATCTCTGTCAGTCCAGAGATAGAGTTTTATTACTTCCCATGGATGAGTCCTAATGAACACAGAATAAGCTGCTCACACATCTCTTCTCAGTCACAGTATGGAATTTAGTCCTTCTTTTTAACCCAAAGAATTAAAATTGCATAGTGGCCAACTGAGACCCTAAATTAAATCTATATTTAAAAGCATTTCCATTGCATTATTACCAGTGGCAGCCACAGCAATTTATTCAGGATCATACCTGTGAGATTCCAGCAGTTTCTGAAAATTGTTAGAGTAAATTAAAACAAAGATTTTTGTAATACATTTTTTCCTCATTGTGGAGACTCTCAAGCTGAGCAAATACATTACTAGTCTGGTGTAAGTTTAAGTGGGTACTTAATAAAGCAGCCAAAGCTCCACAAAGATCATGGCAGGCTTATAATTCTAATTTAGTTTGAATTGGAAACCTCCTGCTATTTCCTGAGATATTTCTCTATTATCTCTGTGATATAGCACAGCTAACACTGTACCAAAATCATTAAGGCTGTAGGCACAAATGCCATAAAATTCATGTGTCAAAACACATGTATATATATTTTCTCTATTTGCATGCTGAAAGTGAGACTGCTCCATAGCCAGATGATTACTAACATGCTCATTTAGTTAATTATGTACTTAATTCAGGGTTAGACTCTCAAGGGGAGGAGGTGGGTTGCTGTGCTCAGTGCTGCCGGGTGTTGCTGCCTACGGGGTCCAAGGCAGGTTGGGTATCACGGCTCTGCCCACAGCATGCTTGTGCCAGCCCCTGAGGCGACTCTCAGTGAGTCAACCAAAGAGTGGGCTGAGCTCGAAAGCAGGAAATGTCCAAAAGGTCACATCCCACAGGTAAAAATGTTCTGAGCTTTGAAGAAGGGTGCTCCCTGCAGCCAGGTTTCACAACTGTGGAGCTTCAAAAGCCAAAGGAAGACGAATTATTTCTATACATGTTGCTTCATCAATATTTATGTCTCATAGAAGAGACAAGAAGACATAGTCTCAAGTCTAACAAAGCAAAACAGATATTTGAGTCCACATCTTGGAGTTCAGCATGAATGGATTGAAGGACAGTGTCCACCAACCCTAAGCCCAGGGGCTGAACTACCTGTGCTCCATGGTTCAGAGAAACACAGGAGACTGGAGGAAACCAACAATACTGTTGCAAAGGTGTTGAGAAAGCATGTGAGCTGGATCCTCACAAGAGGGGAAAAGGCACAGACAAAAATGCCTTTATTGAGAGAGAAACAATTTGTGCCTCAAGGTTTCAAAAGGAAAAGTAGAGGCGAAAAGGTAAAAACACTGAGTGAAAAGAGCATTGATGGGTGGCATTTCAGTGACACTGGCCTTTCAGGTACAAGAAAGCTGCAGAATAGTTGAAGTACAAAGTGCTAAACATATGTTTAACAGCATCTCCTGGGATTTACCATCAATAATTATATAGTCACTGAGCAGGGTAACTACAGTGTTGGGTGAATATTTGCAGTTGCTAGAGTCATAAAAGATTTACACAAATGTTAGCTTGAGATAAGTGAAGAAGTAATTTAAGACTCTGGGTTTCCTCTCTTTATAATGTGTGCAAAATATTTATTCCACATAATGCATGTTATTTTTATGACTTGGCAATTTTTCTCTCTTCCTTAACAAATCTGGAACTATTGCACTAATTCTGCATACTTTCCAGTGCAAACCAAATGAAGGTTAAACTTAACTATTTGCAGAAAAGAAACTTAAAAAACCCAAACCCTACCTACTTGGTGTATTGTACTCTCAATTTCTTGCATCTAAGTTAGAGATTAGGTTGCCTAATTTTTTTTTTTGTGCTCAAAATCTTGCTACAGCCAAAAGGAACAAACTTAGTATGCAAAGCCAATAATTTGTTATTAGTCTAATCTAGCTAACTAAATAACTTAATCCATTAACAATAAGAATGCTTATAGTTCAAAACTCTATAGTTATAGTTAAAGCGAGGTGTGCACAAACCTTCCAATATCTCCTCCTTTCTCTGGCCTTACTTGCATTCCCGCTATAATCAATGGCACCACTGTACTGACTGGACTACAAGACTACAGTCTGTACTGGCCCTGCAAGGCCTCTGAAAAACAGCAGATTTATCCTGTTGTAATTTTTTCCCAGACCATCCTGTTAATGCTTTCATCATCCTGTGTCTTATGATGGCACCAATTGCTGCACTGGACTAGGGTGAAAAACAAATTAGATAGAGGTGAATAAGACTTGTCCAAAACTTGAGAAAAAATTACACTATCACTGAGTGAACGCATACCTTTACTTTTATGAATATCCACACGGTTTCAATGACTAAAATATTTTTATTAATGTGTTTATTTTACAGAACTGCACATATTCAGCCTTAAAAACCTATCTATACTGGCTTACCTTTTGGCAAATACTTCATCACCTTATCCACAGAGACATACAGGAACATATGAACAAGATATATGAGAAATTAGCAGCAGTAGAAGAACTTCTCTGGAAAAAAATCTGTGGATAAGCTTCACCACAGAGCTCATAAAAATAATTATTTGAAATTTTATTGATTTATGAGACAGATCTTTCTCTAGTTATCACTGTTTCAACTCCAGTGAAGCCAATGGAATTACATCTATACCTACTGAAATTTTACTCCACATAGCTAATTGACTCAGCCAAGAGTATGGTGTCAATTGAAAAATCTCAAATAGCAATTACAGGTAATGCTTCTAAGATTTTACAGCTTATAGAAGAGAATCCTGATAAAATAACAAATTAATCAATCTGTGCTAAGCTGCAGAATACAATTTATAATGCTGCAATTTAGAAAAACTGTGTTACTGCACAGCATTGTGCTAGAATGTTGTACCAAATATACCATTTCGGTGGTTTTTCATGCTTGATGATGGCCCTCACCATGTGTTTTAAAGAACTGGGGACAGAGGTAGAGAGGGAATTAATATACAAAATTATACCACAGAGAATACAATGAGACTGTTGTTTCCTCTCCTCTTCTGTTTTTCCTCCCCTGTCCTAAAATGTTTGAATTTGTAAGCTTTAAGTAATTTATCCCTGTCCTGAACATAAGAAATGGAAAGGATGCAACTCAACTGAGCAGCAGTTAGTGCTGGCTGAGAAGACAGCAAAGCCAACAGCTCCAGTAACAAGCCAAGTTTGCTTTTCCTTTGTGCAATGTCATAAGGATGATAGAATAAAATGCTCTTCTCTAGGGAGTCCTCTACACAGTCCTCATACAGCATCTGCAGGCCCAGGTGCCTGAAGGATCTCACTCTCTGCTTATTAACCAGTTCCCATACTTGCTGTTTTCTTGTATGTAATACTTGCTGGGGAAAGTTTATAGGTACAAAAAATGGATAACAGAATTCTGTAGCAAATTCTCTTTGAAAAATATTCATAAGGAGGTATTTGCAGCTGCTTTCAACCTTTTGTACCTTAAAAAGTTGTTCTGCTGTTCTGGGTACCTCCTGAGCCTTCTACCTCCCATCTTCATTCAAATATTTATGTCTTTGAAAACAGAATTGTAGAATCACAGAAAATCTCACATTGAAAGGAACCCATAAGGATCATCCAGTGCACCTCCCTGCTCTCACATTAGTGTCCAACACTAAGATGTATCACTGAGCATCATCCAGACATTCCTTGAACTTTGACAGGCCTGTGCCTGTTACCACTTCCCTGAGGACCTTGTTCCAGTGATCAGCCACTGCATCAGTGAAAAACCTCTTCCTAATGTACAGTCTGATGCAGCTTCATTTAATTCCCTCAAGCCTTATTGCTGGTCACCAGGGAGACCAGCACTGCCCCTCTGCTGGCCCCCATGAGGGAGATGTAGAGTGTGATGTAGTTAATATCAGCCTGCATGACAGCCAGTGTGTTGGACCATATGCAAAATTGTGCTCCCAATAGCAGCAGGATCCCCCCACCCCCTTTCTTTGTTTTTCAAACCTGTTTCTTCTAATCTAAGAAATTCCTGGTGTGTAGTCATAGAATCATAGACTCATAGAATGTTCTGAGTTGGGAGGGACCCATCAGGATCACTGAGTCCAACTCCTGGCCCTGTGCAGGACATCCCAATAATTTCCCCATGTGCCTGAGAGCATTTTCCGAATGCTTTATGAGCTGTGCCAGTCTTGGCACTGTGACCCTTTCCCTGGAGAGCCTGTTCCACTGCCCAACCACTTTCTGGGTGAGGAACCTTTTCCTGATATCCAACCTAAATCTCCCCTGATTTCTTCATGCCATTTTCTTAAGTCCTGCCACTGATCACAGGAATAAAGAGACCAGTACCTGCCCCTCCACTTCCCCTCTGAGGATGTTGAAAACCGCAATGACATCCCCCTTCAGTCTTTTCTTGGTCAGGCTGAACAGACCAAGTGACCTCAGCCACTCCTTATACAGCTTCCTCTCAAGGCCCTTCACCATCTTCGTTGCCCTCCTTTGGATGCTCTCTAATAGTTTAATATCTTTTTTTTATAATGTAGTGCCCAAACTTCCTCCAGGACTCAAGGTGAGGCCGCCCCAGCGCAGAGCAGAGGGGACAATCCCCTCCCTTGCCTGGCTGGTGATGCTGTGCCTGATGACCCCCAGGACTCAGTTGTCCCTCCTGGCTGCCAGGGCACTGCTGGCTCATGTTCAACTTTCCATGGACCAGGACCCCCAAGTCCCTTTCTGTGGTGATGCTTTCCAGCCTCTCTTTCCCTGGTTCATACGCAGTGCCAGGGTTGCTTCGTGCCAGGTGCAGAATCCAGCACTTGCCTGTGGTTGGTGATTGTCCATCTCTCATTTGCCAAGGACTCTCTGCCAGGCCTCTCTGCCCTCGAGGGAGTTGACAGCTCTTCCCACTGCAGTGTCATCAGGATGACACTGTGTCATGACACTACCCTGAAATCAGCTCAGTTGGTTACAGCATGGTGTCAACAGCACCGAGGTTGTGATCCCTGTACAGGTCATTCACTTAAGAGTGGGAGTTGATGATCCTTGGGGATCCCTTCCAACTGAGCATAGTCTATGACTCCCTGATTGTGTATATCAGCATGACAATATACGTCTTGTCTCTCGAAGGGGATCCAGGCTGCCCTTTTTCCCTGACATTAAACTCAGGTCCACACTGTTTCTTTTTCTTAAATGTGTGAGTCTTCCTCAAACAGAAAATCAAATATCATTTTGACTGTCTTAGAGGTGAGGCTGTACTTTTGGAAACAATACCAATTGCGTGGGGTCCCTTCACTCCTCATCTGCCTGTTCTAGATTCTGCTCTTCCTGGAAAAAGGAATATGCATTTGTTAGGACAGTGCTCTGCTCTGGTTCATTGAGTAGTTACACAAACATGTTTTTCAAGATCTCAATGGGGCTTGGTATCAAGAGGTGGGAAAAGGGAGTGCTGTGAAATGTCACTATCACCAAGCCCATGAACGTATAAGCTTTAGACATGCACATTTTGACTGCTCTTCATATTTTAGAGCACATCTTACAATGCTGTGATCATTTTCATGCTGCTTCTTGAAACCCCCTCAAAGTTATCAATATACCGTTAGCTTTGTTTATATTGGAACGTTATTATAATATAATAACATTATACTGTAGTAAGATATTTCCCTATTATTTGAAGAACAATTTAGTTCTTTGCAGCTACAGTGTTGATCTGGGATCTTTTTCTGTTTAATCATGCATTTCTGTAGAATCAAAGACACACAAAGCTGAAAGCAACCTCAGGAGAGCACCATTTCCAATCCCCAGCAATTAGGCAGAGTGAATGATTTATAGCTCTTTTCTAAGTTACTCTTCCCAATACCGAATCTCCCTGTACCATGGGTACATCAGCATGAGTTTTGTTCTTATTTGCTTACATTTTGTTATATATTTTTTATGTACTTGTTTATGCAAACTGTTTTCATGTTTCCTCCTAAATCATGGATGAAATTTGAAAAAGGTGAAAAACAAGTGTCTGAGAATTCACTGCTTATTAACAATTCCCTATTTACATTTGTATTATTATATGGCATTTTTATAATAAACCTAAAAAATCATCACTTAGAAAATTTTTAGTCCATGAAATATGCAACGTTGGTTTTTTTATCAATTCATTTTCCTTCTCTTGAAGCTAAATGTCATATACAGCATGAAGGGAGTAACAATATGGAATTGATTCAAATTGTGCTGCTTCTAATTTAATAATAAAATATTACACTATGTGTTGTACCTGTTATCAGTGTCTTTTTTTTTTTTTTTTTTAATTAGAAGTGAAGGATTTGCTTATCTCTTCAGCTGGCCTGTGACAGTCGGAAGACCCCAAGCTGGCAAAGGGCGAACAAATGATCTGATTTGCAAAAAGCATTCTAAATGTCAGATTTGTCATTTATTTTCTCATATTCCAGACCTGCTTTCTGCAGAGAGTAAATAACAAGTGGTTGAGACAATGCTGCATGTTGAGGCTGACAGCAGGTCTGGAGGCTTCACAGACCTTAATTTGGACATGGTTAACTTCTATTCGTGAGAAAAGCCCGCGAGAAGAAAAGCAGTTAGTTTTTATCCATGAGAATATAGTATCAACAGAAGCAAGGAAGTTAAACAATAGAAGGAGAAAAACAGCAACATATCTGCACCTGTTATTTTTCTGAATGCTTGAACACTTATGCCATAGGTAGCCAATGACTACATGTTTTAGTTAATAGTAGCCAGTAAGTCTATAGTAGCAGTTTAGCAGCAAATGAATCTGTAACAAGAATGACAACATACAAAAGGTGTATAAAAGAGGCTGCTTTGTTTAATAAACAGCTTTTTGCACTTTATCCGTGTGTGTTGTGACTGCCCCAACAGCGACAGCTGTAGAGTTGCTACTTATTATAATTCTAAGGCAGAATTAAGCTATGAGAAAATGTGGTGGAGGACATCACACCCTCTTGGAAGGCAGAGGAGTAAGGTTACTTTGTAGTTCAGCTTGCTGCACAGACAGCAAGGAAACTTCAAAAGAAGAATCCACACATCAAAGACTTTTTACTTTTAAAAAAACCATACACAACCCCCCCTAAAGCTTTCATCTGCAGTCTCACAAATGTGCTGTTCTAATCAAAGACACAGTAATGTATGTCCCTGTAAATAAAAAACATAAAGACAAAAGGTTCTGGTGTGGATGGAAAGATGCAGAAAAATTCTGGTATCCCTAGCCATGAGCTAGAAACGTGTTCATGGATATCTCATCTTCACAGCAGATGGACCAGCAGCTGAATTGGCTCCACAGTTCCAGCTCTGAAGGATACTTCAGAAGCAACCCCTCATTAATGACAAGGTCTCCTTGTCAGATACAGGCTTAAAAATTGTATCTGTGAAATAAAACCTCAACCCTTTGCTTTGCTAGATTAAATGTGTTTTTATTTCCTACTTTTAAAGTGATGAAAACATACCTAAAGGGGAGGGAGACTCTTCCTGGTAACAGGTAAAAATGCAAAGAAAACAGGGCAGTGACATCCTTCAGGGTACCTAAAACTGGAGACTCTACAGTAGAGTCCTCTACTAACAGTGTCAGCAGTGTCAAAAAGTAGGATTCACAAATGACTCAATCCTGATGAACTTTATCTGCATGATCTCTTGGAAACAGAGGGTACATGGCTTCAGGAAACTTGTATTTTCACAGATCCTCTTATCTTTTGTTAAATTTCTGCATGAATACAATATCATAATATTAATTTTTAGTTTAGGCAGTGAATATAGAACATATCTTGTTGCAAGAAAAGAAAAGAACTCTTAGGCGAGTAGTGTTAATTATCGTAGATAATTAGTCACAGAATCAGTCATGGAGTCACTCATAGAATCACAGAATGGTTTTGGTTGGAAGAGACCTTAAAGACCATCTGGTTTCAACCCCCCTGCCATAGGCAGGGACAACTTCCACTAGACCAGGTTGCTCAAACCCCACCCAGCCTGGCCTGGAACACTTCCAGTGTCTCACCACCCTGACAGTGATGCCTTAGGTTTTAACTTTTATATTTTTCAAATCCTGTACTGCCTAGTGTGTAACTCTGAAGTTTCTTGTGGCCTGTTAACCACTGTTCCCTCATGCTAGTTAGATATAACAAGCTACTCTAGGTTTGCTCTCCAAGGACACCTATATTGTCCCAGGCCCCAGAATATGTAAACGAAGGCCTCTGAAGAGGAGGGCAAACTTTGGGTAGTTACATCATTAACTGGGGTTGTAATTGGAGAATTAACCCTGATATGCAAATGGACCAAACTTATAAAAGTGTGAAGAATTTGTGACCCAGGGCCCATCTTGGGTGTAGCTTTTTGACTGCCCAGGCTCTACCTTTGAAGGCCCTTCAAATACCTACCTTTATTCCCTTGTTCTTGTCTAGTCTCTGTTTTTAGGTGGCCGTCTCAAGCATCAACCGTAAAGAATTTCTTCTTTATATCTAACCTAAACCTACTGTCTTTCAGTTTAAGGACATTTCCCCTTGTCCTGTCTCTACATACCCCTGCAAAAAGTTCTTTCCCAACCTTCTTGTAGGCTCCCTCCAGGTACTGAAAGGCTGTAATAAGGTCACCCCTAAGCCTTCTCCAGGCTAAAAAGTCCAAATTCTCTCACCCTTCCCCCATAGGAGAGGGGGTCCACCCCTCTAATGGTCTTAATGGTCTCCTCTGGCCTCACTCCAACAGTACAACGTCCTTCCTGTACCAAGGACCCCAGAGCTGGACACAGTATTCCAGGTGGGATATCAGCAGAGTGAGTAGAGGAGAGAATCCCCTCCCTCACCTGCTGGCCACACTGCTTGTGATGCAACCCAGGGCATGTTTGGCTTTCTGGACTGCCAGTGTACATTGCCAGCTCATGTCAAGCCTCTTATCCACCAGCGCCCCCAGTCCTCTATGATAATGCTCTGTGATAATCCTCTATTATAGCTTCGAACTGCTCTCAGAATTTAGGAAAAATGTGCTAAAGTTATCACATTGTTACACCAGATATTTGTATGGTCAGTTTATCACAAGTACTTGTGTTTGTCTGTCTGTGCCCATGTGTGTGTCTGTCTGTAACAAACTCAGTTGTATTTTCATTTACTCATGCACACAGTATGTCTGGCTGTTTTGCCAGAAATATGAACTGTGTGCCTGGAGGAATTAACTACTATCTTTTTTCATGAAGAATCCAGTCTCTCTGGCAACACACAAGCTTTAGTTCCATTATCTAAATCTTTTATCTTCCCTTCTTTGATTGAAGGATAGTTTTTCATCTTTATATTTTTCAGTGAATGAAGTGCAGATGAAGTTCTCTTATGTGACAGAAACATTCCACCTTTCCTGTGAAATTTCCCTGAAAGCCTCATCAAAGACAACACCCTCTGAATTATTAGGTGCATATGTTAAAAAGAGTCATTTGCACTCCATTAAAATAACACAGACCCTAAAACTTCCATCCTGTCCTTTGAATTTATGTGCACTGAAAACAGCCCTTTTGTAAATATAATCATTATCCTTCTTTCCTAGAAGAATCATAAGAAAATATATTACCTCTTCCTATTTCTTTGATATTTTCTTCTTATGCATAAAGAAATATTGTGCCATTCTGCAGGTCGTTCTTTTAGGATAAAAATTCTTATGAAAAACTTCCTAAAACCTTAAGAACTGTAGTTATGTTGGGTATTCTTTTGGCCATTCTCTCCCTTTCTATATTACTATAAATCTTTCCAATTCCTGGTCTTTTTGTCACATTTGTTGATTTAGTTATGGTGGATCAGAAGTACTGTTAGTACTAAACTTGCACCTTGTTTGCCACTACAGAGGTGGCAGTCACTCACCCAAGAAATTCTGCCACATGGCTTGGTTGCTGTGTGTGCTGCTTTGAAGGCATTTCCTTATCGTAGCTCCCTTAGTTCTTTCCACTTGCTCCTTCCTGCCCTCTTGCAGTCCTGCAGCTCCAGGACCACAGTCCCAGGAATCCCTGCAGTGTCACCGTCCTTTTCCTTGTGCAGGCTCAGGCCCATGTACCTCAGCTCATTTGTCAAAATCCAAACAGGCTGTCCTGGCTGCAGCAAATCAAGCTTTTGTTTCAGGTCTTTCACGTTGTAATTGCTTGTCTGTCTGGGGATAATGTCACATCTTGAATGCCAGATCTTTGCAATCAAAATTCTGGCTTTGCAGGGCATGCTTTGTGCTGTGCCCGGCTGCCTTTTCTTGCCCATGCTACACATCACTGCCTTAACAAGCTGCTGAGTTCCTGCAGAGCCATTAAATCATTGTGCCTCATCTCTCCCTTTCTCCCTTGCAGGCTTGTCATAGCTGAATCACACAGCACGTGCACAGAGAGTATTCCAAAACAGTGTTTCATGAAGAAAGGAGAAGAAAGACATAGAGTATATTTTCCTTATCTAAAACCCAAATTACTTTCTACTCATGGAGTGTAGGGTTTATAATCTAAACTGAACCTGAGACAGCAAAGCAACCTATCCCTAGCACTGTCCTCAAAATCATCAAAACCAGCAGCAGGATGTAATATAAGCTGGTAATAATAACAGAACTCACTTTTCTCACAGTTACACTTCTTTTCCCATACAATACTTTATATCTGAGACCATAATAATTATTAGTCATTATAATTGTTCTAATACCATTCCCAAGTAAAGCCAGAATATCTACCAAGTGCAGAAAGAGTCTTATATTCTCTGGGATTTTTCTGGTTTAGGATTTTCTTTAAGAAGGGGTTTCTTAAGATTTTTGGATAAAACTTCTTGGATTGTTTTATTTCTTCCCTTCTCAAGGATGAAAAATAGCTTGCATGTGATTTTTTAGAAAATTTATTAGTGCCAGACACAAGTCAAAGCAGTGAAATGCAAATTCGGAAAAAAAACTTTGTAAAATTCTGGGCATGCTGGTTAGCACTGTATAATTCATCTTTCTTTTAGCCTGTAATTTGGGGCTGAGCTGCCATGCAGTATATGCTCCATCTTTGCCTATCTCAGCCAGCACTAGTATGCACTTGCTTATCATCTTCCCTGATAAAGTTCATCCATCATTCTAATGTCATTATTTGTCTTATGATAAATTCTGTCAAGATTGGTAGAATATGATTAGTTTTTCAAACTCTAAAATAGAGACAGAAAGATCTCTTTAAAGCCTGCTGATAGGTAAACAGAAATTCCAGAAATCTCACCTTGTGTATTGAAGACACAGAGGGTCAAACTCACCACAATAAGATATCTGGACACAGAGTAGAAAAGTTGCCAGGGACATTGAACATGTGATTTTTCAGCTTTGCCACTCCCTGCCTATTGGTGTCTATTGTCTGCTAAATGAGACAATTTAAATTGTCAAAATTCAAGAATAAGAACCTCCTCAAAACAGAGCTTCCTTAGCAAGATGTAGTCAGCTTTTCCAGTTAAGGTCAAATGGTTTCAAGTAAGAGGTAAACCCATCACTTGGCGGGATACACAGCGTAATTTAAGTCATATTTGTCAACTGAAACTTGCTCCATGATCACAGAAAAAATCCCAGTCTATTAGTCCTGGGTGGGATTGTGCCTTGCCCCATGCATACTCCCATGGGGGTACACAAAGCCATTTTGCCTTTCCCCTCGTCCTCTCACCCTAATTTTCATTGGGTCTTCTGCTCTGGGAAAGGTGGGAATCTCCTTCTGCCAGTACTACTTGGTCGAAGACACCAGGGTATTTGCCAAAGCCCTGAACCTTTTTACACAATGCATCGCAGCAGAAGATGCACACAACTCGTAATTGCCATATCACATTTTGGCACACCAAGAACAAGATGGTCAGATCACCCTTGCCCCTTTCCCTGTCCAGATGAGCAAATGAGAACCAGTTCATTTGCTGTGACTGTCAGTCAATTACAACTCTTGCTCTGAGCAAATATCAAACACTCCGCTCAAGAGATACTGTGCCTAAATGTTCTGGCTCACAATTACCAGCTTTAGTTATTAATTCTACGGTAGGTGAAGCTGAGAGATAAATTTGGTAATAGAAGATTTAACAGAGGTTATATTTATTAACCCTTATTTAATCACCTCAGCCAAGCAAACAGCTTTGATCTACAGCATAGAGCTGTAGTTCAATATTTACACCTTGCATGAAAATATGGCATTTAATCTAATCAAGTTGGCCAATGCTGAACATGCCACATTAAATGTTTGCTCTTCAAATCTGGAGTTCACTCATTCTGTCATTCTAATTCCCGGACCCAATTTGAAAATAGTTTGCATTACATGCTATCTTGCAGCCTTATGTGTTTGCCTACCAAACACAGGTTAAATGACCTTGTCGTGGGAATGTGACATTGTTAAAAACAAAGAATAAATGCAACATTATTATCTACTAAAAGAAAAACTAATACATTGCTAACAGCAAAAAGACAAAATATCTCTCTATCCGTAACAGTTATTTTGCTACCAAAAATAATCTTGCTTTTTGTTCCACAGCAGAACATTAGCAGCTTGTGTGATCATTGTAATTTTTTTGTCGTCCTGCTCTAGTAAAATCCTTTAAACAGTAGGTTGAAAGATGAACAAACAAATGGGGAGGCAGCAAAAATAAACAGTGTAAAGTTAAAATCTCTAAAAAAAAAGACAGTCTAAAACAAAGCAGTGAAGCCTGACTCTAATCTCACACAAACCAGTTCCAGTAAAGCAGGAGCAATTCCAATGATCTTGAAGGAGGTACAATGGGAGGGAGAATGAGATCACAGCTGAAGCCTTGTTTCCTCATTGGTTCCTGTGTTTCTCATACCAGAACTGGGACAGCAAGGAAAAAAAGTGTTTAACTAACCAATTACCCTCCTCTCACCCCCCCCACCCAAAAAATATAGTAATGAAATGGTATCACAAAGACAGGACAAATTAGAAATTTACACAGAGTTCAATTTAAAACATCTCCCTTTTTTACTTGTAATAAGTTTTTTATACAGGCTGCCCTCACAAATGAACATCTGTAGTTGTAGAATAACTGGACTTGTATGAAGAGACAGATTTGTGCTAGTCACCACTAGAGGAATATCTCTGTGTTTCAAATGTTTCTTCAGAGGACTGGTGGCCACAGCAGGCGACAGAAGTTATGGAAAGGGTGGGTCAGGACATGGCCCGCCCATCAGGCCATAATGACCCCGTGCTGTGCTGTGGGATGAACCAGCTCCTGGGCCCAGCACTGGTACCTCCTGCACTCTGTGAAACTCTCCAGCATAGGCTCATACTTTGAAACAGGTCTTAAACTTTCAGCCCCACTTTGCTCTATTACATGCAACAAAACACAGAAAACATTTGTCGTTGTTCTTCTGCATACAACCCTATCAGTATTAATATAAATTTTTTCTTCCAGTACACAATGTGTTACTGTTTCCCTCTGTACATTTTTTGCAAATATATATATCTACATATATATGGGGTAACATAAATGGTTTAGGGAGGAGAATATCAATGTCATTGACAGAATATTACAAAGATATTCTAATGACAAACCAGATTATACATTACAGAAAGAAAATTCAGTGATTTTTCCGTGCTCACAAAACCAGAGCAAGCACCAGACATCCACACTTCAATTCACCTGCCCTAACTTAGATACCTCAGGGTTTCAGTTCTGGAATCACAGCTACTCAATTTATGTTCCTCTTAGGGACAACGGACATAAAAGATCAGTTAAAGAAATTTTCAACTCATCCTAAAATGAGTCTTGTTCTGGAGGTCTAATTCTCTCCATCCAATACAAAGGTAACATAGTACTTCCAGTTCATCCACAGATAAATTTATATACTTAAAGTGATACAGACCCACCCAGACCTCTTGATTCCTATGTTAGACATTATATAGTGGTGTGAAATGCATAAAGGGAGACCTAGAGAGTTTGGTTCATGTTTCTCTGTATTTTTCCATTGCTCCCATCCATTCGTGTTTCATTCTCTCCTTCCTTCCACTTACAAAATACCTGAATGTTAAACACGATGAACTATTTTATTGTTAAGCATTTAAGAAGAGATAAATGATGGTTTGAATGCTAATGCACCAAGGTAGATCAGAATCTTAGCACTGTTAAATGGTTTCTGAGCCACTAGAGCATAGCGTCAGTGCTATAAAGAAGCACTCCCTGATGGATTGTTAGCAATACTCTAACTCTTTTCAGGACAATAATATTGACTTCACATTAGATAAACATGAATCTTCTAAACAAGAGGTGAATACACAGGAATCAGCCTCTTTGTGTCTAGCAGCTAAAAGGTGGCAGGACACACTCTATAGAGTTTAATTTTAACTGTAATTAGCTTTTGCAGTGAAGTGCAGTAAGGTAACAAATGAAGTACAGTGCTGCAACACAGGACTAAAGAGGGAATGGAGGAGGTCATACTCTTTACCTTGATAATTTTTGGTTTTCACAAACCCATTATTAATAAAACACAGACACTAAATGATGCTTGTGCTTTCAAAGAGGTAGTTGTGTGGGAGGAAAAAAAAGGTTAAAAAACAGTGAGGTATTTAATCTGTAGTTGGAAGTTGCTCAAATGTGAATGCTGACACTTTCCTCTTTAGCTGTAGACCACATATTCTGAAAAAGTAATGCAATGGCTCAGTAAAGTGCTTAGCATTTACCATTGGTTTATGATCCCAGCAGAAGTCAGATACATCAGTGAATTTTTACCTTTACAGGTGCAATTTTCTATCTGCTAATGAGAAACAGAACAACTGAATGCTACTACGGAATTTATTCAGAACTCGGAATCGTAATTTTAGTTCTATTATAATTCTACAAAAAAAGTAAAATCCAAAAGTGTAATACTTCTGATAACCCAAAAGTAGTCTTTAAATTGCAGGAGTGTAGGAACTAGGAATCCAGAATTTGAGGCAATTGTTCACTCTCCGTCCTACCATCACTTAATTCAGTATAGAAATTTGAGGGTTTTTACCAGTCTTCATCAGCCCAAGAAATACAACAACAGAAAACACAGCTGGAATAGACCTCACAAGGCAGGCTAATCCACACCCATGATTCGACCCCAAATCAGCTCTGTCCAAGCTCTTCCTGATGGATATTTGTCTAAATCAGTCTGCAAAGTCTTTTATTTCAAAGATTAAAAAGAAAAGGAAAGAAAAAAGAGAAAGAAAAAGAGAAAGAGAAAGAGAAAGAGAAAGAGAAAGAGAAAGAGAAAGAGAAAGAGAAAGAGAAAGAGAAAGAAAAAGAAAAAGAAAAAGAAAAAGAAAAAGAAAAAGAAAAAGAAAAAGAAAAAGAAAAAGAAAAAGAAAAAGAAAAAGAAAAAGAAAAAGAAAAAGAAAGAAAAAGAAAAAGAATATATGCTCATGAATTCCATTCACATTCTTAATGTCTAAAAGCTCACCAAAAAATCCTTTTCACAGCAAAACTGCGATGTAGTTAAAATATTCACTGGCTGAATATCTTTTCTATATACGACTTGGATTTCATTTCAACCTTACTTGCTGGCACTTTGAAAAATTCTTATAGGTAAATCTGGATGTTATGCCCTTCATCTATTCATACCTTGCCTCTCAAATCTCACCCTCAAATGCAGCATAGCAAAATACTTATAACATTAATAAATAAATTAAACTATGAAAATATAACCTTAATCTTTCTTTGGAAATTTGAAACTGTCTTTACTGTGAGTTTAGTTACTCTGAAGAAAGACACGGAGTTGAAAAGGCAAAAGAAAACTGTTTTCAAATGTCTGTCCACAAAGCCATGATTTGCTTCAAAACTTAAGTGTAGGAAAAAGATGAGCATTGGCAAAGAAAATGAAAATTTCTGAAAGTTTATTTCAAAATTTGTCAAAAAGTTGCTGCCCGTTTCATTACATCTTTAGAGGCCGGTGCTTCTTTGTGTGCCTGCCACTCCAGACTCCCATTTCTGCACTACAATTGTTCATGTAGCCTTGCCATGAGCTGCATGGCTTCCGCTGCAAATGATCAAGGAGAATTTCCAAACCCCTGAAGGAAAAAATATTTTAAAAAACCAAGACAAAACAATTAGGTGTTACCAATGCGGCAGCAGTCACTCAAGGATCTTGCAAATGCTTTAAAGACACTAATTATCTGAAGTTTGTAATGGCTAGGTATCACAGATTAGTACAGCATACATAAAGTACATGTACTAGAATCATGTACCTTTTACTAAATATTGATGTATACATTGAATTGCGCTTTAAAATAAATGTTCCCTGATATTTCTTCATTGCTATTTCTTCATGCTCAATGATATTACTTCATTGCTACTTTGCTCAGAGATATTTTCTAGAATATTACGTTATATAATGCCATACACTCAACTTAGATAAATCAGTATCATCCTAGTTTCAAATGAGCTGCACTGAGTTTAAACCAGTAGAAAATCTAGCCAATTTTCTTCATCCTTTTACAAAAAGCCCCTGCATGTAGCACCAAACTTGTGTTTGAACACAAAGAAAAATAAGATTTTCAGTGTATGCACAGCAAGGAAAATTACTAGCTTTTGGATATTGCAGATTTAAGGGATATATGAGAAGCTTATGAGCTCTCAGACTCTACTATATTGCTTTGGAAGCTGGGCTGGGATAGGCATGATGAAGAGGTTTAGCAGAGTACATATTAGAAATTTGAGTAAGCCACAACCATGCAATAAAAATTATAGCAGACAATACAATATAATGATTTTATGAAGCATTGGAAGCATCCAAAAGAGGTTATCTCAAGTTTTGCTTCCAAGTAAATTATTAACTTGGTCTCCAAGTACAGACAAGTTTTCTGCCTCTCTTTCTCAGGGTTTTTTTTTTTCCTTTCTTCCAGCCCATCAGTTTTGCCTTAAGATATGGTTCATAAAAATATATATGGAAACTCTTTTTAGAATTCATTTAATGTTTGGAACAACCTTAAGAGTGACTTGAAAACTTCAGAAAGATTTTATTTTAATCCACTCCAGACTCAGAACAAATACTACTTTTCTCAGTGGAGAGGGATGGCACGAGGGGGCTTTGGTCTCCAATATGATAAAGAGAAGCAGATCTTGAGAATCAGCTAGTTAAAAGTCAGCTGATTTAGAGCTGATGCCAAGTAAAGAGGTCACCTGGCTCTAAATGCAGCACTTCAGCTTGCACTGCCTTTTTCACAGATTCAAAAAAAATTTCCAGGTACAAGCCTGGAATTTTCTGCAAAATGCAATTCTTATATGTGATTATTAGGGTCTATGCTATTACTAGAGTCCTGCTAATTCAAGCCATCTCAGAAATGGTGAAAGAATGACCTTAGCCTCCCAAGAACTACAATATGTGCAGGCATGGAAATAGCCAATGTAAATGATGAAAGTAAGACTAAAACCTGGGAGTCTGCTCAGGTATTGCCTTTTCTCTGGAGCAGTGGCAATGGTAACAGCTGGCTTAAGAAAGGCATTCCACACAATCCAGTCTCCTCTGGGGTCATACCAGCAGTGGCTGATTCCATTTTTCAGGATGTTGGCTAAGACAGACTCTGCAGGTGGGTTGAACTGTGGCTCTTTGCTGCCCTAGCTAAAATGTAGACATATACATGTAGGTATACATGCCTGAATACAGGCACTTTCTGCCAGATGTTTATGGCCCTGTGTTTTGGGTTTGTATGGCCAGGTTTTGGTAGCAGGATGGCTATGGGGGTGGAGTCTTTGAGAAGCTTCTGACAGAGTCAATCCCAGCCAGCTCCAAGACAGCTGGCCAAGGCTGGGCCAATTGCTTCTATTATAACACATTTAAGAAGGAAAAAAAGTTGCAGAATTGTGTCCAGAGAAGAGTGGGGTGAGAATAAGTGAGAGGAACAACTCTGCAGACACCAAGGTCGGTGGAGAATGAGGGGCAGGAGCTGCTCCAGATGCCAGAGCTGAGGTTCCCCTGCAGCCTGTGGTGAGGCAGCTGTGCCCCTGCAGCCCATGGAGGTCCATGAGGAAGCAGAGGTGCACCTGCATCCCATGGAGGACCAGCACCAGAGTGTGTGGATGCCTGAGAGGAGGCTGTGAACCACTGAGAGACCTGTGCTGGAGCAGGATCCTGGCAGGGACCTGCAGACCCGTGGAGAGAGGAGCCCACACTGGAGCAGGTTTCCTGGTAGGACTTGTGACCCTGTGGGGGACCCATGCTGGAGCAGGGGGAGGACTCCTCTCCCTGAGCAGCAGCAGAAACAACATGTGATGAACTGACCATAGCCCCCACTCCCCATCTCCCTGAGGCACTGGGGCAAGAGTTGGAGCTGAGAATGAGGGGTGGAGAGGAAGTGTTTTCAAGGTGTTATTTTACTTTTCATTATCTTGCTCTGATTTTGTTAGTAATAAATTCAATAATATCTCTAATTTTAGCCTGTTTTGCCTGTGACAGTATTTGGTGAGTGATGTCTTCTGATCCTTATCTCAGCTCATGAAATCTTCATTATATTTTCTCTCCCCTGTCTAGTGATAGAGAGGCTTTGGTGGGTGCCTGGCACCTAGCCAGGGCAAACACACTCCACCCCGTTATTCTTAATGGAAATCTAGGTAAAGTAGAACTTATGTCTGATTTAGGGTAAATTTTCTATGCATATTTCCTGTTCCAAAGAGAGCATAACTCTTTTTTCCTTATCATGAGGATGTATTTTAGTAAAAATATTAAAGATTAGTAGATGCTCAGAACTTTGTGCTAAGACCATTACTTCAAATGTCCAAATCTTTCAGGCATGTTCTTTTTTTTTCAGAAAATCTTTCTTGATTTACGGTATGGTGGTAAGATCGAGCCACTGAGAAAAACATCAGGGAAAATTCAGGAGGCACCCACTTCTGTCAGTGAACAGTTACAACATTTTGCAATGGAAATCGCTAACTGGCCAATATTCACTCTGAGGATAATCAATCAGATAACTGGTAATGGCCACACATAAAGGTAAGGTTTTCCACACAAGTGTGCTGTGGAATGTTGTGGCTATAGAGTCCCAGTGGAAAATGTCACTGTCAACTGATATCAATTTGCTGTTTGCTGAGAGAATATTAAAGTAGACTTGAATGAATGGCTAAACTGGCGAGACAATGCCTGGCAAGAAAATAAGGGAAGACAGATACAGTGCAGGCACTGAATAGCTCCATGACTGTAAACTGACCCAACAGCACTTATGGAAATTTAGCTAATTACTTGTAAGAGGGAAAAAATGAGAATCCTGAGAGAAAAAGAATTCAAAATGGATTATGCTGCTTCTGCATTCACCAGCTGTAATATGTCATCTTATAAACTGCAAAATGAGTGATCATTCTATAAACCTTTAATTCAACTGTGATATCTACAATATGTATGTGGGAGATCAAAAATTTAAGCTAATAAAAAAGTATATGAATTCTTTCAAGAGCAAAGGCCTTCTAAAGAATGCAAGGTGCCAACTGGGCTCATTTTACAACAGATGTTAAAATGTAAGAGATTCAAAAATACCTTTATTTCTAAAATAGCCCAGAAAGAAAGATAGAAATGAAGTTAAAATGGAAAACTGTTTCATAATCAAGTGTCATAGTTCATACAAAAGGATAATTTTTCTGACAAACCAAAATAAGAAATTATCATTGAACAGAACTTGAAACAAGGAAAATATTTATCATTGAATATCAATGAAAATATAAATAAAAACATGAAAATAACTAAGAAACACGATACTTGTTCTTTCCTGAATGAAGCTCTGATGGCAGATTGCAAAACTCAATTTCTGGAATTTAACTGTGCTGCTGTACAAGTACTGCACCAAATGTTAGTGTGAAATATTCAGTGAACAGAAATGTTCACTACCAGGTATTTAAATTTCAATTAGGAAAAAAAAAAAATACAGTATCCTGTGTTTTGTCTTCTTTTCCAGTCTTTATGATGGGATGCTTTCCACCAGTTTCCAGAAGTTGTCCGGATCTCAAAAAGCCCCCGACAAAAATGTTCCTCAAAAAGAAGCAAATGTCTTTTTTTTTTTTTTTTAAAGTACCACCTTCTCTCTGCTACTTAACAGATTCCTCGTTTTTTCCTGCCCAGAAGGTGCAGCTCAACCTTCCCAGTTGGCACTGGCCGAGCTCCTGCTCCTTCCGTCAGCATTGCGATGCAGCGCATCCGCGGCAGCGCCGTCCCTGAGCCCGGAGCACCCGCCAGACACTCACACCACGTCAACGTGGACTGGAGGCATAGCAAAAACGGCTGCCAGAGCCAGCTTTCTGTCTACTTCAACCCTTCCGTGCCAAAATCCTTCTCCTCACCAGTGTGCGGGTTGCCAAAGACACCAAAAGCATATCGCCCTTTTTACAGCCCAGGAAGATTTTAATTGTTGAGAGGGGCATTGCTTTTTTCTTCAGGGGCTTGGCCAGGGTAGTTTTTCTCTTGCCCTTAGAACTAATTTTCTCCTTAAAATATGAGCCAAACTGCTCAAAGGAAGGATAGATGCAGAAACAGGAGCAAAAATCTTTGTAGAGAATTAAATTTCTGTCACGTGGCACATTATTTTGAAATACTCTAGGGGAGCTTCACAGTTTTAGTCGCCAGTATTTTTAATTCCCAATTATGAAAATACTTAGTTTTTGCACCCCAGCTTGTCATAATGAAGTTACATTAAATACACTTCAACATTTACAGGACAGGCTATTTACTGCCATTCTTCACTTCTTTTATGGCCATTTTGAAGTTACAAGTGTTCTATTTCAAATACCTGATCATTAGCAAGGTCATCAAAATATCAGACCCTGGATCTTATTTACTGATGATATTCCTACTGTTGGATTTTTGTAGCTACGCTTTCAATGTAATATGGAAAAGACAGCCCATTTCCCGAAGTAAAGAAAAGAAATTAAAAAACAGTAGAAAGAAAAATTAATTACATCTCCTTTGTAGACATGGAACTGAATTACAGAGACTGAACAATGTTGCCAACATTGAGCAGGGATTCAAGGTAGAGGTGGGTACCCAAGGTCCTACATGTTCTTGGTAGAGACACATGCTACGTTTTTTTAAAGAGTTGCAGCTTAGAGTATTTTTTTTCTAACCAGACACAATCTGTTTGAAGTTCTTAGAGAAGTGTAGTTAAACTTACAATTTTTAAGAACATCCTCTCCAATGATGTCTTTGCATGCTCTCCTTTAGCAAAATCAACAGAAATACTTTCAACAAGCCAAGTGCCACTCTGCCTAACCTTATAAATAATTCTGGAGCAGTTCTGTTTGAGTTCCAAGATGAGGTTAGAGTTGACTATCACTGCATTATATTGCATAAGGATATCACATGGTGTAAATTTTTTCCTTAATAGTCTGTGTGTTCTGGAAGCTAAGTCATAGGTGATTTACTCTCTAGTGAGAGTTGTTAGTGCAGCATATTACACACTTGGCTAGCCCCAGCTCTTATTCATGGCTTTTTATTTTTATTTTCAAGGATTAGGATAAACCATGCATAGAGGGTGGGTAAGAATTTTTATTCTCTTTCATACTCCTGTGCTTGGAGATATGCAATGGAGAAACACATTAAAAAAAAGGTTAAATTGCAGAAGCTTCACTTTTTTTTAACATAGATACTCAATAATAAAGAGGAATATACAAGAAGGTTGAACCCTTCAGCTCCTTTGAGTTTACATCTGTGTCATGCTTTATGGATTGGAGAAAATTTTGCAAGTGTGAAGATGAGGAGTGGAGCTGTGAAATTCAATTACTATGCCTTGCAAAATTTGTGAATCTGTGCTGACTATCTAATAATACGAAATATAGTGACTGTCGCATTTTCCATTTTTGCAAATACATCTGATTTTTCTCTTCCTGAAATAATTCCTTTCTATTTTTAAAAATAATAAAATCCTTCAGAGTTTTTCATCCTCCTAGAAAAGAAGAACCCTTTCTTCAAAACAGATAAGAGTTCTAAGATACTATTTTTTGAAAATTTGAAAATCTTAAACTTACTTTTTAACTTGCACAGAAAAAAAAAGCCCATCATTTCATGATAACTTTTTGGCTGATGCGAGGTAAAACAGGATGTGATTAGAATTGAAAGCTATCTAGTTTTATTTATCCCTGCTTCTCTGATTTAAAATGAAGCCTGGCTGTGTGCAGATGATAACTGTGAGCAAAGGTTGACATCAATTGGAGCTGTAGGACGAGCTGTCTCTGTGTGGGGGAAAATATCACCTTTTTTAAAAGATGCTGAGTGACACTGACAAAATAGACAAGGCAGTCTAGATCAATGACATAAAAATAGTTGTCGTATAATGATTAGTGAACTACTGCTCATAATAATCTCCTTCTATAGACTCCTCTGAGGATAGCGTTTGATTATTTGAACACATCATAGTGTTAATTATGGCTAGGCTGAATTTTACAGTCTAATTTGTATTTTTACAGTATGCGACATTTGAAAGCTAGAGGTAATTTTCAGTATCTTATTAGGTGTTTGAAATTCCATTTGTAGCTTTTGCTTCAAACAGCAGCCTTTTAATTTAGTAGCTCTTTAGCAGAGTGGGCTTGATATGGAATAGTCATTAGGTAGTCACCATATCTATAGGGAGTCTCATGGGAAGGTGTCTATCAATTTATCCCTTAAAAGAAAAAAATGGCATTTACAGTCATAAATCTAGTTCACTTTCTTTTTTAGCTGCAAAACAGAGGAGATTTATCTGACAGGAACCTGGGCTATTCTTAAAATCCTCTAAACTATGGATGAATAAACCAGTTCAAGTAAAATACTAAAACAGTAATATATTGAAGACACATAGCCTTTTACATCAAAAGAGCCCAAAGAATTTAACAAAAATTAATCTCATATGTGGGTCTGTGTCTTTCTCTTTCCACCCATTCATCTAAGATATTGTCCAGTGAATCATGATATTTAGATGGCACACAGTTAAGCCTTACCTTTCACTCTGAAGATGAAGGACTATTATCCCCTGTCCTATACAAAAGACAAAAGTACAGAGAGAAATGTTAGTAAAGATATGCAGATGCATTAAAAATGTGCACCACAAAATCTGAAAATCAACTATCCTGCCCTATGTGGTGGGGGCAGGATACTTGATTTTCATCTCACCTCATTTCAGGTGTCTGCAGTAAGTCACACACTTCTTCCTTTATAAACAGCAAGGAGGAAGAGGCATTGATTCCTTTTGTCCGTTCTTTTTAGGATCAGCTGGCCTGTACTTTAGGGGGTTTATTGTTGTCTCCTGACTACAGTGGTAGCCCAGAGGATCTGATCAAGTGGAAGTGTAAGGTGAATCCCTACTGCTGGCTTATTCATACCAGATAGGCTTCAAATAGTGTGAATCTTGGTCCATTTTCAAGTTTTCTGCTGAGGAACATTAGTTTATGACACTCACTCTCCAGTCTGTACTAGAACTGTCAGTGCCAAGAGCAAAAAGCCTGCTCTCTGGAAATCTGCATACTCAAGCAATTCACTGTTTTACTTTGAATAATCTTTTTGACATTTCTTGGTTCCAAAACTCTCTAGCAGAACTATTCAAAGTCTCTTGAGACAGATCTGAACTGGAAGACTTGGTGACATAAGATTTAATGATCCTTTTCTCCTGCTGCATATACTCCAAGCTCATATGTTTCATGAGATTACAGAATAGATTCAATAATAATGGGATATGTTACTAATTACAGCTGGTAGTAGTTCATAGTCACTTTGCAGTTTTCTATGTACTTTCCTCTAAAACATCACAGTGTTTCCAGCTTTCAAGGAAAAGCTGGTTTAGAACAACATTATATCGAATGATAAAAAATCAAGAACTGATAAATATCTACTTTGTTTTTTTATTAATTAAATAGCTCATCTGTTCCCAATTTAACTATTTAGGATACCCTCTAGATTAGCCAGTGAATAGTTGGAATGTGAAAGGCAGTCTGAACTACAAGACTGTGAGGTAAAAAGTATTTATTCTCTGGATTTTTTCTTTAGATTAACACTGTTTATACAAGTAATGTTACTGATAAGCTTCATCAATTTTGATTGTATGTAAATATGAACTATTAAATACACTGAAAAAATTATCAGATCAACTACGCAAAATGAAAGCTGAATTAATCATTATTCTTCCCTTTCTTTTAGTTACCATCATGTCTTCTTTGTGGGCCATGTTTCTCTCTCATAAAACAGATTATCTCCTTTTTAATTGGATTGGGTCCAATGGACTTGCATTGATTTGCTTCAGTTCCACTTTGAGGAATCACAATCATTCCCATTACCACCGAAATAATGCCCCTTAGTTCTGTTAATTAGAGGTGGGATTGGTAACACTCCTTGTACTCACATTGCCCTCACAATGGATCATGTCTGGCCACCAGTATGTGCAATTCACTCTGCCCCACTGATACAAACCATTTTCAGTGATGTAGAGAATGAAACCAAATTCCATTCATTTGGTCAAACATTCTCCCTTCTAGAAGTTGTCCATATTTGCCTTGAACTGATTCTTTTAAAGTAGACTACCAGTCCAGACTAGCAGGCACTGTGAATGGTTTTGGCAGTCATAGGTTTGTGATCAAAGGATACATTTCCACAACTCTGGCCCCATTCAGAACAGAGGAACTTGCTCAGGGAGCCAACTTACCTGGACCCATCTAATGAAGACCTTCCATGTACTGTTAATGTTACAGAAGTTGGAAGGCAAGCAAGGGCTGAGGATTATGGAAAAACAAAGGAGGGTTCTTAGCTTTAATGGGTTAACTAAATTCGTGAAACAAAGCAGGACCAGAGTATTTTAATGAGTGGTCACTTGGTGTCTGGCCTGAGATTTTTGGCGACTGATTTGTATAACGGTTTATCACTTACAGTTTAATTAGTAGGAAAATTGTAGGACCTGGTAAAATATTTAAAGCATATAGATTGTGTCAAAACTGAGCATGTCATTTTGACCTTCTTATCTGGGTATTTCAATTCTTCACTTCTAAAAAATTTGAATATTTCTCCCTATTTTAAATGTGCTGATGTGAAAATAAATTAATAAGTACTTGTGAATCTCTCAGATATTTCAAAATTTTTTATGGGAAATGCATGGGTACTATACTAACTGTGGATAAACAGCATATGACAAAGAAAGTCTGACATAATGATAGGGTTACCCCATCAACCAAAGAGGAAAAACATAGTGAAGAGCATGAACAATACATCCAGTGGGATGTGCCCAGCAAGCATCCCCTGAAAAAATATCATGTGACCATCTAATTACCTTTTGATTGCCTCGTGATGTACTAAATGGGCTGAAGTGGGATTGGACAGCTGCTTTAAGACTTCCTAACATTTCATAGTTTAACTTACCTCCTGCTCACTAATTCTTTTATTTAATCTACCTCTTTGTATCTTTTGAAATACTTATGTGTATATGTGTGTATATATATATATATAAATAACATCAAATTGTAAGTAAATAATAAGTTTCAGATGGAAATGAAAGACATTTAGATTAGTTCCTTACCTTGTAACCTTATGGCTTGAATTATATTTGTGAAAGACACTGGTGAAGGACATCAGCAGCGTCTGCCTAAAGATAAGGATTTTAGGCCACCATTTATACTGAAAATTCTGCTTCTCCGTACATGCCTTCAAGTTGGCAATATGTTTCTCAGACTATACAGCCATGTCTGAGGTTACAGGTTGATACTTTGGAATCCCTTCTGTTTTTCTCCCTTTAAATATTCTGTCAAACAATTTTGTAGAAGCTAAAAAATTATGAGACTATTAAGGAGCATTTAGAGAAGCATGTTTGGGATGGAGAATGACTTAGCAATACAGTTCAGATTCTAAATTATACACCTTACATAACCAGGGAACAAAAACCTTCAGTGTGACATCTATTATCATTCAAATGTCTTTAACTTGGAATGCCAAGTGTGCCAATACTCTGCTTGATCAGAAATATTTGTAGAAAAAATTCAACATTACATCTGAAAAAACCCAAGAAAGTCCACCCTCACAAATGTTAGCTCTCAAGGGTAATATTTATAAAAAAAAAAAGGAGAGTAATATAGAGACAAATGTATGATTTTTTGATAATTACTAAGGTTTCTATACAATTTAATTCATTATATTTTTCTATACGTTTTTACTGAGAAAAAAACCTGGAAGGTATTTTAAAGGCCAGAGTCCATTGCAGTTCATTAACAAATTATCTAAGTCCCTTCACTAATAAGTAAATTAACTCCAATTTCTTTCAAAAGAAAATGTACAAGATGCTTACCTAAAGTACCAGCAAGGTATCCACATGTCAAGCAGATAGAAGATGCTCCGTGTGTCATGGTCATGCATAGATACAGGGAAAGTTTCCTGGGAAACTTTCCTTCCAGGAAGTTGCATTGTGGGAAATAACCACATTTTCTGTCTCTTCTCTGACTTCCCAAACTGCCCTTTGCATGCTGGAACCTTGTCTTCCAGCTGTAATTCAGAGCTGGAGTGAAGGTGCATGACAGTGATCTCTTCTTTGTGGTGACCTGTGACAGGATCCGAGGGAATGGCCTGAAGTTGTGTCAGGGAAGGTTTAGGTTGAATATTAAAGAAAGGTTCCTCATCCAGAGGGTGGTTGGGCTCCTGAGGGAAGTGGTCACAGCTCCAGCCTGAAAGAGTTCAAGAAGTGTTTGAACAATGCTCTCAGGCACAGGGTGTGACTCTTTGGGTGTCCTGTGCAGGGCTGTGAGTCAGACTCAATGATCCTGGTGGGTCCCCTCCAACTCAGCTTATTCTGTGATTCTGTGATTATGTGACAAGAGCAAGAGGAGCCAGCAAGAGAGAAGCAAATGTGTCTCCAAGTCTCCAATGATGAAACTCATGAAGATCAGGATGTTAGTATGTGGGAATTGTCTTACCACATCCAGTATAACCTACATCCTTGCCATCACATGTACATGTTATTTTTTCTCTTCAGGGGGACCTGAAACAGCACTGGGAGAAAAAGAAAGATGGAAATTGACCTGAATGTCATCTATTGATGGACACAAAAAACAGCTAGGAGTTTTTTTGCTTACTAGTTAGGGGATTTGGTTAACCTATTAATAAATTGCAATGTTGGTGTTTCTATGGTGATAGGAAAAGGGTGGTGCTTTGAAAGTTCTGAGAATAGACTCTGGACAGCTAAGAAGAGAACAGTTAAGAGTCTCCCTATTTTAAAAAATCTGCTTTCAAAGAGAAATATTTATTTTGTTAAAAGCTCTTAATTAGATGTATGATTCCAGTGTTAAAGTGAAAAGGTTAATATGATAACATTTACTGCTGTGGATATTGATAGCAAACTGTACATTCTAATTTCAGATTATTCCCCGAGGTAACTTGATTATTACTATTATTAAATTGCAGGCTTTATTGGGATTTTTAACTGTTCTCTCCATAAAATTAGCTAAAAAAAAAGTTTTTAAAAAACACTGCTGAGTTTTCTTCATGCCTTTTGCTTCATGTTCTACTGCTGTTTTGTAAAAATTACATCAATACTTTGGAGTCCCACAAATTTCTTTGTATTTTCTGTGTTTCCATGACAGTAGACTAAATGAGGATATTTTTAATCACAGTATATGGGAAGCTACAGCCAAATTTGAAAAACTGTACTTGATATAATCTTTCTGTACAAACTGTTACCTTGAAGTCAATTATGGGAAATTATTAAACTCAGTTGAATAAGAGCATTAAAATTGAAGTAATCCAGGGGGACAGATCAATGATAGGAAAAGCAGGAACTGTAAGCATTTTTATGTACTGATTCAAAAGCAAATATATATCAGTATTAATCTTCAGAAGATTTTGTTTAAGTCTATCTTTGTAATAACTAGCCTGAATCTGCTTAACCCTCTAGGGAACTAAATTTATTTCAGTTTATGTGGACAAAGCGACCTGCATGTAAATTCCTACCCCAGCTAGCAAACCTTTCACCAATATTAAGCCAAAGACCTGGAGGCCAGGAAATATAATTTTGGAATGTGGTGTTTTTCCACCTTTCACCAAGCTTTCATATCTACAACAACACAGGCAAAGACACATCCTGTTACAGGGAAACAATGGTTCAATTCTTTATATCCAAAAAAGAAGGAGATGAAGGGGATTACATCCTCGACCAGCAATATTAAAATATTGAAGGACCTAATTTTATTTTTTACAGGTAAATCAATGCTGCAGCAACCACCCTGAGTGAGAAGAAAGCACTGGTGTTGAGTTTGAAGAAATAGGGGCAGAGATAGTGCTCCAACAGGTGGTTTTCCCATACAATGTTTAGGTTATTTCCAACTGATTTCTAGAGTCCGGGTGTACCTCTTACAGGTGAGTGCTACACTGCAGTGTTATACTCACTTGCCACAGCTCAGAGGACTAGCTAATACTTGACTGGCCTGAACAAACAACAGTTTTCAAAGGAGAAACTTTGAAAGCCTAAAAAGCCCTACAGCATGGCATGAAGTCTGAGATATTTGAGCTCAATAATGAAATTAATGTTTCCTCTCCAGTCATGAGCCACAGAACCTGAATAACTGCATATAGAAATGGGCAGAAACATTTCCTAAATACTTATTGTCCAGTTCTTCCCAGACTGATCTGTGGGAGAATGTTAGCTTGTCCACAGAGCTGCAAGCCTAGCCTGACTCTTTAGGGTTGTGAATCATAAGGAGAGGTAACCTATACTACAGGAAAACAGTGCCACAGAAATCCTTCTCCACTTTATTTCCCACTGATTACCTTCATTTCACCCACCTCTACATCAGTGCTTCAGTTATTAGGGCTTGACACTCGTTTCAGAGCTGTTAGTTCTACTCCTTGGCAGGATATCACAAATGTTTGTAACAAGCATTATAAAACCTAAATTCTTTCAGGATTGGAGCAGACAGAATGGAACATACTCACTTTCAGAGACACATACTGGAGATTTTCCTATGGTATCAGGATTCATTGAGGACACTGGGAGGCCAAACACCGGATAATATGAATACATATTTGAATAAATTGGTTGGAAAGGGTTCCAGCCTTTCATTTCATTTGCATTGAGAGCAACTTTCAATGAACTTCTGTCCTGATGTTAGGCTATGGCATGGAGTAGGTTAAGCTGTTGGATATACATGATGTAACCAAGTACATCTAGTTCAGTTCTAGCAGTTCTAATATTTTTGCTCTCTGAAGGGAGGTCATATGCAATCTCAAGATATCTGCAATTTCTAATGAAGAAAGGCTGTGAAAGACAGTTTTAGGGAACACAGAATATTGATTTCCAGTAGTCACAGACACTCTCATTGTGTCTTCCACAGAGTATATTTTATGGCTTGAAAATTCCTGGGCCTTAACCCTCTCAGGTTCAGATGAGTAATCTTGTGAGGAAAAGATAGGAATGAGAAAACGACTTTGAAGACTGTATGTTCTGCTTCATACTGCTTTATATCACAGAGTTGCAGTTCAATGTTGGTATGATGCATAGCTATACAAATTGAAGGCTGGGCCCCAAAAATACTGACTTTATCGATATAAATGTTGCTTTTATTAAAATAGAAATTTAGGTCCTCATCCTGAAGGACAGATCTGTATTGGATTTTTGGTGTCCAGAAATTCAACTATCAGGTTTAGCTATCCAGCAGAAAAATAAATATAGAGCACAGAAACTGTATTTAAAATTCAAATTGGATGAACTTCAGATAGTTTAATTTTATAAGTCTACATATAATATTAATTTAAAAATTACAAAAAAGACCTTCAATTTTTTTAACTTTCCTTTGGTTTAATTCATTTACCAGTCCTAATGCATCACAAGCAATTTTGAAGCCGATACTTCATCAGCAGTCACAGAGCTACTCACATCCATTGCTAATGTTCATTGTAATTACTACAAAAACTATTAAACATCCTTGAATGGGAGAGTGTCACTAAGCTTTCCCCCTTACAGAAAGACTTGTCTGTTACATCTGGAGCCTGGTTTAAAGCCTTTTGTTAAGATATCATTCACTGTATGATAGACTTGTCAGTATAAAAATCAAGAAATTCACATCCTCTTTCCCTTCCGGATACTTTCCAAGCAGATTCCATAAAAGATATTTCTCTCTGAAATGTTTTTATACACTTTTTAATCCTAATTTCTCCTTCAGGTATCCCAGCCTCTCAAAAAGAATTCTCTGCTACCTGTGTCTCTTTTCCTTGAGAAGAGGTTCAGCTGTTGTTGTTATCCTGAATCACTTCCCAGCTGGTTTTACAATTTGCTTAGCTCCCACCGACACCTCTCTCTAAAGGAGTTGCATCTCAAAACACACCTTCCTTAAGACTAGACTCTAGGCAGACCCCAGTTATGCTGTGAAAGATATGCTCTGAAGATTTATTACAACTTAAATCAGGTGGAAGCAGGGAAATAGGATAGTAATATGGAACTGTTATGCAACACAAAGACTAAAACAGATTAAAAGCAAATGAACAAAAAAGCCAAACACCACGAGATATTAATTACTCAAATAGAGCTGAACTTTTCTATAAGTAACTCACTGAAACACATTTTGGGGGAATGGAGTAACACACTTTTTATTTAAAATAGGGCAGGGAACTAAGGACTATGGCAGGACTACATCTGGCATTCCCATCCATGAGCAGACACCACTTTTCTGTTGCTGGAGTGTGCTGCTATATATTGGGGAGGGATCAAGGAAGAGGTTAGAGATGTGCTTAAAAGAATAAATCCTTCTCATGATAACATAGGGCAGTAAAAGTGGTTGTTTCTCACTGCTGACTGTAAAGGCAGACCAGAGCAACTAGCTCAGGTGCTGGTATCTGTATTGCAAATATAGAAAATGAAGTGAGTTGAGTGTCTGGGAGACTTTTCACTGTTTTCAGGACATTTCTTTAGGCTCCTGCAAGCTATTTCATACCCAAAAATTCTTTCTTATTTCAAACAGAATTAGAAGGGAACAAAAAAGATTAAGCTGGAGAAAAATTGCATTATTGTCTCATTTTTAAATACATATTTTTGTATCAGTACTTAGGAGAACTTTCTGAAATTCTTCCCTTGTTTTTACATTATATTTTACAATCTCCCCCTAATCTTGTGATATTGAGGATTAAGAGATTAAATTTTCCACATTAAGGTAATCAGAATACTGTTTAATTGAGCCCATTACATTTTTCCTCCTTGTACAAGGCACTTGTAATCAGACCTGTGCTTTTCAGAGATCAAGGAAGGACCTAGACAGTCAGAAAGCAGGTACCAAATCATTTCCAGGCACATCACTGGTAAATAATACATTTAAGGGAAAGGTATATTTATTTTTCTATCATGATGGTGTTCTCATTGTTTTGATACTGCATGCACCTATGCAATTTACAGAGTAATTTTGTGGTTGTTAGTAGAGATGAGATAAACCTGATGGGGAAAAAAGGGAACACCAAAGCTCTTTCCAAAACTCAGTCTAAATGCTGAATATTATCTAACCATTTATAGTGTTCTGATATTATACATTTCAACTGCATGAAAGTATTATCCTTTAGATCTTAACCCACTGATTCCCCTGCTAAATTGATCAGATTTTCTGCTGACTGAGCTGTATAAGAGTAGCTATGGCTCTTGTTTTCAGGTCTTTACCATGCTGTAAAACTCTGTAAAATGTGCATGGTGAATACCTGTATGAAGAATGACCCATTTAATGGGAAAAAAAAGAGAAAGAACTAGCAATGAGACCTAGAACCTAGACCTATCAACTTTGGGGGTGGTAAATATCTACCGTATTTCTCTCCCTTTACTATCTTGTAGGAAGAAGTAGATACAGAATTTTTAAAACTATTATCTCCAGTCTGACAGCCTCATCCTGTGGCTAGCATATAGTTTGAAGTCTATGACCCACATGAATGATCATTGCTTTGGTCCTTAGTATTGTGACAGGTCAGGAAAGGGAGTGACATCAACAAAAGCACTTCCTCCTTTCATCCCTTTAGGGTGTCCTCCTGAGCAAATATGAAGTGGTCACAGCACCAGCCTGACAGAGTTCATGGCAGACTCTCAGGCACAGACTTTCAGGCACATGGTGTGATCCTTGGGGTGTCCTGCACAGGGCCAGGAGTTGGGCTCAGTGATCCTAATTGGTCTCTTCCAATTCAGCATAATCCATGATTCTACGATTCACCATGCATCAGGATCTCAGAAAGGAACTTCCTACTTAAAGGCTTATATAAAAATATAAATCCCCAGCAATAAGTAAAACATGTAAGTAAGGTGTTCATCACTGGTGTGTTGCCACAACTGGAACAGATGGATAAACACTGTTGTCATCTTTCCCCCTCAGCTTGGTGTGATGGTCCAGAAATATTGTACCTGCATCACTGAACACTTGCAAGGTTTTACCAGGTCTCACTAACTTTAACAGCAATTATGTGTCCAATTCCATCAGTAAGCAGCTTTGAAAAGTTCCCGTTTCTTTGGGTAGCATGTTTTTCCTGCACACACAGATCAGCCAGCTCTGTTACTGGCTGCCGTTCCTAGCAATCCTATGTGCTGCAATTGGAAAGCACCCACCTAGAATTATGAACTGCATGGAAGATGATTTTAACATGCATTTTCCAGTGGATTTTTATTAAGCAATCTGGAGAGGAAACCATTAATTCAGACAGAGATTAGCAATAGCAACTGCTATAGCACTGCTGAGGGCAACATCAAGGATCCCTTCCTTCCCAGCAGCCTGGCATAGACACCATGTGGAACTCAAAAGCCTCTTCTGCATCTTTAAAAAGCCTTTTTATTTTCCTTTTGTGCATGTGTCCTCAGTGTTTGGTGTTATAAATGAGCAGCCTGTGACCACCCCTCCTCTTGGCACAGCTCTCGTGTAGCGCCACAGAGCTCCGGCACTGCTGGCATCCGCAGAGCGCCTTCTTCCCTGACCTGTACCCACCGAGATTACAGAAGCACATTATTTCCCTGTGCAGCTCTTTCACCTCTCACTGCAACCATTTCCTACACAGACACAGAATTTATATAAAAGGCTTTCCTCAGCTTTCATCAAATCTAGGTTGCAGGCCTATTTCGTAACATTAATTCTCTCCCTCACCAACCGCCACATCAATTCAGTACTTTATAAACTATTTCAGGGATCCGATTTATCAGGCCTGACAGAGCTTCACACTGAAATAAACAGCACTGCCTCTGCTGAGCTCGCTCAGTGGCTCCTATTTATCATTATTTAATTCAAGGGCCTAAAATTCTCTGACATTATTAATAGTAAGATGAATCACTGGAAAACTACAGAATCTGTGACCAACGAGGCTGAAATAATCCATTTTGGTGAAAATGTCTACGTGGAATTGCATTCCCTGATGGGTAGCTGCTCTGTCATTAGCGACTCCATATGCATGGGTGGTAAAGAACTGAAGCATGAAGTCCCCAAAGAGTGGGATACTTCAACTGCCATTCTCTTCCCAACACTTAACACCAAAGAAGAAAATAAGGGAATGCAGCACAGCTCTAATGCCTCTGTCAGTTGAATTTAAATGTACTAATTTAATCCTTTTTGTACTTGATTAACTTTAACTTGTCTGAGGTTGAACTTTTGTGTTAACTGGACCTGCAAATCCATTAGTTCATTATGAGGACTGTATTACTTAGGCACCTTGATGAGAGATAATCAGCTGCCTGGAATGTATATGAGCACTTGCTGCCTTAATTTGGCACCTCATTAGTGATATTTTTCAATTTTGTTTAAATGAAAGGGATTGCACTGGGAGTTTGTCTGGGGTCTGCAATTTCCTTTATGAATAGCCGGCCTTATTCAGCAGCTGTGTGACACAGTAAGAAGTTAAGAATTGCAGAATTTGGTTCTCTGTCAGGACCATTCTGGGAGCCTAAGGTAGCTGGAGAGGCAGATCCTGAGCTCTTTTCTAAAGGGGCTGAGTGCTGTCAGACCACCTCCCTGACAGAGGTGACCAAAGAACCTTGGTAAACAGGTGTTTTGTAAAATTCCTTTAAAAATTAAGACCATCCAAAATAAAAAAAAATGTGTTTAAAAAACATTTAAATTTTTTTTATTTCTCCTTCTAGAGGGAAAGTTTACTCATTGCTGTTTTGTTATTCACTATCATTCCCTTGAACTTTGGCAGCTGACTTCCTTATTAGTGTCTGGACAGAGATTGTAACTTTTGAAAAGAACAAACAAGGACAAAGGACCAAGCAGACACAAAATTGCTGTCTGAAGAATTTCTGCAATCATTATTGTCCAGGGGATTACCTCCTAAACAATTAATCGTTTATCTGAGTTAGAACCCCCAGAGCTGAAATATACACACTTCATCCTTTCCCAGAGCCTGACTTCAGACAAAAGTCTGACTAAATGACATAGCCAGTTTGGCTTTCTCTGTTTTACGGAGTTTCCCAGTGCTATGTTAGCAGTGTGACATCCTCAAACACCTACAGCATGATCCTGCTGTATCCCGGTGTGTACAACTCCTTCAGCACCGTGTTATGGAAACAGCATTCTGGAATGTTGCAACACACCCTCCCATTATTTCAGATGCTTTGAACTGAAAACATGCAAAACCAATATTAACATTTTAGGACCTATCTACAAGGCTGGGGGTGAGCAAAACCGAGGGACACACAGCATGGATAAGTCCAGTCTGGTTTAGGGACAATCATCCTTTCAGCAGTATAGTCACTCCATGCTATTTGGTCTTGTCTCTTGGAAGCAGCAATTGCTTCCTGAGCCTTTTTATTTTGTAATATAGTGATAGCCTGAGAGACTAGGATTTGAACTCTTTCCCCAACATGTTTAAAAAAGAAATCAAGTCCTGGACTTTCATATCACACCCCACCACAGTGGAGATTACAGATAGCCACAATTTTATGTTTTCCAGATGACTAAGCTGTGAAATGTGATCTAAGTGCTTCTACCAGGTCAGGATCTATTAGTAAAATACAGAGCTATTTAGTTTAATTATACATCTTCAGATGCAGAAAGTTGAGCAACATCAAGACGTGTGATTTTTTGCTTTCTTTCCAGGAGAAACCTAGGGAGTATTACTGGAAAAAAAAAAAAAATAGAGGCTTGGCGATCTCATGAATATACCAAGTTAGGCTTTGAGCATATTTTATGTTCTCATATAAAACATATAGTTACTTAAACTAGCAACAACTTTTAGTATTCAGTCACCTTTTTGAAGTAGAATTAACTAAGCTATTGGGGACTCTTGTGATCTCAAATATCTTCTAAAAGAGATTTTCATGGAATCATAGAATAGTTTGGGTTGGAAGAGCTCCTTAGAGATCACCTAGTTCGACACCTCCTGCAGTCAGCTAGATCAGGTTGCTCAGAGTTCCATGTTTTCAGGGATGGGGCATTTACCACCTCTCTGGGCAATCTGTGCCACTGTTTCACCACTCTCATTGGAAAAAAATGTCTTCCTTATATCTAGTCTAAGTCTAACCTCTTTCAATTGTATCCCTTGTCCTGTGAAATTTGTTTGCAAAGGTTTTATTCCAAGACTCTACATTTCATTATCATTTCTTTGGTCTCTGCTTAATTTGGGGTTGAATCACACTGATTCAATCCACCATCTATTCCTCCACACCTTGCTCCAGTCGGGGTTCCCTGAGCAGTGATGTCAGATGTACAAAGGTGCATCAAGCTCTAAAAGCAGAGCAAGAATCACATCCAGGCACAGCACATCTCCATGTGTAAGTCAATAGGTCACAGTCCCAGTTTATGATTTTCAAAACATTTTATTAATAGGATTGGAAATAGGACCCAATGTATTTATTAGCTGCATTTCCATGTGCTGTCACTATCATCATTTCACAGAAACACAAATTCCTGATAGTAACAAATTATATATGGGGAACACAACCTTTGTGCAGTATAGAATACTGTTGAAGAACTCCATTTTGGTTTCTTATATGTAGGAGAATTATTATGGTAATAATGTGTAAAATGGGGACTTTCGGCCTTGATTATGAACCGCTGAATTCCCAAAAGTAGTTTAGCCTGTATGAAGATCCACATTCTACCTAATTTTAACCAACCAGTTCATTAATACTTCTGAGACTTACATGCAAACTACGGAGTCTTCTACAATTTCTCTTATCACCAATTAGGCTAATCCCTCTCCCACTCTGCAGAGCTTTTGGGACGTGCACATTAGTGGTAACTGCATGTGCAGTTTAAGGTGAGACAATTACTCTGTTAGTGCAGAGGCTCAGTGAACGTCTCAGTGAACATAATTGTAACTATGTCTATTTATAAAATTCTCTCACTATTTAATTAGGGGTGGGATTTTTCTTCTCTTTTATTTTCTCTCTTAAGGAATGAAAGGTTAACTCCCTAAAACACAGGGAGGGAAGGGATTGTGCAAAGCTCCAGAAAGGATACCCACAGCAAGAATTTACAGGCAGCCATAACCACAGTGCATGAAATTGTTCAGTTTTTGTCATGGCTCTGTCTTGCCATTTTTCATAAAATTAGGTAGGGAGGGTTTTATTACCAAATAATTGCTTACAATGTTCTATATCCAGGCAAATGGCATTCAGTTTGACACATAGCAGATCAGTCACCAGAGAGGTGGAAATAAAAGGTTACAACCTGGAAAGTATCTCGGGGCTGATTTGGTCTGTCAAGAACCTGTTCTTCTGCATGGGAATCCCTGTTAAGTTGTGCTAGTGAAGGAAAAGACTTCACTTTTGGTCTTTTCTTGCTGTGTGTGTAAAATATATTTGAGTCTTTTTTCCAGTGTTTGGATACTATCACAATAGGCCCATCTTTCCCTTTATACCAAAACAAGAAGTACAGCTATAATCTTGTTAATAACCAAAGCTGGTTCACAACTGCCAATTCCCACTGCCAGTACCTAGTTCTGCCTGCTCTCCTGACCTGATTGTGGGCTGGGGTTGTAGCTTGTTTTCCTAGGGATTGCTGAAGACACCCAGCACAAAACACTCTGTTCTCTCTCACAGATTGCCCTCAGCTCAGACAGCCCAGTGACTGCCTCTGCAGCATTACGTCACTATGAAATAAGTGATCTTTTTGGTTAGTGGTTCCCTAACTATATCTGCTCTGAGAAATCAGTGGTTTGAAAGAAGTTTGAAGCCACTAAGTCCAGGTAAGTGACTTTTGAACTCCAGTCCATTGATTTCAATATGGCATTTATGAACTGGATTTCATTGTTTCATTTCTTCTTCTTCTTTCTACAAAAGATGATTAAAAATTACTTTTCCTTGCTGCTTGGATGGCAGTAGAAGGAAGCCTTCTATTTGTTTCCGTAGCTCCAAGTCTATTGCTGTGGGATATATTGTGACACCTTTACTCACACAAAATTTGATTCCACACTTCAAGTGAAATTATTACAATCAATCATAATAATGCTGATCCTAAATAATAGGACAAAAGGCAGCAGACAGTGTTTTGGACAGGTTTCATTAATCCATACTGGTATGTCATATTCATGCCACATTTTATGTTCAAGTATCAGCAGCACCCAGAAGCATCCAGCACCATCTCAGCAGCAGAATCCCTCAGTGCAGCAAAAAAGGACATAAATTATGGATAACATGTGCACTGAGTTGTTTTTGTTAAGATTATGTGAGTAATCCCTGTCTCTTCTGTCTGCATAGCAGGTGTTGTCTGTCACTTATGCTTCACTCCAGGTCCTGGCTGTTGGAGAGCACCTCAACGTGCCCTGGTTTTGGCTGATGACGTGGTCATACACCACCGTCCTCACACCAGGACGATTTTCCAACATGATTCCAGCCAGGCACAGAGTCCTTCTCAGAACTGTCCTAATTCTGCACACCACAGAGTCGAACACATCTGTTCACGTTAGCCCAGTGACCAGTTTTCCCTACAGAGTTGTTCTACACAAAGGTGAAAATTGTCCCCCATCCCACTGGGCGGGGTGGTGAATGAATGGCTGTGTGGGGTTACTTTGCAGGGTTGACCCTCAAAGTTGTTTTTTCTGAGAAAATCTTAGAAGAATTATCTTGTAGTATGTTTAAAATAATAGTTTAAGTCAATCTGATGAATGAACATATATTCAGTAAAATATTAGAATAAAATGTTAGAAAGACAGCTGCATATAAAATTATTTTTTAACTTTTCAACATGGTTTCCATTTCTTTAAGTATTAAAGTAATTCAGCCAGCAGCAGACACTTGCAAAATTCCCCTGTAGGACTAAGGCTGGTTGTCCCTGTCAGATTTAAAGGATCTGGGAAAGAAGCTGCAGGCAAAGAGGGAAAAGAATTTCGGTGAAAGTCACAAGCTATCAAGAGCTACTTTAGTTGTAATTTGGAGTGAAAAAGCAGAATCGTGAAGAAAATAATGTAGATTTTATGTAGGTCTTGAGATTTTGTAAAAAGTTGGAGACAAGCCAAAGTGTTAAGAAAAACTTAGTCTGTGATAAAATAACATTAACTGAAAATCTAATGATGACTTTGTAGTTAATTGAAATGTTTTGATTTCAACCTCTACTTTACCAAAATTTCTCCTTCTAGCCAGAATAAGTATGAAAATTTGTGTTGAAAAGTGACTTTGGGCAAACAATGAAATTCACAGAGTGGTTTGCATTTGTACTCGATGATCTTAAGGGTCTTTCCAAAGAAAATGAGTATTATTCTATTCTGTAAAAGAGTTCATGTCACCAGGGACCTCTGGAGGTCACCTAGCCTGGCCTCCTGCTCCACTCAGGGCCAGCTTGAGCAGGTTGTTCATGTCCAGTTGGGTTTTGAGTCCCTTCGAGCAAGGAGACTCTTGCACATGTAAGCCTATGAACACACACAGAGAAATGTTTGGTTTACACAGTTTATTCCATTAACTCTAAAAATTCTTATAAAGATTAAAAATAGTGGCAAAAATTCCAGTCTGCCTGGAAAGTAAGAACTGAAACATTAACAACTGCATTATTTATTATTATTTATTGGCTAGCTATTAATTAAAGGGCTAAGGAAGATCAGAAAATAGATACCCAACATATAATATTTAATTTCACTAAAAGCTGGAAAAGACTGAGATGTTTAAAGGAATCCTACATAGGCAGGTGAATGGGTAACATAATGGCAGATAAAACCTCTGTTGAGAAATGCACAGCAATGCTCACTGGATAAAATAATTTGAAGACATTATTGCTGAATTATAGCTGAACTTAGAATTACAGATGAACTTAAAAACTTAGAGGGGAGAAATAAAGATAATGGGAACAGGATACAAAATTGTAAGAAATCTATTATTTTCCTAGTAGAGAAAAGAATGATGAACTCTCACTTGGAATTCCATGCTCAGATGAAGTTATCCTATTGTGAAAATAGCCCATAACCATTAAAATTACCCAGACCTGGAAAAAGAAAATGATAAGTGACATGAGGAAATTTCTATATAACGATAGACAGAAACTACTCCAATTTGAGTTTAGAAAGAGAAAACAAAGACATGACAATGAAAGAAAAATTAACTTTTCTTAATGTGCTATTATTTACCTAATTAACTTATGAAACACATTCCTAAGTATATGGAATTAAGAAATTGAATAGAGTTGTAAAAGGATTTAAGCCAAGCCTTCCAGTACAACTGTGAGCTTGGTTTTGAAACTGCTGAACTCTAATGCAGTTGCTTCTGGACTTCTAGTACACATTACCTTGGATTAAAAACCAACCAACCAAACAACCAAACAAACAAATAAAAACTTTTCTATTAATTCCTTGTATTGAGGGTAAAGGAGAAGAAGAACAAATCAGAAAAATATAAAGATACAAAAAATTTTGCTAGGGAGTAAGTTTGTTGAATCACCAGAGCAGGTGTCAGGCCTCAAGCTACATGTTAAGTACACTCTCTGTGTGAGACTTGATGTTGACATTCACCCATTCTTTGCTGAAACTTAAGGGACTCCCCCATGGCATACAATTCACAGCATCCGTTCTCTTCAGGTTCTCTCATTACACTAAAGATAACAGTATTGAAATCATCTTGAATAAATATATTTACAAACAGCTGAATTCTTAGGAATTACAGCTAATGACAGAAAAATGAGGGAAGGCAGATAGGGCCATTAAGGCTTTCCCTCAGACAAGCCCTATCCCATGCCACATCAGTCTTGTACAGAGCACAGACAGGAATGTCTTTTTCGTAACCCTGGCTTTTTTACTCTCTGAACACCTGGCTCAAACTCATGGGACAAATCCCATGCAAAGAAGTAGCAGACATCGTACAAAGGATGCATCTCCTCTCACCATCCAGGCACAGAGATTGCCTGGATGTCCCCAGAGGAAGTTCCCATTGTGCATTATGCAGAACAAGCTCCTCTGAAATCATTCATCTCACTTCACTGGAGCCATAGCATTAGGAAAAAATATGCAGCAAGTGGGAAATGTCAAAATTGCTCCAGGCAAAAACAGCAACTGTAGATGAATTCTCTCATCTCATCCTACTGATTTTCATGATGGGATAGATAACCCTCCACATGCCCTAATTTAGCACCCAGATGCCTCGATGCTTTTCATGACCAAATGTTCTTCAAAACCACTACTATTTCCCCTTTTCCATGTGCCTATTGTTTTGTTTTATTTTTCAAGCCCCTACCAGTTTCATCTCTGATTCTTCCCTGTCACTTTGATTTCCTTCGCCCACTCACCCCACCTTCAATCTCCATCAGATCCTTTGTTTCTTATCTATGCTGTCTTTCCATACACCTCCAGCTCTCCAAATTTCTGGACCTAATCTGTGGTGCATTCTTTCTTTCAATACCTCCTCACAAAGCACTACCTCTAAATGTCTGTCTGCAAAACAATGCCAGCAGACCAGAAGTCATTAAACTAAAAAAGAAAGACAAAGGAACTGAAAGGAACTGAAAAGGAAGATGAACAAAAATTATAGAAAAACCCCAAAGTTTGAACAAGCAGTATTATGCAGCCATTTTGCCTCTCCTCCATCCTGCCTGATCCCAAAATAGCCTCGTTCACTGCTCCTGAGCACTCTCTCTTCTGTCAGAAAAAAAAAAAAAAATCATAGCTTCAGGTTCTTCAAATGAACTCCAGCTGCTTTGCTTTCCAGTGTAGCACTAGCATATTAATAAATCAGTGAATACTTCATGGTGCTAATGATTTTTTACAAAATAATATTTTAATGAACACAGCTTTTATTTTCTCATGGTTCCCAATCAGGAGTCCTAGGATGCTTAGCAATGCAGGAACAATTTTCAGGTTATGTTTTCTGATCAGTCTGAAACCATAAACTGCTCTGCTCTGAGCTGGTTCTGCATATAGTAGGATTAAGGCAAAGCAATTCATACTGCTCTACCTTTAATCTATATCAACAGGAGGGCCAATTTAGTTTGTCTAGGGCTGGTACTTAAAAAGCCTGATAGATGTAACCTGTGAGAGGCAAGCAAAATAAGAGCAAAAAGGGTATTAAAAAAAAAAGGGAAAAAGGAAAGAATATGTGAGAGAATTTCCAGGTTTGGGGAAGGAATATATTTGAGTGATGTGATGATGTTGTATTTTGTCTCTAGACTCCAAAAGACTTTTTAAATTTTTACATTGATAGACCAATGATCGTGAATTGCTTCTGCTTGTACACCAAAAAAAAGTCTCATAATTTTTATTATTTTCAACTATTTCCATACTTATCGGTGTGAAAATACCACTTTTGCACTACAGAAAGAAAGTATTCACAAAAAACTAATTTTTTCACAGATTAATTTATTAGAATACTTGCATCATTTAATTATATTTTATTATGGAACCTTGCATAGTCATCTTTAAATCTTATGCTTTAATTAAACCTTTGAAATTTTAAAAAATTACATCCATCTTACATCCATTTCTGTTAAGCTTAATCTGTTTATCATTTTACCAGGTGGTTCTATGAAATATTTTTATACTTCTTCCATGAGGCGTTACTTTATTTTGTCCTTTTCTTGCACATTAGAACAGCAGGCATTTGCTACCAACTCTACTAAATGGCAGAGAGGCAGAGTTTGCTACTTCATCTCTTCTTGCTGAGTGATATGTCCTTACCAGCTAAATAATAACGACTTATTAGACCTGTGAGAATTAATGCTATTTGTCTGGAAGTAATAGAAAGACAAGCCTGTGATTAAGTGCTCTGCTTCCAAAATGCATCCTATTGCATCTGAGAAGTACCTCTTTGCAGCTGCTTGGCAAACTTTGTTAAATATGGGGGTTTTGCCAGAGCCTGAACATTGGAGCTTGCTTTTGTGATAAAAGTGTATACCCCCTAGGTTAATTAGCATTATAGGCAATCATGTACCAGTGCTCAGGCCCATGCCCTTCTAGATTATCAGTAGCCATAGCCCAGGTAGGTGAGGTATAAGCTGCTGTTGTCCTACTCTTTCAGATTCAAAATCCTAACTCCTAATTTATTTTATAGGAGTTTTTCAGGGGAGTGTATCTTCATCTGTTTTGTATAACTGTGATGAGTACTTAAGCCCACCTTTTGGGATGTCAAAACTGTCAGCTGTAGAGACAGTCACTTCCTGGCACATATCTGTAGCTCCTCCTGATAGCCAGCAAGGCCAGCAGAACCTGAGATCACACAGGTGATCCACAGGATACATATCACAATTTTAGCTCTAAAAATAACATATTTCTAGCAGGCCATGGAAGCACAGAGATAATTTTGGTTAGAAAGGACCTCTTGACGTCATCTAATCTGACCCCCTCCTCAAAGCAGATCTAATCCAACCAGGTTGCTCATGTCCCAGTCAAGTCTCAAATGTTTCCATGGAAGGAGATTCACAGTCTCTCTGGGCAACCTCTTCCAGTGTTTGGCCATCATAACAACAGATGGAAACGCCTTTTTAAGCAAAACTGGACACAGTGCTCCATTAGCTACTCAGAAACTGCAGTGATTCCATTGAAAGTTCCCTTCTGAAGAACATAACTAAGACTTTATTTCAGACACCTGAGAGGTGGAATGCAGTTTATAAGCCATGTGTATAAAATGCCACAGATGTTTTCTCCACTCAGTCTTTCCTTGGGTGAGTGAGTGTTGGATCCCAGTGGTGGAATCAGCAGTTGCTCCTAAGAAGCAATATTTATCAAATCATACAGTGCAGAAAGAGATTGTGTTTTTTTTCTTTCCTACTCATTTTCTAATTTTCTGTGGTGGGAACAACTGGAAGTCCCACAAGTAAGCCTTTGTCCATAAACCATTAAATAAATTTAAACTATTACAGAAAAAATGGACATCTGTATCATAGTCCTTCCATTTCCCTTTTCCAATTTACTCGGTCTCTTTTCATGTGCAACCCAAGCTACTTTAAGTGTGAGCATTCTGTTCACTGTGAGCAGGTCTGAGAAGTAACCATGCCTCGCTGCTCTTGATGCTCTTCAGAGGCTGTAATTGCCTGCCTGGGTGCTTAGACATTTGGAACAGAGAGTTCTACCCCACACTTTCCCAGCTCTGAATGAGCTAAGTTGGTCTGACCCAAATTGCCACTCAGCAATTTATCTTTTTAACACCTTCATAAGGGATCTCTAATCTCTGACAGGAGATTGAATTAATTTACTGAAGTATGTGACCATACTTAACAACCTTTCTAACTCACCCATTTTCTGGTTTGGAGCCAAGATTTACATAATTATTTCTATTTTTGACCAGTCAGGATTGACACATTTCCCAAATGCCTACGTTTAACCATTTTTAGCTTACACTTGCACTAGCTGAAGTATAGTCCTTCATCTCTAGCTTTGTAAGTACTTGATGGACTTTTGTTCTTCAGGGATTGCAAAATATGATTCTAGCTAGGTAGGCTCCACTGAGACCTTTAAATAACTCTTCTCTGATTATATCAAACACATCTAGGGATCTTTAATACTCTTTCTGATGTAAGGCAATTTCAAGAATTACAAAAAATAACAGGTAACATAAGTTAGAACTATTTTTTCTCTAATCAAATTTGTCAGAAATATTTAAAAATTCTCTGTTTGAAAACTAGAAAGGGGATACTGCCTTTTTCCCTTCCTGTTTTTCATCATTTCTTTAACTTTTTTTTTTTTTTTTGGGTGGTACTTGAAGGGTGCAAGGAGATACAGAGGAGGTTGCCTTTCAAAAAGTGTGCACCCACAGACACACTTTCTCTAAACACTGTTTCAGAATGCTGTTATTCATAGAATAACTATAATTTAAGTGCAGAGCGTTTAATATCAAGGGGGAACTTCTAAAATGTTAGAGACTATATATAAAAAAATCAACATAATCAAGACAGTCCTTCTCAACAAGCCATTAGTGTTTCATATCGAAGCACACAGAGAACTGGTGGCTGTCATTGTTTGGCATCTGTTGCACATCCTGCACATCCTACATTGGGCAGCACCTGCAGCACTTCCCAGACTGACAGATCATGGCAGATCATGTGGATCCAATACAGTTCGAGAGCACGCAGGATTACACCTTTTCCTGGCGTAGTGAATTATTTAATATTTTTTAGCAGTTTTCTGCTATTGCTGTACAAAAGGAAAAATACAGAAAATCTTGGCTTTTTTTGTTGGGGTGTTTTTTGGATGCAATTTCTACCTAAGGCAGCTTCAAGAGTTCCACTCTTCATTTAAGCACCTCATTCACCAGTGGACTTTATTTGAGCAGGTGAAAAAGGTAGTAATATCCAATCTATAAGATGTCCTTCATCCTCCAATCCAAAAAGCATCACATTTTTCAAGAAATCCTGCTACCATTTCTCCAGCTTCCTGCAGGACTGAATCATAACAGTTATACACAAGAAGGCTGAATTGAGGTCTAACAGATAACTGCAGATCAAATTTCTTACTTTCTGATTAAATTTTGTAATGAATACTTTTTAGATATACTTACCTCTATGAAATAAATTTACATCTATCTATTGTTATATTTATATACAGCAATATATTTAGCCAGATACTAAGTAGATTTATTTTCTTTTCACATTTCAGGAACAAAAATTCTAATGAGACAGATTACTCTGTAAAGCTCCTTTGCATGGGGGAATAGAGCCAGATGCCAGAAAGCACTGGGGGGGAAATTAACATTATGATGGTATGAGAGCACTTTAAATTGCTCTACTCTCCCAGGGTAGAAAAAGGAATTTAACACTCTTTCTTCTTACTTCCATTTTTTCTCAGTCTGAAACCCTGGCTGCTTAACTCTGTGGTAAATAATATTGTGTGTTAAATTTAAAAAAAATTAAAATTAAAGAAAAAAAATACCATCAAGAGACAAAAACCTGTGAACTGGGAGATAAATATGGTCTTCAATCTTAGTGCTGGCTCTGCCTCCACCATTGGCAGACAACATGTGGATAATGGGAAAGGCAAGTAATGGAGAAGTCCATAATGCAAAACAAAACCATGTCATTATATAGGGCATTGGCAGAACATGGTTACACAATAAATTGGCAGTGTTCTTTCAGTTTGAATAAAGAATGAACACTTGTGCACTGTATTACGAAATTGATAAGTGCCTTAGAGCAAATTACTTCTTCACAGACCCATTCTGCCATCTGTGATGTTATGTAATTACCTCTAAGAGGGGCGTATTTCACTAAGGTTTATGTTGCTAACATTCATAGAGTATTTGAAGTCCTTATCTGCTTCAAAACTTCGGGTTTTACTGAATGAAAAGCTAAAGAAGGGAGAGAGAGAGCATCCAACAACTCCCCAGTAAATAGGTTCTAAATGACATGGGATATTTGTCACTGTGTCACATTTCTGAACTTACCAGGTCAACACAGATCTAATATTTTAAAGTAATGGAAAGCTTGTCAATCTATTCTCTACCTCAATGCTAGTTCAAAGCCTATTGATACACCATATGCAAATATGTCAGATGTAGAGAGGATTTGGTTCATTTACATGTATCATGGCACCAGAGTAAATTCTTATTTAAAGTGCATTAACTTCTTTTTTTTTTCCCCTCAGAAAATGTCACGATAAGGGTTTAAACTCATTTAAAATACCTTTCCAGGAAGAGTTGTTCCCACCCCTGGGTATTGATACTTTCTTCACCTTCCCCCACTGTCTGCAGAAAGACATTCGTGTTGATGCTGGCCCTGCTGTGCCCTCACCACTGGCCAGAAGATTTCCCTGACAGAAACCAGCATTCCAGGTATGCCTCTGGTGTGTCACTTCTGCACTGGGTGGCAAACAGTTACCAGGCAGGATGGGAAAAGACATTTCCATGACGCTCTGGAAGAGATACCATTACTGTAAATGTGAATTACATCCATTACATGGATGTCTCAAAGCATAGGTTTTTAAATGAGCCCGGACTTTGATTGCAAGAGTGGCCCTATTAAAATTATCCCCCTGGTGAGCTGAGCAGAGTGAATCATTGCTATTCCACATGCTGTCACCAAGCCAGGCCCTGCAGACTCCCCTTCATCCATTATCATGTAACAAAGGTCTCCAATGCCACTTGACAGATCCGATGACTCCACAGGATTGCAGAATGTGCTCTGAGCCATGGGATCGTGGTCTTGGACAGCAACCCTGTAGACCACTGAATACTTCAGTTTAAGACCTTCAGTCTTAAATTACACCTGGAATTTGATTCCCAGTGTGACAGAGGTTAAGGCCTACCTGGAATTCTCATCTCCTGTATCATTATTCTCCCTCCCCCCCAAAAAATCACATCTTAAAACAAGTTTTAGTAAGAACTATTGAAAAAAACACCCAGTATACTGTTGCTACTTGATCAGAATCACTGAGTCAGCTTCTACTCTAGCATCTCTGGGGTTTTTTGTACTCTCCAGAGAACAGGGGAAGTAGTTCAGGCTTTAATAAGAGAAAGGACCTATTTTTTGGACAAAAAAAATTTAAATATTAAATTTTCAAGGACTGTTTTTCTTAATAATTTTTTAAGAAATGGGGAAAAGAGAATAGAGAATGGCAAGTATTTAATCAGAGAACAAAATGCACATGATGTGTGCAGTGCTAAAAAACCATTTAACCACACATGTCACCAGTTTCCTGGAACATACTACAAGGAGCTATGCTGTGCTCTGCTGTATGATCCGGGGTTGGAAAGACCAATTTCCTACATGGCTGTTTACTGGTAGGACCAAAAGCAGCCTTTAAACCCATATGCTCATCCTCTCAGAACATGATAAGCCAATGTTTGGCCTACCTAGAAACTTCATCTTTCATTATATGTGCAGAACACCTGCCAAAGTAAAAATGCCCACAGCTGAGATGGTATGACAGGAAAAGGCAGACTGGGATCATGGGAATATGGCCATGGTGTCAATCAAGCTGTACAGAAGCCATGTTGAGAAAAGTGACAAAGGGCGAAGTGATGAATATGTTTTTGGAACCAGGTTGGGTTCGTGAAGGAAGCTGAGGCTATTTCAGGGAAGAGGAAAAAAAAAACTTCAGCAACCGTGAAACATGTTGGGAGACTATAAAACTGAAAACTATAATAAGCCACTCCTGGATTTAATCCGGGCATGTTCTCCATATTGCCTTATACTAGTACAGAAATTTATCCAAGGGCAGGACAAACATTGAGGGCTACTGAGACACCTTCTGAGTCTTCTCTGGCACAATGGCCAACAGCAAAAGAACTTCTTGGAGCAGCTTAGCAAGGTGTTTCTTTCTGTCATCTCACTTTATGGTGTACATTCTGCAACTCTGAGTTTAAAGTCCCCACTGTGGCTTTGCTGGGTAGTCTTGATGGCTCCTTGTGAACTTTCTCCTTGATTTTCACTTTTCCCTCTCCTGCAGCTTTTCTTCAAAATCAGCAGGAAATATGTTGTCCTAGCTTGTATGGACGCTACACTTCAGTTCCCAGAAATTCTCTTTGTCTTTTATTAAACCTGCAAGGCATGCAGTGATGCCAAGGTTTTATTTCCTAATGAGAGGAAGCCCCTTTATTCCTGGGCATATCTTCTATTGAAATACCAGTGTGTTTCACCTCTGCATATCCTTAACGACAGATTGTTGTGCCAACAATTTCCTAATTTTCAACATAGACAGAGATTTAACTAGAATTAGAGTTGTTGCTTTTTTAAAAAATTTAAACACCAAGACTTCTAATTTTTTTTATTAATAGAAAATGGGAAAGATCTCACAGCCCATTAAACAAGCAGTTCAAGTCTTAAAGTACTGCACTGAAACAGTCTAGGGAGCAGTGGGTTTAATTTGCACTGATATGCTAACAAATCTAAGGGTCTGGCAAAGCTTTTATTTAGGATTTTTTATGAAATCTCAGATAGGCAGCTCATCACACACAGGTGGTTTTTGTGGGGTTTTTTAGGTACTTGTAAAATAACTTCTGGGACAAGGTGCTGACTATTGTGCTTTTCTTGAAGCAGTGTTGCCTTTGTTAACCTGTAGTCAATCTGGGAATTAGCTTATTGCAAACTTTGCAACTCATAAGCAAGCTGTGTGGGCTGTAAAGTGCTCTGACAATAAACAAGCTGTAACCTCAGATCACTGCTTTGGTCTTACCTCCCAGCTAGACCTCAGCAGCCACAAGAGTAGACCGCTGAACTCAGTATCAGAAAAAGATTTACAGAAGCTAAGGACCTATTTCAGGATTTTATGGTTATATATTTTCAATTAGTTCATATGGATTTAAAAATTTGCTGACAGACTTCTTTGAATTAAAGAATATGGCATTTTATTATACAGCTACACACATATTGGGCTAGGTTGGAACTGTCCAAAAGATTTCAGAAGGTTTTTCCTGGTAATTCCTATTCTCACTTAACAGACTATGATATCTCTAATTCTTAGAATATCTGGGAAGAATAACGAAATGGAGACATGGCCAGAATCTTTTTAGGCAAATGTTTATCATCTGTAATACATAAAAATCTTTCAGGGAAAGCATTTTATTCCAGAGAGGTAAGTCAGTGACAAAACAGCCACCATCCATACATAGAAAAGACCTCAGAATGCTAGGATCTGAATTAGGATTTGAAAACCTAAACAGTAGTGGCCTGGCTATGTTGGGCAATTTGTACAGAAATCAAAAGGAGAGATATTGGCTGCCAGCTGGCTCTTCTCTGTTCAGCTGTAGGCAAAATGATCTCATCTTAGCTGTTACCAAACACAAAAAAAGGACCTTCATGCACTGAATATACAAGTCTCCATAGCTTGAGCTCAAGAGATAAAACCAGGAGTCAAGTGGCAATGTCCAAGCTCCTTATTTTGGACACATGAAAACATATACCAGGCTTTGGCCAGGAGTGATTCCCCTGAATAAATCAATCAGGTACTTACTCCAGGGTGAGCTGGCACATTACTCAGGCTTCATTGACAGAAGTCTCTCCTTTGACTATAATAGCTTAGGCATGTAGTTCAAAGTTTGACACTTAATGTTTAGGTATCTTTACGTGAATCTTAGTCCTAATTTTGAATTCAGTCAATGGCAGGATCAGGGCAGAACTAAGGAAAGCAGAGTTACTGCACTGCAGCTGAAGAGAAATTAGACAATCAAGGCTATGGGGAAAGTAGATGAACAATCTCAACCTTCTGCTGCTAAATTAAAATAAAATGAAAAATGCAACAGACAACTCTCCATCCTCCCCAAATCTGAGGGGTTTGATTGTTGCTGTCCTATAGCATAACAATATACCCCTTGCATGTCACTCACAGAAGTTTAAAAATCCAGTAACAGGCTAGCGTGATTTGAAATACCCTCTAGCTGTCTTGTTACTTGTTGGTTTGTTATTGTTCCTCCCCTGAGGAGGTTCATTATTGGTTTACTATCATGTACCTTCTTTCATGATTGGTTCATTCTGTTATCTCTACCTGATGATGTAACACCTTAAAACTCTCTGCGAGAGAACAAACGGGGTCTCTCTGCTTTAGCTCCCCTTCAAGCTAACTGGCCCCTGCCCTCTCGGGGGCAGGAGAAAATAAACTTGGAATGAAGCTGACAGAGTTTCCACTCTTTTCTCCGTACCTTCCGCTGCTGGCTACAGCATGCCTACATGCTGTGAGGAGGCGTTGGGCTGCACTGGTAAACTGAGGCACGCAAACCTCAGTTACCATCAATTCGGTCGCTGGTTCACGCGGGCATCGGACCCCGTTAACCTGCGGGCCGGGCTGGGAACAGCCTGGCCGGCAGAAATTAACATTTGATATCCACAGGCCATAGTTCAGTCACTGTATAGAAAAAGTTACAACAATGCATTCAGCAAAAAAAAAGTAGGAGCACTTCATATTGTAGAGGAAGAGTGGCCTAAGTCATGTCCCAAAGAAATTATAAAACTTGTAATAACCTCACAACAACTAGAAAATATAAAAGGCACTCGCTGGGAAAAAGGAAAACCAAGGGTCCCAGGGATAAGCTGACATGATTAGTCAGTTCTCCTACCTCTGAATATAGAAAATCAGGGTGGTTTTTCCTTTCTTTTTAGGGTAATATTTTACATAAAAGGTAACATAATAATAACAAAATTCTATAAGGCAAGGCTGCCATTAAGTAAGCTTTAAAATATTTTATTTAAGTTTATAGATGAAAAAAACGACAAAAAGTAAAAATTATTACTTTTTTTGCAGGATTTTGGTTTTTTGTTGTTTCATTTTAGGTTGGGGTTTTGTTTTTTTTCATAGCATGGCATGCTGCTGAGATCCTATCTGTATTCCAGATAATTTTAACTTGGCTATGTGACAATTTCAGTACACAATATGCTCATGCTTTGCACAAATGACTATATAATGTTTCATTAAGGACTGTAAATACCCATCAACCTAACCACAGAAATGCTGTTTCAGTGATTTTAGGGCCATTTAATCTGGGCTATGATGGCAGGGATGAATAGCTTTATTTTATTAACAGTTGCCATTGCAATTACACCGAGGTAAATATTTTTGTGGAAAAATTAAGCAGCCTTTCCTTTTGCCCTGACACATTTGAGCAATATGAGTATCCTTGTATGAAGAGTCCTTGCAAGCCATAGGAGTGCTTTCCTTCAGAGACCTTTCTGTATCAGCTTTCTGCTCTGCTCAAACCACCAAGATCAGCTCCAACCATGCTATGCTAATTTTTGACCTCTTGTTTGCATCTGTGCTTGAATTTTTTGTGACGACCAAATTCCCTTCCCAAAACTATTCTCTGCCATGGGATTTGTTGATTCTGGCACTACTAGTCAAAACCAAACTTGTCTAGTTCTTACTCTTTGCTGAAGAATGGACCAGTTGAAGCTGCAGATAGGTTAATTATTTTGACACTTGAGGTTTCTTATGTTTGCTGTTTCAATCAACTCTGTCACTCACATGAAGCCATTGCTCATCATAAATATACCTGTAGGAAACACACTGAAGCAGGAAAAATGAGATTTTGCTTTCAAAAAAAAAATCAGACTAGGAATAACTTCAAGGCACAACATTAGAACATGTGCATGGACAACAGAAAGGTGACTGAAGAAGGATGCATCGCCAAAGGTGGTCATTCATCCCTGGATATCTTTGCTCATGCTTTTTACATACACGGTCTTCACTTTGGCTTTTAAGGAGTTCCTAATCATTTCCAAAAAATTATATATTTAAATACTAATTTCAATCCTATAACAAGTCTAAAAATGGCCACATACTATGATTTCAGAGGATTAATTTGAAAATGAGGAGAAAGGAATCCTTATCAGGGTACAGTATCACTGGAACAGGCTTTCTAAGGGAGTTTTGAAATTTCTGTCCTTGGAAGCTCTCCCAGCTTGCTAAGACAAACCCGTGACTGACCAGTCTGGTGTTGGCAACAGTCTTACTTGAAAGGCCAGGCTGCACTAGGTGATATCTGGAAGTTCCTTGTAACCTGTGTTTCTACGATTCCATGCCCAAAGTTTTAATTCATAAAAATATAAGAAATATATAAAGTAGGTCATATTCAAGTTTTGTAGCTCTGATGTAGCTCTTCTATTTTAACAGAACTGAGACACTGAACTTGATAACAAAGTATTGGGTTTTAAATAATTTCTATAATAATCATAGTTGGAAGAAACCTTCCCTTGCAACCACCCAACTATGATTTACCCATCCTCTACAGATGCTGTATACCTACAACACTCATGACCAACTTTTGTCCTAACTTTATTTCCTATAATTTTTCTTTAATCTCAAATTCTCCTTCAAAGTGAAAAGAGCTTGATGTTTCATGTGCTCTGTTTGCAGAAGAGGGAATAAGCTGTCTAATGGAGGGTTTAAGCCAATGATAGGACCGTGTAGAATGAACTCCTTCAGCATCATTGAAAAAAGAGAAAATCTCCTTGATTTGATATTCACCAAATTCATAGGGAGTTTTTATGTAGATTTCAATAGATAATGGATGTAGTTATGAATGTCTTGAGTACATGCACAGCTAAAGTTACCCTAAGGTTTAGTATTGGATATATGTTGGGCTAGAAATTCAAAGTGCTTTTTAAATAATTACTTTTTAAAACTACAGTAATTCATACAGATGGGAAGATTTTAATATCCACACAGGATGCTAGCAATGAACTATACAGTGGCTAGGGATATGGGAATAACAAAGGTTTTGAAAATACAACATGTCTTAAGAATTTGCTATTGGGACTTTGTCCTTTAAAGAAGACACGTTTAAAGATTTGTGACCGTGAGAGGTACTACTGATGGCTTTGGCTGCATTTTTAATAAAGATAAATCTGTATACGGTAGTGTAATCAAAGGAAAGGGATACAGCATATTGATCTTACTCTGGAACAGCTAATGGAGACAAGCAAAGCCAAGACTGAAAATGTCCCAAGAAGTACTGGGGCAATTCTGTATCATAGTAACAAGAAAATCCATCCACACCTTGGGTACTCCAGGGAAGTGTTCCTACACATTGAGTGAAATCTCTTGGGAGGGTAATAAATCGTACACAACAAATTATATACTAACAGGTTCTTAGGGGAATTGAAATAAATCCTCACCACCGCTTAGTGCGTAATCTCCAGATCAGATTCCCATTCTTCTTTAGAGGAAAATAATATATTGCTTCTTATACTCTCTGCCAGCCAAATGCCATATATCAAAGTTATGAATGTAGTTGAAATATTGATCCTGAGCCAAAATGAAACTAAAGGAAAGTTTAATACATTCCCTATATTAGAAAAAACAAAAGTCAAAAAATACTAAAAATATAATTTCAGGTCAAAGGAAATCTAGATACAAATGGAAATTAAAACAGAAAACACAATACAACCCTTGACACTTGTTTTTATTTCTGCAATCTGAAGAATGAAAGCTAAGAATTTGATTGTTCTAGATAAACAGCAAAAACAAGACCTAAAGCATGGAGAAATTATTGTTGCAGGGATAAAAAAAAAGTAGTGTTGTACACAAATGTGTTTAACAAAGAACTCCTTGAAAAAGGAGATAGAAGATTCCCATTAAACTGCTGGCATAAACTGGCATAAACAGGCAAAAAAAGTGACTGGAGAGCAGGGCAGTGTTGACTCTTGAAGACAAGCTCAGAAAGTGAGCAGGTATATGCAAGAATGATTTTTGACTGCAAAAAGCTTGTTAGCTCATTCAGAGGGAAAGGTTTCCCTGTCAGAGGTATTGTAGGAGCCATCCAACAAAATCTGGATCTTCTAGCACAGCCTGCTGTGCTGTTTTTGGCTGGGACAGAGTTAATTTTCTTCACAGTAGCTGGTTTGGGGCTATGCTCTGGATTTGTGAGGAAGAGTGCTGATAATACAGGGATGTTTTGGTTACTGCTGAGCAGGGCTGACACAGAGTCAAGGCCTTTTCTGCCTCCCAGCCCACCCCACCAGTGAGAAGACTGAGGGGCACAAGAGGCTGGGAGGGGACACAGCTCGGACAGCTGACCCCACCTCACCCAAGGGATGTCCCACACCATATGACACCGTGCTCAGCAGTAACAGCCAAGGGAAGAAGAAAGAAGGGGGGAACAGTCAGAGGGATGGGGTTTGTCTTCCCCTGTCACCATTAGGTGTGATGGAGCCCTGCTGTCCTGGGGATGGCTGAACAGCTGTCTGTCCATGGGAAGTGTGAATGAATTCTTTGGTTTGCATTGCTTCTGTACATAGCCTTTGCTTTACCTGCTCAACTGTCTTTATCTCTACCCACGAGTTTTCTCACCTCTTATTCTTCCAATTCTCTCCCCCATCACATCAAGGGAGAGGAATTCTAGACAAGACTTGACTAATTGTCTCTTTTGGCATACTGGCTCAGAGACATAGGTCAGGCTCTTGCTGGTGTTGCTCCCTGTGAAAGTATAGCAGAGGCAAACATGGTGACAAGTCATGCTCACACTTTCCATGCAGGTCTGCCCTTAATTTATTTCAAGTTTTTTCTTATGGTTTCCCTGTATGGCCTGCAAATTTCAGTAGAGGGAGTGCTCCTGTGCTCCTTGGTGATAGCCCTGAGCTAATGGGAGAGAGCAGAAGCATTGTAACCCTTAAAATGTTACACGTGAGGTGTCTTCTGAGGGCCAATTAAACCTATTCTTAGATTTCAGGATGGAATAAAAAGTCTTAGAGCTACTGAAAAACAAGTTAAAAATATTCAGGAAAAAAAAAAGTGTCTTGACAGAAGATTAAATATTACAGGATAAAAGTGCATGTTTTAAAGTTAAGCATTACAGCTTTGAAAAGTAAGCAGCTATTTCTCCATCCCCCAGAAAAACCACTGCCAGCTGTCTGCCTCTGTGGGGTTAACTGGAAACAAAAAGTTGTTGCAGTAACAGAGATGGTGCTTGGGAAAGGAGGAGCACCTTTCACCCATTGCTGTACAAAGTTTTTCACTTTAGAGGAAACTGCTGATCTGTTCTCATGCAAAGAATTATGCTTGAAATAAAGGACTTGCCTACAGCAGAAATGAATTAAGAAATGTATTTCAAAGAGAATAAATAAGATTCAGTATGAGTGAGGGGACCCTCCGTGACCTTTCTTAGCACTTTGCTTACTAACAAGGAAGGAAGTTTCTAAAGATGCTGAAGGGTAAAATGAAAGTAGGATAATCTCCTAATTGAACTACAGAATAAGGGATGGAAGGAAGGAAGGAAGGAAGGAAGGAAGGAAGGAAGGAAGGAAGGAAGGAAGGAATCGCAATACTTCAGAAAATTCAGAAAAAAAATACTGCTCAAATGGAGCATATTTTAGGCTTTCCAGACAGGAAGTGAGCAGAGCCACACAATTTGCAAACTTCTGTGTATGAATAAAACTTTGGGCTTTGGATTTAGTCTGGCTAACACAAGAAGGATCTACAGAGCAAAGAGGGGCAGAAATTACCTTCAGACTCTGGGAGTCTTGGTATCACCTGTCTAATTCTTCTGTGCTCTTCAGGAAGATTATTTAAGTTCATGTATGAGGGGAAGGAGAGCTTTGTGGAAATATTAGGCTAAATATTGTAAGATTTCTGGTCAATGAAGAATTTGCTAAGAAAATACAGTAACAACAATGAAAGGATTGTTAGGTGATAGAATATCTGCTTCTATAATGTGAAAATAAATAGAAATAATTTTGTTACCAGCACCTTTTAGAGGGTCAGAAATTTCAGAGGGAAGAAAATTTTCAAATTTCAGTGCTTAATGGAAAGAGTAAAGCTGCTTTAGAACCTCAATAGTGGTACAGGCTTCCTTAGGCCATTTCAGTCCAGCTAACATGATTCATAGCTTCAAGTTAACTAAAAGATGCCAGGGGTACTGGTGGTACCCAGGTGTTTACTTAGCAAGCCAAGACCTGTTGTCTCAGCTGTTACACATTACCTTAACTTCACTAGTCCCAAAAACTGCAGTGAGGGAATCTGGTAGAGACAGACTTGGCTTTCTGCAGTTGGGATGACATAGTTGTCATTGTAGTGACTTTCAGAAGTCCAGCTGAAGATTAATTACTCTTATCTGCAGCTACTCTTTCCAGTGGGCAGAGAAAGGGTGACAGGTTAATCTCTTTAATCCCTTCCTCAGCCATTATAATACTACTGACTTTTGGCAGACCAAATATAAAAAATAATTCACAAATAGTTTTAATTTGGTTAGTTAACTTGAGACTTTGGGTAGCTCTGAGTGCTGTAATTTCTCTACTGTATTCATTCCCTACTGTCTAGCTTTTTCAAAAGTTTATTGATATCAATCTTCAAACCAGCCTCATGGATAATTATTGCAGGATTACCTCAGCTGAGAGGACTCAAAGCACTCCTCTGTGGGCCTTAACTCCAAAAACCTCAAGTTCTCAGAGATTAATACTTTTCTGAAAATCAAATTATTCCTTTTTAACTTCTCTCCTTAGGTGATATATAAATAAGAATAATTTTCACTAGTTTTGTTTTATTTTCATCTGGGTAAAAATTAAGATTTAGAATCACTTTAGTTACTGAGAATATGTAGTCATAAGCCACATCTGTATTTTTATGAAGTTTCATGTTATTCTTAAAAATATTCTAGTATAATTCCAGGGCTTTTAGACCAAGGAGAGAGGGCTGCTGGATTTTAGCAGAGCAATGTGTATATAAGGGGGCCAGTGTGCACATTTGTGCTGTGTGTTACACCAGTATACTGGTAAGAAAATTGTGCTGCTGTTCACTTGCAATTCATTATTATCTATCCTCCTCTTGCCTCTTTAATTTCTGTTTCTTACATTCACTAATGAATCATGTTCATAACTCTTTCAGTGTCTCGCCCAGCCATTTTCCCTAATGAAAAGAGAGAGAGATGACAGATGATCTGAATGCACATTAACCCTTTGTCATTGTTTAACTCTGGCCAGCACCACCCAGACCTTTACTCGAGGACATGAGATGGGGGAGAGAATCAGAGGGATAGAAGTGAGAAAACTCGTGGGTAAAGACGGTTTAACAGGTAAAGCAAAATCTGTGCACACAAGCAAAGCAAACCAAGGGATTCATTCCCCCTTCCCATGGGCAGGCAGGTGTTCAGCCAGGAAAACAGGGCTCCATCACACACAAATGCCATCATTCCAAACATCTTGGCCTTCCATCTTCTCCTCCCAGCTGTCATTGCTGAGTAGGATGCAATATGGAGTGGGATGTCCCTTGGTCAGGTGGGGTCGGCTGTCCTGGCTGTGTCCCCTCTCAGCCTCTTGTGCACCCCCAGCCTCCTGGGAGTGGTGTGGGGTGGGAAGCAGAGAAGGACTTGACTCTGTGTAAGCCCTGTTAAACACCCCTGTGTTATCAGCACTGTTTTTCCCACAAATCCAGAACAGAGACCCAAACCAGTACGGTGAATAAAATTTACTCTATCCCGACCAAAAATGTACATACTTCCAAAGAGGCCCCTGATGCAACAGAGATCAGTTGTTATATCAGTAGCACAATATGAGTGAAAATTTTATACTCTTTAACAAATGGGGTTCCACCAAGACTTAGAGAAGAACTGAAAAAAAAAAAAAAAAAAAAAGAAAAAGATCCTGGAGATGTAATCTCTGCTATCAGAATTAGATGAGACTAGCAAAAAAATGTTAAAATAGTTGCCTCACCAGTCTTTGCATTGCTGCTGTGACTTATTCACTTCAGGGCAGAGCTGAAATGGAGCCTCTTAAGATTTCTAATTGGAAAAATAACACTGGTGAGACTAAATACATTCGTCAACAATTTGTTATGGTCTGCCCTCTAATGGCTGCAAGCCTGAAATGGGCAGTAGGCAGAGAAATCGTGACTGTAACCTGATAAAGTTGTGGAACTAAAGCTGTGGAAGTACCTTTTGGGCTTTCCAGTTCAAGAACAATAACTGCAGCAGTTGTGGAAGAGCTGGGTTCCAAATAGAGAAAAAATGCTAAATTAGGACCAGATGACTGTCAACCTAAAGGTATTGACCATGGCTGTTAAAAGCAGTGCATCTTTGTTAAGTAAAGTACTTGCATAAGCCCAGTTCCATAATATGCTTGTTCCCTGTGCAGAATTTTCTGCTTTTTTGCAAACTGCGTGTTCTTTGATCCAGTCCTAGATTTCAGTAGTCTAGTTGAATGAGACCTTTTAAGGTTTCTGGATGCATCTGACTGCAGTTTGAAGGACCTCTTGTCAGATAAAAAGTTCTGAGTTGTGAAAGGAACTGAAACAGCCTCAGGATGCCCCAAAACTGGAATGTGTGTGTAAAAAGCTGTTGAATCATCACCTTTTGCCCTCCTTGACTCATCCCCTGAAGAAAGAAATGTTTAACCACAGAAAGGATCTAACTTAATGCATGGTCCTTTTTGATGTATCTTATAAACCTAGAGGGAATGCTGAAAGGAAAGCTTATGCTATCCTAGTCAGAGAGAAGCCTATGAAAAATATCTGTTGTCATGTGCTAAATGCTTTAAATTATTCTTTCTTAGTTTAGGAAAAAAAGGTAGAAAATGTTCATGAAGATGAGTATCACTGAACTGATACATTTCCTATAAGTGGCCTTACCAGAGAAAACATAGTGAATGTCCATAGGAGCTATATAATAAATACAGGCTATGCCTTTTGTATTGGCTTACTTAGGCTGAAATGGTGTAATTTTGACTATAAAAATTACATGCTTTTGTATTTTTAATGCATACTTGTTTGTCTGAACATGACAAACACACAGTGAAAACTCATCTCCACATGCATGTTTGCAAAGGGTATCTAGACATTTGCTGCTACCTCTGAATCCTTTAAAATATTCTCAGTCACCCATTTAACTGAAAATTGCTTAGAAATCTTGGTGTTCATGTAGGAGGTAGACATGTAATATAGTAACACTCTCACAGCTACAGGCTCCGTTATGCACTGGCAGTGGGAGGACACACACTTTTACAGGCGTCTCCCCTTTACGCAAAAAAATTATGGTGCTGGAATACTTATGGCATTAGACAGGTCTAAACTGGATTGTATGTCCCTGACAACTATGTTTTTCTCAGCTCATCATCTATAAAAGAGAGATGAAATAAAATATAAATCTGCTTAGTACGTTTTGTGGATAAATGAATATTAATTGTGGTATTACTATGCAAACCAGCATCAGAGAAATTTTACAGCCAAAATGGACTATGGTGATTATAGTCTGAGCTTGACACAGGTCATTGGACTTTTATCATTTAATTCCTCATTTCGGTTCTGTGATTCTATTTGAATCAGAGTAAACACTTTAGACAAATATTCAGATTTTATTTCAAAGTCCTCAATGAGGTTCTCCCACCATCCACGATGAGTTGCTGCCACCAATAGCTAATTAAAAATTGCACACTTTGTTGTTTCTTGCTCTAGTTCAAAGTATTTACAAACTGTGCTTTTGTTACCCTCTATCATTTACAAAGAGGGCAGCTTCAGGAACTTGCCATAAGGGGGGTCTTCTGTTCCTCTGGCCATTCCCAAGGCTCTTCTGTGCAACATCAGAACACAAAGACAGTTCTCTATTCTTGCTCTGGGTTCTTTTTCTAAGGACCACATCTCTACCACTCTTTCAGACCAGGAATTTATATTAGACTGGCTAAGTCCCACAGTCCCCAAGTCCTTTTGTTGAGTCACAGATTTCCAGGAAGGAGTAATCCATTCAGGGATTATGAACTCCATTTAGTGCTTTAATACAACATTATATTTGCATATAATGAAATTCATATAATTTGTTTATGCTAACAAGTGAATATCAACGACATCTCTGTTGTTTGCCATTTAACCTATTTTTGTGTCAGTTACAGCTGCTTCTGATGAGAACCTTATGGTTTTTTACATATCAGAGTTTAAAAAATATATGCTTAATGACAAAAAGAAGTAGGGTCAAATAACAATTAATTAATCTGGAAATGGCAAAACCACACCATCATAATAACTCCCTATTTTGTGTCTGATTAATCCATGTGGTTTATATATGTGGTTTATATATCCAAAGCCATGTGAAAGCCTAACAGGATCCTATCAACCAAGCTTGGATCTTTCCAAAAGCTTCTTTTTAGTGAGATCTGCTTTCCATAGACAGATGTGGATTGGCACCAATTGCACTGAGGTACTGCAAAGATGACTGCAAAGGGTTATTAGAAGACTCTCTATTCAAGATTGCTGGTTGATGGTGGTGGTGTTGGTATTCCACTATTGATATATATAACCACTATCAATATGTAATTTTGTAAATGTGAAAATGTGGTTTCTATTCATGACCTTATATGAAACTGTGAAATTTACTTTTTTCGTATCCGCACAGACACAGTGTAAAGCTGGAAGTTGACAGTGAATAAGATATAAACACAGCCAAAATTAAGTCGTTTTACTGTAAACTAAGCATCTGAAACACTTGCATTTGCAATGCAAGGCCTGACAAGGTGAGACAAGCTCTCTGCAAAACTGCTGTCACTCCACATTCCCATTTCCAAACTGAAATGCTGAACCAGATTTTCAGATGCTGAAACTTGGTGCAACTCCACTAAAGCCATCCAATTTAAGACAAGAGTGCTAACGCAAACACAATAAAAAACTTCTGCTTTTAATGCAGACTTTATGATGGTCATAAACAGATCTGAGAATATGGAGTTGGGAAAGAGCAGCAACCTTCCTCATGCAGAAAAGAAAATAATATCCTCATGTTCTGTAGTCAAGGATACAGAAGAATATAGGATATAGAAGAATTAAGATAAATTCTTGGTTCAGATGAAGTAGAATATTTCTTAAGTAGTTTGGAAGGAAAACAGGTTTAAAAAAAAATAAAGAGGTTAGATATAGATAAGCAAGCAGTCAATCTTTATTTTTATTAAAGGAGAGCAACAATAAATTCCAAATAAAATAACATGTTTTTCAAATAATCAAAATTTTCCTTTTCCTTGGTTTAACGAGAGTTCTTGCTCCTCAGCATGAGCACTGAACTGCAGAGACTTGTCCTTCTTGCATTTTTGTTTGCCTTTGGCCCTTGGTGATCGATCTTAATAAGAGAGTTTGAGTGTACTGCTCCCTTTGCACCTTTTCCTTCCTTCTCTGCACCTACTTTATGGTAGTGAGGGTATTCTTTTATAAAGTGGTAAACAGAAATCTGATCCATCTCAGTATGAAAAAGAAATTGAGCTGAGCTCTAAAATAGCCCAGGCAAGTTCAAAAGCTATTAAGCAAAAGACAGGCAGCAAAAACTTCTCCAGCAAACTTTCTCCCTTTTTTTGTAAAACAGGATGGGTTCAAACTTGGCAGGCGTCCTAGCATGGATTAGGAGCGATAGGAATGTAAAGAAGTACCAAATATGCAGTCTTGAACCGAGTATCTCTGCTTTAAAGGCAGGCTGAACGTTGACACACATTTCCCATGGATAACTTTAAGAAACCTTTGCTCACCATCTAGGTTTTCCAGCTTGTTTCCAACTGTACTTATCCCTTTCCTCTGTCTCTGAAGGGATGGGTATCTCAGATGTTCTGAGTCACTTTGCCGGTGCTGAATTTTTGGGTGCTGAGATTACTAAATTTTAGGGTACTAAAGCACAGATTGTCATGATTTTCCTTTGGGCTGAAATAACTTCTGCATCTGACATTTAGGTGTTTAAACCATTTGAACTCATACTTATGAACTAAAATCTCTGGGTTTAAGAGATTCCTAAAAAAAAAAAAATATCTATGAATAAATTTGCTTTAAATTTGTCTTCTAAAGTACTTTTTCCATAATAGAGTTCAAAGTTGTTAGAGAACCAAAATGAGCAAGATTTTCCCATTGCATGAGATCTGGTTCACTGGCCCAGGAACTAGCAGGCCTGATGGAATCAACTTCTGCCACATGCTGTTGCTTTATCAATACAGGATAAAGGAAATAATTTCTAAAGAGCCTCAGATGTTCTTAAACTATTTGTTTTACAGTCAGTGTCAAAATAATTATTTTCTTAAAGGTCTTTAGTGACATCATTCATGTACAGAGAAAGTGATTACAGTTGAGAGAGAGTCCTTTGGAAAAATATCAAGGAGCATTTCTTCCAGTATAATGCATTGCCTAATATGTCAGCTACTCAAATTTCATTAAAGCTGGTTCTATCTCCAGCAGAGGTTTATACAGAACTATGGCATGGCCAATGGTTACAAGAAAAGCAGCTGACAAAACTATTTAACTACAATACACTGTGCAGCTACTGGAACTGCCATTAAATGTTCACAATATTTCTTTGTCAACATCACTGCTCTTTTTTTGCCTGTGACTTTTTTTCTGCCTGTTGATCTTACTGAATGGTGGAACTTCCATATTTGCCCATCTATTTAAAATGGCCAGTCTGGGTTTTTTTTGGTATAAATATTCTATGGTACAGGGGAAGTTCTGGAGGGTTGAATTTTTTTGTATTGCTGCAAAAACAACAGTCAACACATTCATGTGTATATATTATGTATGGGCAAAGAAAAAATCTAGCAATTTTTTTGGTTTAATCTCTGCTTCTTTCTAGTTGAATCATAGGCCTTTAAAAAGAAATAGCAAGATTTCAATATGGTTAACTTTGGGCTGCTCTTAATAGCCGTAGAAAATTTACAGTTGGAAAAATGATAATAAAAATAATTAGAAAATAATAAAAAAATAAACAGAAAAAAATCCATCCCCTTCCTTTATTAATGAGGAGCAAAAAATGGGTACTCTCACCTTTCATGCATTTCCTACATTTTATCTAGTGACTCTTAGGAGATCTTTGTAAGCCTGCATAAATCTGGACTTCTCTGTGGGGGACATTTTCCCTGGAAATTTGAGGAGAAAATGAAAGAACAGCATGCAGAAAATGAAAATTTGTAAGAGATGTACATTATTCAACAACCCCTTGTACTCATGTAAGGGATTTTTTCCTGAAAATAGATGTAGAGGACAGGAACAGAGCTGAATGGGGACTTGTGGACCTTTCTATGAACCACTTAGCCCCAAAGATTAGTAAAGCATTTGTCCTCCCGGGAATATTTGACAACTATTTCAAGAACAGATATCCGAATTGTACAGTATCAGTATTCATGTGAAACTGTCGCTGCTTTTACCTCAGAGTAGAAAGGACAGATTACAGAACATTCTTTTTCATAAAGTGAGAAGGGAATTAAATGGACAAATGTGAAGCTATCTGGAGAAGGAGTGGGTTATTATTTATTTTCTTCACATTCTCTGGGGGTTTTTCAGCGTTTCCTGGTTCCGGCCAGGACAGGGTCAATTTTTGCAGTATCCAGGAGGGGCATGACCAAGACCCAGAGGTTATTCCACATGACCTCATGCCATAAGCAGGGATGGGATAAGGGGTCCCTTCCAGGCCAGGAGTGGGAAGGGAGCAGTCGGGGTAACGTTGTGTCCCACATGGTGGGTGTGAATCATTTGCCTCTCTTGTACACTCTGTTATCTATATTGCTGCTGTTACTGTTTCTTTCTTATCTCATTGCTGTTCCCAGTAAATTATTCTTATCTCAGCCTGTGACCTTTGCCTTTCATGCCTCCAATTCTCCTCTCCAGCCTGCCACAGGGGAAGGGGGGAGTGAGCGCCTGGTTTGGAGTGTTTCATTGGGAACACTAAATTGGGGAACACCATTCCTAAACCATGACACATTTTTCATTTAGGAGGATTTTAAAATATTACAGACTACATGAGAATTTGGGAACTTTTGCAGAAGAATTTAATTCCCATATGATTGTGGACTGGAATTTAAACTACCCAGGCACTTGCTGAGAGGCACTAACTAAACTGCAGAGAGCTTGTCTGCCAAGCATATCCAAGGCCATGGACATCAGATTGATATTGACTTTAACACATGCATAGTCCATGTTTGGAAAAAGCACTTTTTACTCCCTTGGAATATTTATATGAGATTGTATGTGAATTTTACCAGAAAACACAAAGATTTTAAAATGAAAACGTAATTTCTCTGTACTACAGATTCATCCAAGGCCTCTTCCTTCGCCACCGCAAAAGACAATTTTGGTTTCATCACAAGTTTTTAGACCTAGTCTGGAATAGAATGAAGGTCTTCCTTGACCTTACAGAAAGCAAATTTTCCTCTCCTAATTTAATGCCATTACTTCCTCAAACTTTTGTGTTCACAATTTAGGGCATTTTAATATTATAATACGTGGCAATATTGAAAACAAGGCTCCAGTTCAAATCTAAGTAATTAATTAGTATATAACATAGACATATTGCAATACAGAATCCATAGAAGCCTGAAGTAGAGGAAAAGGCAGAAATTCTCTATTTCATTCCCAAGAAGGTAACAATTTAATTCTTTGTAGAAATAAAGACCTAAGAATGTCAGTGAGAAATACTTTAGGAAAAAAGAATAAATTTATTGATTTTTTTTCCCAAACACAGGAAGTTTTATGTACTTTCAGTTCTCTTTAATCTGTGGTGGATTTTGGCTCTCATTGTTGGTCATTGCTTTTACCTTGGTTTACAACTGGCCCTGGGAATTACTTGACTAGGCTTCATTAGCTGCACTTCAGTAATTAACTGCCTTGAACTCTACATATTGTTGCCACAAAGTACTTGTGTAAGAATCCATGAATGAGCTACTGAAGAAGATGAACTTGAAGTCAACAACTTGGTGGCTTGGTTGTTTCAACAGTGTCACATGGAACAAGATTTTAGCATTCAGCAGACTCCTCTCTCACTTTGGAATATTCCCAAGGTCTATTATAAGGCTGCTCCACCTCACGTTTCCATCAATAAACTGCACTGAATATAGCAGACAACCAGGCTTAAAAGAGAGCCTCAGAGGATATCACTACTCACTACCAGCATCAGGAACACTACTTTTGGACTGTCAGTCACAATGACAAATCATATCTCCCCAGTCTCTCTTCCCTACTGCATTTTTATATCACTTCTTTTCCCATGTAATTCATAAATCCTTACTTTCTGGTAAGTCTTTTATGTGACACTTTATCAAGTGCCGTTTTATGAGTCTGATAACATAACACATATCTTTGACTCCCTTCTATTAGGTATTCCTGTGACAGGAGAAGATTATTTTATTTATTTATTTATTCATTTATTTTCAAAAAATAAGCTAAGCAGGCTGGGAAACAATCGGAAAAGGGGAAGGAGAAGGATAAGAAAGAAATTTCTCGTAAAGCAAATCCTGAAAGGAGGTGATAGTTTGAAAATACAAATGTTTAATTGAGGAAAGTGTGAAGGAGGAGAGACAGACAACTTAAAAAAACCCCCAAAATAAAGACTATCGAGAGTACTTGAAAGGAAAAGAAAAAACTAATAGAAACAATCTGAGAAAAAGCTTCTTTCTTGCTAATATTGAGCTAATTTAAGATATTTCTACTTCTTCATCTGACATCTTTCCTCTGGGAGTTCTAAGGCTTGCTTGAAAGAGGAAGGCAATTAAACAGACATGCTTGTTTATATTAATACAACTGTGCTCCTTGTCAAATAATCTTAGTTAAGTCAGCTAAATGATTTCACAGCTGATTATTGGCTCTTTGAAAAATAATGGGGACAGTCTGCTTCCTAATATTAACGCATCTAACAATCAATACCTTTGGCCAAAGCCAGGCAAATTGCCAGCAGGTACTGCACACCTTGATCTGCCTTCTCCCAGGAATGTCTCCAGTCTGTAACGTTCCTGCTTTCCAGCTGGTGATCTCTGGAGGCTGCTGACCATGCTGCCCCTGGGCACACAGACATCGTCAGGCTGGCTGCAGGACCAGGACCCGTGGCTTTACGGAACCGTGGTGTGGTTGCAAAGGCAGTCAGGAGGAGTTTGCTGCTGCTGTGTAGAGCTGCACTGAGATGAGGAAAGGAAAAGCTGAGTGGCAGGTAAGAAATGCAAGTGAAAGTGAAGTGACTGCAAGCTGACACTGAATTTACTACATTTACTTTTCCTGTGCTGTTGCACTCACACCGTAACAGAGACAGGGCACTCCACCACCTTTGGGGAAGGAGTCCACATCCTCATCACTCACTCTGGGTCATGAGTCCTGGCATCCACAAGTACCTGACATTTAAGTCCTTCCATGTGCCTGCCTGGTTTAATTCTAATTCCAGCCAGCAACTAAGAAGCACACAGCTGCTGGCTCACATGCTCCTTCGTGGGATGGGGAGGAGAATCAGGCAAGGAAAAAAACCCTCATGGGTTGAGATACAAACAGTTTAACAATTGAAATCAAATAGCATATAATCATACTAATTATACTAAGATATAATAATACTAATAGTGATGATGATAATAATAAATGCAACTTAAAAAAATAAACCTCAATTAATAAAACAAGTACTGCACAAGACAATTCCTCCCCACCTGCTGACCGATGCACAGCCTGTCCTGAGAAGTGCTTGATGGCTCACTGCCAACTCCCCCCAGCTCATATACTGAGCTTGGTGTTTTGAGGTGTGGAATATCCTTTTGGCCAGTTCAGGTCAGCTGTTCTGGCTGTGCTTCCTCCGGGATTTTTGTGCACCTCCTCACTGTCAGAGCATGGGAAACTGAAAAGTTCTTGATTTAGAGTAAGCCCTTCTTAGCAACAACTAAACCATCACTGTGTTATCAATATTATCCTTGTGCTGAATCCAAACCACAGCACGGTGCCATCCACTGGAAAGAAGATTAACTCTATCCTGGCTGAAAGAAGAACACTGGCCCAAGGCAGAGATGTACCTTGGTCTCTAGAAAAAAGAACGTGTCCTGGAGTTGTCAACACAAATAGACTTTGAATATAACAGGAGAGGGTCTCTGACCCCTTGTCTGTGTAACTCTGCTGTTGGCAATGTTGAGATAAATTAAAACCTCTTTCATTTGCCAACAAAACAAATTTTATTTATAATTTTTAGCAAAATTTCAGCACACTTAAAACTAACTTGATCAATACATTGTAAGAGAATGCATTAATAACTAATTCATCTTTATATGACAGATAATGAAGAATCACAAGGCTATTTCTAGAGTCAGAATATATATTGTTTTAACCAAAATGCTGAATTGTTGGGTTCCAATACGTTTTTGTTAATACATCTTTATATTATTTCTAAATGGAACCCTAATATATAATTCAATTAAAAGATCATTGTGAAAGGGTAGAAACTGTTCTTTAATACTGAGTTTTAATAATATTCTGAAATTAGCTAGTGCAGCACAACTTGAAGATGGATCAGGCAGATAAAGAAAGGAATAGAGCAAAAGTAACACGAAACACATAAAGGGAGAAAGGAAGAGCGCTTCACCTATATTTATTTATTTATTGAGCTCTGCCTGTGTTTGTTTATATACAGAAAACACTTTATAAGAAAATGTTTTCCTCTCCTCTGCAAAGAAAAGGCTCAATACTAAATGGGATTAGATAATGTGCCAGACATAAACAGTATATAACATCCTCAATACTTACAAATGAAAAGTAAAGACTTTAAATATGCAAGAAAAACTACAGGTAAACCAACTTGAATTTCTCTGTTAAATTTCAATTATTTCTAGAAGAATCTACTACAGTAACCTTTCTCTTAGATTACTATACCAGCAATGACAACTTATTTCAATGGAATAACAGTTGCAATATGGCACTATCAAGAGTGAGTCAGTGCAGAACAAGTGGGTCTATCTAGTTTGCAACCAACATCAAAGAAATGCCACAGGCTTATCAACTATAAACTCATTCTGAAAGGTCTGGCAGACTATGGTCCTGAACATGACAGAAGCCTCTAAGTGTTCTTAATACATTTCTTTGGGAGGAAAGAATAAAAAGACCCTTTGGTGAGGGCTACTCTGGAAGCAGTGTCAGAAAAAAAATTAACTTGCCTGAAAAAGCCCAACTGATCCGAACTTTGAGTTTTAGATTTTGGGGAGAATGGTTTTCATTTTTCTTCTTTTTAAAATGAAAAAGACTAAAAAATAAAGAAAAAGCAGGAAAATAGAATAAGTGCTTTGAAAAATATGCAAAAATAGCCAAGTGGATGTGATTCCAGGTTTATGCATGTTCCCTCAGTTAAGAATGATTTTACAGCCAGATGACAAAGACCCTGACAATAGGGCTTAATGACAAAGCACATGAAACCCTACCCAAGGCAGTTTGACTGGCATTTCAGCATTATTGTGTACAATGAGAGCTTTCCAATCAGCCAGAACAGTGGGATCCACCAAGGAATCACGATCAAGTAGCTATTAGGCCAAACGGTATTGTCAGAATTCCACAATTTATGCAGCTTCTTTCAGAGAACTGAGTCCTGAAACTTCTAAATATCAAAAGGGTTCAATATCGAATAGAACATGTATTTAAGGAAAATTGGCCCCCAAATTGCTATGCTATTGTCATTTGTTCTTTTCCAGTTCACTTAGAGGGTAAAGTGGAGACTATTTTTAAAATTCAATATGAAAAAAATTACAACTGAAGTTTCTTTAGAAAAAAAGTTCATTTAACCAGCTGCATCTTTCTTTTGTACTCTGCTCAGATGTTAACTTGGATTATAGCTTCAACGTTTCTCATGCTTTTTTGTTGTCTGTCATTTACGTTTTGGAAAATTTAGCACAATTTTAGGTTTGAACTGATTTGTACTCCTTTGGCCAAGCCTGAGCCCCTCCAAACTCTTCTGGAAAAGTACCACATTCACAATTACTCTGGCAAAAGTCTGCCTGGATTCCTTTCAACTAACACAAAAGCTGTGCAGTATGTTATTTAATGCTTTATCCTTTTCTCATTGGAGTCTGCTGCAGAGCTCCAACTGACTTTGCTGGGAGCTAAAAAGAACCCCAAATGCCAAACTGATTTGACTACTGCTTTAATAAGAAGATTTTGCAGTATGCAGCATAATCCATCTTTACACAAGTGTGCTCGCTGATGCTCTGCCTGTCCCCTGTTCAGCTGGACCCCTCTCACTGGCCACTACATCCAGGGGATGCTGACACTCAATTTCTCTCTCTGCAGCACTGCAAGTGTTTCAAACCACAGCCAGGAAAAGGCTCTTGGATTCGAGAGAGACAACAATGTCTCACATGAGGGTAAATGAGCATCTCACACACAAGGTTTTTTCTGGGCATTCATGTAGAAGCTTGTCACAAACTGCTGCTCAAACATTCAGCAAAAAGAACTGAACAGTTTTACAACCTGAATTACAAACTGTATTGTACAAGTTGGAGCCTTATTTGGCATTATAAGCTGTTCATGATGCCATCTATAATTTGCCTCGTAAGTGACTATATATCTACAAGAATAGTAAGGGGAAAGGACCATATTTAGGAATGGTCCAAGGTACATTTCTCACATTTTGAATAGCTTGCCTGGGAATTCACTTATCCCACCAGGAAACAGGCCCATTAAAAGACAAGAGCAGTTCCCTCCTTGCATGGATCCATTTATGTTTGTATCAACGTGGCTGCTAGAGAAGGTAGAAAGCCTGAGAGTGAAGCAAATGGAAAGGAGTGCCTCAAGATGGACCTTTTGTGCCCCCATCTGCAAGCCTGCACCTTTATCATATGGAATCTGGGGGAAGAGATGTGAGTAGGGAGTATGGAGTCAGAGATAAGGCACCCTCATTCTTGAGAGCCCCACTGCTTCTGCATGAGCCTCCTGCAATAAAGCTGCAGTGTGAAGAAACCCTCTTCAATTGCCAGTTAACTAAAAGGAAGAAGGACATCAGTTTCATCTTTGACTTCTTGTAATGGAAAGCTAAAATTTTTGCATGAAAATAAGCAACAATATTGAAAAAGGTTTACCAATATAAGCAGACTATTTTATAGATTATCTCAATCATTTATGGCACTCAGCAGCTTTGAACTTCATACCTCGAATGCTGGGACATTGTATCACTGTATTCTGGCTTCCCATAAGACCACCTGTATTATCATAATTTAAACAACTTTAATTTCTCTAAGAGAACTAAAATTATACAATTGCCTTCCAGACAGTTTTAATTATTCACTTAAAGCATACTTCCCTCCACAAATACCTATATCCTTTTTGCAAAGCACTAGTTACTGTAAATGATACAGCTTTACTGAGTGTTGTTAAGATCCCCAAATGCTGTACAAATGGTACACCACCTAAGCAGGTTAATTAAAAATTATACTTTTCAAATATTATTCCTCCAAAGTGATTGATTATTAGGGTGGTCTAAGGCACATTTCTAAACCAGACTTTAAAATCAGTCAGATGGCTTCTGCAAGAAAAGATCAGTGGCACATTCCCCTCTTGCCACCCCAGGGAATGTCCACTTTGCACTCTGGAGCTGCCAGGGTTTTTACTTTTGAAAATAAAAGGAAATATAAATTAATTATTAATTAATGCAGAAAGACAGAAAGAAGATTCTTGCACCTTTTCCCAAATGAAAGCCCAAAGAATTCTGATTAAAAACCAATTCCAAGTGGAATCATCTCATTTTTTATTGGCCATTACTTATATAGATGTGTACAAAGCAGTTTCATGTTAAGTCTCCCAAAACCATTACAAAAGAGGCAAGTCTCCTTGCAGTGGTAAGTTAATGCATTGCAGCACTGTGGCCATGAAAGTTGTGCCATCAGTTACAGAAATGTTGTCTGCAGAGGGTATTATATCAATTGTCTTGTTTTCTTTATTAGCCTCATGCAAATATGAAATCAGAGACTGCTGATCCAGAGCTGAAAAGGCCCATCACTTACCCAAATGTGCAATAAAACCTACTTTAATTAATTTTATTGTCTGTCTCCTAGAGACAGAACGAAAGGGTTAGAAAAATGTGATCACCTCCAGTTAAAGAGGCATTTGCATGTATACAAGGACTAACGCAGCCTGATAACAACGGCCTGGGTGAGCTGCAACCAGCCACAAATGGTGCTGGGCTTGCTCGTGAGGCACTGACTGGTGGCAGAGGGGAAGAGTGGCAGCCAGAGGAAATGCTCACTGGGAAGGAGATAAACTAGGCTGTGGATTTGGGATCCACTTACTACATTTTAAAGTAATTATTTTCCAGTAAAGACATCATCTTCAAAATAATCTTCTCTTCACCGGGATTCACTTTTCCTCTCCTCCAGTGCAGACAGCAGTGGGTGGTAACATTTTTGGAAACTGTTTTGGTCTATTAACAAAAAGAATGAAATGGAAATATCATAAATGAGGAAGTTAATTTTGCACAGGCTGTGCTGCTGGTCACAAGTTCTTTGTGAAAGGCACGATGTTATTGATATTCAAGCAGAGACACTCAAAGGGGAGCTTGCCAAATGATGTGATTAATGAGGATGAAACAGGTAAGTAGCCATTACTTTTGTCAGCAATCGTTGGTGTAAACAGCAGGAAGAAAGGACAATGCTTTGAGTGGGAAAACACATAAAAGAGGACTCATGGAAAGAAATTAAATAATTTACTTTCTTTTATATACTTATTAGTAAGTGAGTTTTTCTGAACAAAACACCTAGTTGCAAATTCTGGTGGGGTGCTGATTGATATTTGTGTATACACAAAGTATCCCTGTCATTAGGGTAAGTGGATGTTTCCCAAACTCATCAGCAAAGGTTCCATCACATATATAATTTCAATATGAGAAACATATTATCAAAAGAATCATTTTGTATTTCAAAGGAGATTACAGTAAGTTTTCTTTTATTCTTGTAGATGTAGGGTTGCAGTCTCCTCTTGCAACTTCCTCCAAGTCTTGATCTCCAAGCAGAAGAGCACGGTGTGTGACTAAGGTGGCAATACTGGCTGGCATAAAACTAAAGCTAAATTATCTATCTTGTAGATGAATTTGAATAAATATCAACTTGATGAACAGAGGAAAAGGAGGAGCAGATATTGACAGTAACAGCACTGTTTGGTTGGAATATCACACTGTTCACTAGTCAGCAGTTTAAAAGAAAGTAAGCAGATGAAGAAACGAAAAGTGATTTGGCCTGGTGATTTTCATACTGCCCCATGGAGAAAAGAAAGGACTAGTTAAATTCCCTAACTCAATAAGAATCAACTTTTCTTGTATGAAAGATATTTGTATTGAAAAAATGAAAAAAAACATGAAGCTAAAGGAGATATAGTGTTGTGTTGATCTCAAGAAAATTTACAGATAAGTACCTGAGTCCTTTTCTGTCTCCACCTTAATGAATACAACACTATTCAATACTTATTTTTTCCTTTCAATACTCCCTTCCAAAAATATTGGCTATCTGTAAACAAAAGTAAGTTATCACATAGCTGAAACATTAGAGAATGTGAAGATTAAAGTGGGATACTCAAACAAGGGTCACAAGACGGTCATTGTGTGCTGTGCTGTACAGCAATCTCTGCTGCTATATTAGCCCACTCTTATTCTTGTTACTTTTCTAGTACTTTCACTGGAAATACATGTGAAGCAAGGAATACATCTGTATTTCTATAAGAATTGCAAAGAATGTCATGCAGTGATTAGAAACAATCTTTTCTATCTCCAATTAGCCAGATACAACATTTTAGCATATTCTGAACAGGACTGTATCTGGCAATGTGCAAACTCTGTTTGAAACGTCTCAATAAGTCTCCAGTACAGAGTCTGAGAGATGATAGAAATCTCCCAAAATTATTTATCTGTACTGCACAGACTGAAGCAAGCTTTGTCTTTTTTATTTGGGACAGTTTAATCAGATGTCTTTGAATATCCTGGGTAGAATAAAGTAAGCCTAATAAACATGCACTGGTTGAAAACTTCCTTGTAAGAGCTCAATATTTGTTTCCCTTTCTTAATGCCTTTGAAAGAAACCATTTGAAACTCTGTGGTGTCTGAACTTCTCCTGCACTGAAGTGTATACAGAGATGGAAGAAAAGCCAAGCTGACTATTGTGATCATGCTTTTCTTTTTGGCTTGAGAGATAAGGCTCCACAGAAATCTGCCATGTGGTACTGAATTTAAGAAGATGAGCAAAGCAGTGGCATGAAGCTTCAGCCTTTCAATAACGCTGCTATATTTATATGATGATACAATAACAGTAAGGAAAAAGCCTCTGCCCCAGTAAAAAATAGAGGCACTAATCCTGTACCATCCTCCACAATGGGAGTTTTGTTATTTGCATATACCAAATGCACAGCACAGAGAACTCCATACTCTACTAAGTTCAGTGCACTCAGATATGAAGGTTAAAAAGACGTTCAGTGCCAATGCCTCTAATGCTCACATATCAAGATTTTGGCAGACTTTATACCACTTTTTTTCTTTCTCTCTACAGTTTAAAAATCTAAACTAAGCAAATATAACCAGACCTTATTTCGGGCTTTTTAATCAAATGAATCAGATTCTGACTTTACTTACATTTATTCACTCCCAAAGTGACTACCTACATTTGAAAAAATGCATAACATTGCATATATTTACATTTACAAAATTGCATACATACCCACACATATAATTTTCTTTATATATATATAGTTTGATACACATATAGACAACATATTGAAAGTGACATTTTTTAATATATATTGCCTGCCTTTTAGGGTTTTTAAACTGTGATGCAACCATAGGCAGTATTTTAGAATTTAACATATTCTAGCTACAGAAAGATGTTAGCTTTTGAGATTTAAACTAATATTTTAACAATTTCATAATTAATAAAATATATGGAAGCAGTCAATGAGTCAGCAGAAATTTCTTTCCCACATTTTTTGAATTATTATGGTTAAGTCCAGAGAGAGAAAATATATCAAAAAGGGTTAAAGTACTATACAAATCAATTTGAATTTAGAGCATTTCTTAGTCCTGCATCCTTAAGATGTACATCATCTTAAAAATTCAACCTAAGGAATTAACAAAAAAACAGGTAATGTAAAATTCTTTATAAGCAATCTATACAATTCCAGCTACCACTGAATGACTCATTTCTTGTTTTAATGTGAATTGATACTGCATATCAATTAAAACACTGGCTTTAATGTTTCTTCCCAAAATTATGAGAGAAGCATATAGGAATAAAGCAGCAACAGAAAGGGGTAGTGCTGTTTTTCCAGTTAGTAAACTAGTCTAGTTTTGTTCATCTACTCCTTAAGATTTCTACCTCTGGATGTATTTCCCGAAAAGTAGGAAATTACATTTAAACACAAGAAAAAAATCTTTTTTACTCTAAGAGTGATCGAGTTCTGAAGCTGGATTCTCAGAGAGCTTTTGGAGTCTTCAGCCTTGGAGATATTCAAAACCTATCCAGACAAGGTCCTGAGCAACCCACTCCAGCTGACCTTGCCTCAAGCTGGGACACTGGACTAGACAAACTCCTGAAGATCCTGCCAACCTCATTCATTCTGTAATGCTGTGTTTTTTGCAAAATCACTCTGGTGTGATTCGTAGCACTGGAAGAAAACAAACACTTTTGTTACTTTTTGGATGGGATATATCCACTTGAGTATTAAGATATCAAAGGGAAAGCCAGTCACCAAGGTTCGCTTCCTAGAGGGAAACAGGCAATCCATTCTATCCAAAAATGACAGCAAACTCTCGTTATGTGAATAACAATACACTTCAAACATGACTATTTCTCTTAATAATCCTAAAGTCTGATATGAAATAAAATGAGTTCTGGCCGTTTTGGAGAGGTTTGAGCTACAAGTCAAGAAGAAACTCCCATAGCCAACAAGAACCAAACCACAACTTCAAAAATACTAGGCAAAACAAAATTTTGAATAGCCAAAGAAAATTAAAAATAACAACCATTAAAAACCCCAATTGAGTAACAACAAATAATGCAAGAAGACAGCTGACTTAGAAGAAATATGTGTGTGGAGTTTTACAAAATGAAGGAGGGATACTTTGTTAAGAAAGAGGTGCAAAAATGGTGTGTGGAAGCAGGCTCTCCTCTATTTCAGTACTCAGGTATACAGAAATGAGAGGTATAGAGGGAATATGGGGCTAGTCTTACTTCAGAGCCCCTTTCTCAAATTTGTGGTGGCTGTATATGCAGGAAAATGGGTTCTAAAATAAATTTTCCCTTTATCACATGTAGAGATGTAAAGCCTTTAGCTTTGCTTAAAGCAGGTATCAGAACCTTGTTGGGGTGGTTGTACATAAACTCCAGGTCGTGTATATGAACTTAATGAAAACAAGAACTGAATGCATGATTCCAAACAAACAAGAACAGGACTGAAGAACTACTTCCTGCTGATATAGTTCTTGTCTGATAAAATTTATTTTACATAACCTATCAAAGAAGATTTTTATTTATCATGAACCATCCAAATAGAGTTTGATTTCTATGTGCCAATTTCACTATCTATAAGCCAAATAACATCTTACCCTACAAATGGTCCCACTGCAGTGATGTGATTCTTGGGGTGTCCTGCACAGGGCCAGGAGTTGGACTCAATGATTCTGATGAGTCCTTTCCAACTCAGTATATTTTATGAACCTATGATTCCATGGTTCTATTAGGAGAGCACTATGTTATGAGAATATTTACATTGCAATCCAAAAGTTTGATGTACAGACAATGTTTTTTAATCCTGGGGGTCTTTTTGATGCAGAATCACGTCTGGGTGGAGATTTTATTTCAGCCAAGCGTGGGCAGAAGACTGTTTCTGTTCAACTTGCCAGATCACATAAACCCAGAGTTTATGCTCATTTTGTGTTCATCATGGAACAACAAATAAGACCCGTGGAACAACAAACAGTAGCTGTTTTGCCACAAAATTATAATAATGTGGACAGACTACTACAGCCAGGTTCTTCTGATGAAAAGTAAACATATTCTTATTGACAGCTCTAAAAAAACAAATTGAAATCTTACCTTGTGAATACTCATGTAGTTATTTGTTTTAATCTTGGGCTTTAAAATTGTATTTAATTTACTCCTGAACACCGGCCTGTCTGTAAACTCCCAACAGAACCCTGCCAGAGAGGACAGTGCTGCCCAAGGAGAACAGCATGAAGGCTGGAGGTGACAGAAGGTCTGAGCTTGTATCTGCATTGCTCATGTCGAATGCACTTCCTCAAGGGCCTCCCCCATCCTGCCATGGCCCAAGACCCATTCTAGCCACCCAGGGATCAGTCCCTTTTGCTGGTCTCCATCTCCCCACAGCCCTGCCCTGCCTGGAAACTGACCCTGCCTGACCCTGCAGGACGATGTCCCAGCTGGGGCTGGGCTGGCCCAAAGGAGATGTCCAGTGTCTGGGGCTGCCGCCACACCCTGCCCTGCTCCTGGCTGGGCTGGGACACACTCTGCCAATACACTTCTCCCCACAAATTCCTCATGAACTGCTCATTTCCCCTTACTTCTAACTTGTGACTATTTGTGGCACCCCTGCTCCCTTGTGCCTGGATGACAAAGTGTATACAGAACCAAGTTTGTCATTGAAGAAAGACAGAAATATTAAATATGTCCTTCTTGCACTTTCATAATGCCTTTGGTGTACAAACAGCCACTGTCCACATGGAGAAGTACCTGGCCTCAAGGAGTCACAGGAATTGTGAAAATAATGTGAAAATAAGAACAAAGATGGGGTGATTGACCCCAAAAACCCTGGGAAGCCACCAGAACCCCTGCTCCATGGATGAGCATGGAGCTGGCACAGGGGCAGCAGCCAGTGGCCAGTGGCTCATGTCCCAGAGAGTGTCAGCCTCGAGAGCAGCCAGGCACTGCTGCTTTGCTGTAAAACCTGTTTGCACAGGACACACCAAGCACGCTGCTCCAGGTTCTCAAGCTCTGTCTCACTGCTTTCTGTATCCACTGAGAAAGAAAGTATATTTTGACTGCCAAGATGTTTGTTACATAAGGAACGTTTAACCTCTTTCCACATTGACATTTTGTACACAGAAGTTTTGGAACAAGACTCCTCTTTAAAAGGAAATATCCAGTGAATGTTTACAAGGAAAGTAGAACGTTAGCTAAACTTATTTTCAAATGTTTTTAATGAGACTACATAAACCTGCTTTCAGCAAGGCAAATATACGTAATGCTACACAGAATTTATAAGCATTGAAAATCATCTGGAAATTCCACACAGAAAGAAACATCCACTTCTTTGCAGGTGAAGACAAAAAAGTAAGTTTTAGGCATGTTTATAGTACCCTCTGATGGAAATAGGTAGCATTACAACTCTTCCATAATATCTATTTGCCTAACTATAAAGATAGAAAAGACATATTTGGCAACCTTTCATAACTTGTTATAAATAAAATAGATAAATAAAATTATTCTTTAAAGATTAGGAGTTTTATACACACACACACACACACACACACACAAAAATCTTAATCAATAGAATAACCTCTTATTTAGGTTTGGCTTCCTCAAGAAAACAAACAAGACATGTTATGAGTTCTACCATTTAATCAGGGGGAAACCTTCCCAAACATAGAATTTTACTCTTTTCATTTTATACAACACCTATCTTTATTTCTGTTTCATAAGAATTAGAAAAAACATGGTATTTTTAACATTCTGTGTATTATATTACCTATCAGTATTCATCCCATTTGTTTGTTCAGATGAATCACTAACATGCCTCAGAAATCCTGGGGTCAAAATTGCAGAATGTCAAGCAATTTTTAGTAAAATGCAAACTGAAATCACCAGAGAATTAACTGTAACAATTAGTACTCCTTTTAAGATTTAAAATATCAGAGCAAACTTGCCTTCATTTCTTTTTTTCTTCTCACTGACTCGTAAAACACTTCAGCTTTCATTACTAATTGGCAGGTCACTGAAAAGGTATTTTACACAAGATTTTTACAGCAAGATTAGAAGGGTGAATGTTTCTGAACTTTGACTAAAACTCCATTTCAGTGTCTAGCAAAGGTTTTTTTAAGACAGAGTCGGTGCTCTCTGACTTTTATTACTTTTATTCAACTACTTTTTATTATTTTTTATTTAATTACTTTTATTTGACTGAGGTGGGTAGGCCCTGTTCTATAGAGCATTCAAGCTGTTGCCTAATTTTTTTTTCTCTTGGAAAACTTCACAAACAGATAACTAAATATCACTACACCCTTATGTGCAACAGAAACTTTAAATATATTGTTAAACATATTGTTAGAGTGAAGGAAATAATTTCCTTTTATTTGAGCTCATATCTGTTCCAAAAAGAACCGTTAAAGTTATTACATTGATAAATGTAAATCTCTTTACCCAAAAGATACTGAGAGAAATTAAAAACCCATGTATTTTACTTACATTTACATATTCCAGCTTGATAGTGGGCAATCACTTTAATTGAAAGAATTATTTTTATACCACCAATTGTAAGCCTTTAGGCTGAGACTTTAAATAAACTGAAGACAACACTTTTAGCGTTGCAGTCATAACTCCACACTGTGGGCCAGGATGTCCCTCCTATTCTTGCCTGAAAAATAATGAAGAAAATCTATGTCAGGATTTTCTAAAGGTATTCATTCTCTTACTGAGGTGGTCTAATAGCTCACCACTCTTTAGTACAATAATTTGCCTGCTTTCTCAGTAAGCAGATACCCCAAAATTCTTATTTTTAAGTTTCCATGTGTTGGTTTTCTGCTGGCTTAGTGAGCAGACTCAGCTCCTCCAGGAACCTGACAAGAACCAGGGATGGTGCAAAGGAAGAAGGGGAAGCCTGTGCCTGAGCAGAGGAGAGGGCAGTTGTCAGGCTCTAGCAAAGGAGTGAGCTGTGAGATCAGACAAAACACATTGCTAAATTCACCCTAACAGAGAATTACCCATCAGCGTACCTTCACCTCCATGTTTATATTGTAGAAATTACACTGCAAGGTCTATGAGAGGAAAGATCAATCATGATATACATTCTACATGCTCACCTAATCCATTTGTAGGTCAGAAGAAAAAGGCACTAAAGATTTACTTTATGTTACCAAGCACAGCTCCATGAAAAATACTGTGACAGAAAATAAAGAAATAGGTGAGTGATCAAGTCCTTTTGGAAGCGGTCAGCAAAACTGCATTAACAGGAACTGATATATTAGAATTAATGAAAACTGAGCATACAGAAATTCTGGGAGCTCTGGAGTTCCCAGAGAGGGTAGAGCTGTGACTTTATTCAGTCAAGCTCAAGTCATTTAATCTTGGTTATGAGTTCATCACCATAGAATGTACATGTCTGGAAAAGTAAATGAAGGAGGTATATTGTCTGTGGAAGGACTTGCAAAGACCTTAGCAGATCTAACCTACTGAAAGCTATAAGTATTTGGAAAGGCTCATCATTTTCAGTTATATGATAGGCATGTAAGAAAAGGAGTTACTGTATTGAAATGCCATCTAGGCTACAGAACAAGCCTGTTGTTTCTCTTATATATTTAAATTATGAATGTGTGTCGAAGCCAGAGTTACCAACAAACCTCCATTGCTCTAGGACCTGTACAAACACATCATGGATTTGAAGAATGTGAAGCACTGATAAACAAGATGTTATAAATTTGGTACAAAGGAAACACTTTCTCCATTTTACAGACACAGGAATAAAGTAGGCAGTTTGAATGATTTGTTCAAGGTCTCAAAAAACATCTGCAGAAAAGCTAGAATTTTTATCATAAATTCATGAGAATCATTGAAATGAATCTTATAGTTTATGACAAACAAGTTACACAGGTAATTCCTTCTCTAATAGTACATTCTTTTATGTTGCAGTTCTACCCTGTGTAAGAATAAAGGAAGTATTCCTAATGAGCTCAACAGGATTTACATCAGTCTCCTGAAAAGTCCACCAGGAAAAAGACACTCTTAATTTCACAGATTGCTAGAGAACAGTTTCATTGCCACGTATTGAAATTGCAATCTAAATAATTGATAACGGCACAAGTAGTTTTAAGACTGCTTGTTAAAAGAAAACTGTTCATAGGCATTTACAGAAGAGAAATGAGTTTTATGAAATTGATTAACAGGTGTGATGCTTCTAAAATAAGTGCCACATTTTATAATATATCCCTTAAAAACTTCATGTAGTGTGCAGTGCATGAAAATCAAAATTAATATATACCAATATATTCCCCTGACTCTTGGTATTGGTATGCTGCTATAACTGACATCCTCAAATGCCTACCATAAATGCCAATTAAAACTATTTTGGAGAAATAGGTGCATAACACTTTGACTTTTACAGCTCAGAAGACAAAAGATGATTAATTCTCTACCTGAACAGAAGGATCAGCTTTAGCTATCCAACTAACAAGTGACTTTTTTATCTCCTAAGAGCTGAGAAAATTCTCAGTCAAGACTTTTAGCCTGCATGCTCGCACAAGTCACCTCTGTCACATAATGAAACATAGAATGCCATTTGCTACAGCAAGGACATGCAATGAAAAATTCTTTAAAAACTATGTATTTTCAAAACATAGTTGTCTAGAATTTGGAAATTATGTTGACCTCCAACATAGATCCCTTCTTTTTCTTATCCACATTTGAAAATTTAGGCTAAACTGTAGCACACAATTATCTCTGTGTTAACAAAAACATACATGGAAACCAAAAGAAGTCTTGAAAAATAAACTAAGGCACTGTCACAGTCAGTGAAAAAGGAAGAGGGAAGAAATTATTACTTACGGCTAAAAGTGAAACCTCATTGAAAGAATAGGTACCAAATTGGATCCTAAAAAGTTCTCAAAATGTTGGGGTTGTTCAAAATCAGAGGTAGAAGATGAGAATCAGGCTTTCACAGGTTTATAATCTACTACATAGAAACCAATCCAAGTCATATTGCTTTTCTTCCCTACAAGTGCTGATAAACTCCTCACCAGGATGGCAAGCCCCTCTAGGCTCTGTCAGTCCCATTATTTAATCCTAAATGAAGTATGTCTTATCAATTAATTCTATGCCATGACCCTGGTCAAGGTTAGATGAGGGTCTAGCTATAAAAGTGCAGGAGGTAACAAAAAGCATTATTTTTCTGTGACAGACTAAGAAAGCAGTGATGTGCATAGAGGTAAAAATTCTTCCCTGCAAATACATTTCCCCAAATATGTTCCATTTACTCGCTAAGAGAATATTTTCATTCTTCAATAACATTATAAAATGCTAGAACATCATAGTATTTTTCTTTCCTGTACTTTTAAAAGATGAGATAAAAGCAAGGATTTTTTTTTTTTTTTTTTTTTAGTAAATCCTGTTTATGGGAAATCTATTTAAATTAATGCCACTCTTTTTTCAAATGTCTTTTAGAGTCAAAGAAGAAAGTGAGTCACATGGCAAAATTATCCTGCGTGCTATTATCAGTGGAGATGAGTCAGCCCTCCTACTGTTTGTTGATGTATCTGTCTAGCGAAGAGGGGGGAGAAAAAAAGAGAAAAAAATCCCTTCTCTGTGGAATTTATCAGATCACAATAGTTTGTAAAAACCAAGAACTAGATGAAAATGACTTCTTGGGAAGAGTGTTAAAGTGCTGCAACCCCACTATCTTTTTTCCCTTATTGCAATGAAAGCCCAAGCAAATCTTCTCTGTTCCCGCTTTGTTTCCTGATTATTCAGCCATTGGGTGCAAAATGTGTATTTTTAGGTAGCACATAGTGGAGGCATACCCAAAAATACACTAAGGTGGCACACCACCAGGAACTATAATACAACTGCTAAACCATAGCAACTTTTAAGAGCACTGTTACTTTCTGCTAGAGGGGGAAACTACGACACCTTGTATTTAATAGACCCTGGGGCTAAATTGCCACTTGAAAGATGTGGGATTATGATCAAATTTGTCAGAGGGATTTCACCAGGGGTACCTACTTCGTGTTAAACCTTGTTGAGTATGCAGCCAAACAGAAAACACACTAAAAGTTGTTTTGCTCAAGAGATGTCCAGCATTACTAGGATCAGGGTTACTAGTTTTAAATTATTTTAATTTGAGATTAGGATATTGTGGGGAGAGGCAAGATAGAATTGGGTTGTGAGCTGTAAAACCTGCCTGCCGAGGCACATGGCAGCACAAAGGAGCACATGGCACACACAGAGGCTTGTCTCCACCAGACCCTGGGGAGAGGAAGTGTCACGGGGCAGACCCCTATGGAGAGGAGCCTGCCGGGAGCTGATGGACAGGTGAACAGCGAGTGACCACCCCATAGAAGGACATTTGAAAAGTGTGTTGCTGATGTGGCAACACAGGATAGGTCACGTCGTGAGAATTACCATGTAAGGAAACACTGTGCCTTGGAAAGTGTATAAAAGCAGCTCATTCCTTTGAATAAACGATTCGGATTCCCTGCTGGTCTGGATCCGTGCTTCAATCGCTACAGGTTGTGCTGTCCTTAGTAAAAATTAGGTAGGCTTCATAGGTGGCTCTCTTCACACCTAGTATAAACTGCAATTTCTTGGTTGAACGTTAGCCAACAATTTAATTTATTCCATGCTCCTAGTTGACAAAGCTCTGCCAAAAAGGGAAATTAAAAGAAATGAGAGACAGACCAGGCTAGGAAAAAATTCTAAAATTAATATTTTGCAAAAGCACTTACTCTGAACAACTCCATAGCATGGAATCTTTATCTTAGCTGTCCTGACCATGTCTTTCTATCATGAACAAGTTGAAAGTGGTGTCAGAATCTGAGCCCTGTGAACCAACCAGTCTTGCAAGTAAAGTAAAGCTTTCTACAATCTGATATTTGAACACCGAGTAGTTCATTAAATGAACTGTTCTGGAAAAAATAAATGTTTTGAAGGAAAACAAACGTTTAAAAACACTAGCAGTCATGGTAACTGGTTCCTTGAGCTTCCAAAAAATCAACTATCAGGGCCAAAACCTCTTTACTTTTGTTGGGCCTGTGACTGACAGAGGCCCGTGACTATCCTTTTAGGGAGATGAGATTAAACTGTAATTCCTTGTCTTTTGTTGTCCTTCCTTCTTCAATCTTTCACCACTGTCAAGACCCAGTAGTAGTCTTGCCTCCCTTCTGCTTATCTGTCAGCAGTTTTATCAGCCTCTCATTTTCCCAAAGAATTTAAAAAATATATATAAAAAGTGTTAAAATAAAAATATAAAATAGTGGAAAAAAATTAAATTACTCCTTACTGAAAAGCAAGTGTTCAATCAAAAAGTGGTTTTGATGTTATGCAATATATATATAAAGTATATAAAGTTTCATGGTGAAACTTTTTAAAAAAATATATAAATTGTTCTATCTCAGCTCTTCAAATAGAGAAAAGTGGTGAGGAAGAAGTACAGTAATGTCTGTGCTATGTAGAAGACAGCAATTAAATAACAAATCAGTTACCGTAATATTTTTAATTATTTGGTACAATTCTTATTAAACCAGAAAAAAGAAGGAAATCTCTTTCCCTACTCTTGTTTATAAAATATTTACTTATTTTTCATGACATTGAGGACACACTATTCCTTTCAAAACTATACACTATGGATAGTAGCATGAAAATATTTTACTAACATAATTAAGTGAACTCAATTCTTCTGAAAAGAATTGTTTTGAAGAAAGCATAAAACAGATAAAGGCACCAGTGGGTCATAGTAATATTCTATCTAGATGCTGCTTATATCATCAAAATTCAGATTTTTTCCCTTTAAAAGCATCCATACCCACGACAGGCACACACAGAGTAATAAGTATTGTTATACACAACATTTAGCCATAGGTGGACACATTTTTTTGAGCTATCTCCCTGAATTATTCACAGAAGTTTCATGTATATATATATATATAAAAATTGGTATGACATCAAAGTGTAAATTCTTTCATGGAAATGGATATCTGAATGAATTTTTTTTTAAAAGTGTAATTATAAACAGTGTTTGATTCTATTAAAACACACAAAATATCTGTCTAAGGACAAAGAAGTTGATTTACCAGAAACAGAAAACCAACACTGCTTCTTGGTCTTTTAAACATACAGCATTACACAAGGGATGAATTAACTCTGTGTAAATATCTCTGTGTGTATATGTATATAATTAATATTTAATATCATGGGAGATGAACTCTAGTGACTCTTGTTGCAACAGTTTAAGAAAGTGCTGCCTGTGACTGTTCCAAAGCTATCCTGGAGGAAACTGCCCTAATTGCAGAGTTGTCAGAAGGAAAAAATGAGTGTGAGCTGCAGCAGCTCCAGCACAAAGTCAGATGCCTTTGTTCAGTCCCACCTTGACCAACGCTCCACGTGCAATGCCAGAGGGGGAAGGTCCTGAGGGCACAGACATCCTCCTTCTCCAGCCCTTACAGAGACATAACCTGCAGCAGGTGTGTGAGAACAGACAGCTGAGCTGAAAGACAGAAACAAAATTCTTTAAAGGTCTTTTACCACAGGCCTTAAAGCAAGTTTCAAAATATCTGTTAAAGGTTAAGTCTAGCTGTACACAATAGAAGACATATAATAGTATTTTGAGGGAAAATATCATTTATTTTTAAGAACAGAAATCCCTCTCACTCCTTTTGCAGATTGGATCCAGAGAAGGTGTCTACACTCTGCTCTGAGCTTTCTGCACAGCTGATTGGTTATTTATGCACAGCTCAGATGGGCAGTTTTTGTACATACAGCAGAAATTGCCATTGGTTAAAAACACACAGTTATATCCAAATATAAGCCTAAAGTGAGCGGCTGAATATGGACATCAAATGAGCATTGTTCTGGATTTAGCTTCAAAATCTGGTCAAGTAAAGCATATGATGCAATTTAAAACCAACATTAGAAATTCATAAAACTAAATATAAAGGTTGTAAGATGGTCAAATTGGAAGCAGAGGAGGAGCAAATGAAATATAGATCAGTATAGGATAATAAGAAAATGAGGAAAGTGAAAGCAATACACAAGCAATGAGATTTTGTGTTGCTCGTTAACAAAAATATTTGGATTCCATTTGTTAGTTTGGGTTTTCTAAACCATGGTGGTCTGCAGAACACCCAGTTTGCAGCTCCAGCAATCAGATTGTCACATGTTTTCAAATGCTGTAGTGTATTTCACTGCTCAGACACTGCAGTGTAAAGCACAGACAGATTCGTGATGTCCTGCCCACAAAGCAAAGGGAACCTTTCTTTCCAAATACCTCCCTCTAACATTCATTCACTCATCACACTCAGGAGTTGCACTAGCACAAGGGAAATATGTGTATGACCTACTTTATTTTAGAAAAAGATGTATGGGCAATGCATAATATTAACTCTTTAACAAAACAAAGCTAATACTCTCTCACTTCATTTCATGTTATTAAAACCATAATAAGATGGTAGAACAATTTCTCTCATTCCAGCTTGAAGCAAATATAAAAAACCAAATATTTTCCTATATAAGCTTAGTATTTGTCTTTATGGAAGATTTTTTTTAATGTGTTTGTTTGTTTGTTTGCATTGTTTATCGTTTCCACATATAGAATCAACATATTCTTTAAAAAAATCTGCTATTTTCTGTTTACAGAATTTCATCTCACTACTGGAAGGAGTAGACTCATTTGGGAGAAATAATTTAACACTGGGAAAAAAAAAATCTGAAAAATCTAAATAGTTCAACCTTAAGATGCAGAATACAGAACTTTCACATGAATCTCATCACTTATATAGGGATTACTGCATCTCAGCAGGGTGCAGCTGTTAGGAAATGCATTTCTATGAAGCTATTTTATACTAACAAGGCTCTTGCCATGAGTTTGCAATGCTACTAAAGTTGCCTCAAGCAAACAATTAGAATTGCAATTAGAATTTCCTTCATTTTTTTAAATTCATTTTCCTTAATGTCTTTCATTTTTCCTTCTTCTACTGCTTTTTTTTCTTAATTTGTGCTTCACCTGCTGTCATATTGTAGTACTTTTTGCAGCTCTGTTTCCATTAATAACATTATGCAAAATCAGAAGCAAGTACTCTCTTTCAAAAGCTGATAGTGAAGAGAATCAGCAAAATTGACTGTTAATCACAAGCATATTGTGGTGAACCAGCATCTTCTGACCCAATTAAATACATGCAAATACTATTTTGCCCAGTTCAAAAGTAGAACAAAAAAGGGAAATCGTGGGCAGCGGCTGCTACATGGTTTTTCTTTCATGCCATTGTGGTAAATTTCAAGGTGGAAAGAGTTTTCAAGGTGGAAAGGCCTACCATCCACAAGGGATGAAAGGGGAATGAGCTAGTGTGAGCACACACAATTTATAAACCACTGGTATGTTCATTATTTATGTATTTTATAGTGCCCACCTAAACCTCTAAGTCATTTAAATGGGTCAAGGCAAAACAAGGAAGAGTTCTGCATGGGAAAGAGTAAAAGATCTAGATTACCTAAAATTATAAAATATTCACAAGACCCAAAGAAGAGCAGCAAGTCTGAGGATAATCAGCATCCTCAACCAGTCCAGGGATCTCCAGACGAGTCTTAAGGGATGAGGAAGGTCTACAGCCAAGACAAGGCAAGATAGCAAAGTAAGGTCAGGATCAGCAATCAGGCACAGACATAACCCAAGGACCAAGCCTGAGCTTAAACACAGCTTCTGAGCCAAGGGCAGATGCTGCATGGGTGAAGATCCCAGATGAGACTCCTCACAGATCTTTCTCACACAGCTCATTTCACAACAGCCTGACCCAAGCATGTGAGAAGACCTTAAAGAAGTACCTTGTCAGATAAACTGTGAGGAGTGGGGTCTGCTGGTGCATGCAGGGCCACGGCACAAATCCTAAAACTCCTGCTGCTGGCAATCATGCTCCATGTTCAGCAAGTCTCGTTCCCTAAGACCCACTTGGTTTCTAAGGTGCTGTTTGGAGTCAACTACAAGTGACTCCCCAGGGATTCCCATGACACCAGATGATGCTCTTTGAAGTGCTGCACCGACTTCACCAGCATTAGACCTGCTAGGGTTAGAGGAAAAGCTTGGGGAAGTATCCTATGACATTATACCACATCTCTGAAGACATTATTCTGCTATATAGAACCACAGGGAATTGCAGCATTTCTGAAGGTAAGATTAAATTTCTAAAAGTGTTTCTCTAAATTCTCCCTGAAGGAATGTTAAGAAAAGTTCATCTCTTGGTAATGGTATGTATCTAGAAACAGACCCTTGCAAAGTGAGGGTGTACCACTATGAATCAACAGAGAGAAGAAAGGGCAAATTACAGGTAGATAAAGATGGGAATGTAATAATTGATGTTACATGTTCACATCTGAGAAATGACTCTCTAATCTCAAATTCCACCTTTAGGCTTGTTTTAAGAAATAAATTACACGTGTATAAAGATTCTAGCTAGTGATAGGTATAATTGAACATGCTTATTGCTTGGTGAGAAGAGCAAAATCAACATCTGCAGTCTTAGCTGGAAACACCTGAGCATATCCAGAGTTCCAGCGTTCGATTAGGAGCAACAGAGGAGGCTTGGCACGTGGCCCTCAACACTGTTACCATCGACATATGTTTCTATTATAATGAACATAAAGCTTATTTAGAAAGAAAATTACATTTACTGAAATCAAATGGGCAGCGCAATGTTTTCTTGCACATGGCTTTTGGGACAGATTTTGGCCGTTTAAATGTTACCAGTGAAATATCCACATATGTTACACAGATTGAGAGGTCTCTCCTAAGTCTGTCTATGTCAGCAGTTATCCTATTCCCTCCCTTACTGAAGACCAGAATTGGAAAAGGAAACATATAAGCCTGGGAACAGCACTGAGCTTTTGAAGCTATGCTGCTTTTGGCTCACAGCAGGAGACATAATACAGATATTTTATGTGGCACTGTACAGTATCAACAAAGCCAAAGCAGGGATTCTGCAGCAAGGAAATACTGGGGATTGTTTCTGAGGATCGCTCTCCAGATACTAGTGAAGCTCTCCAAAATCATTCCTTTTATCTTTCTGCTCATCTTCTTTGTGCTCCTTATCCAAATAAATAAAACACATCAGTGCTTGTTACCAGATCAGTTTCATAGACTTTGATACTCATATCTAAAACTTAAGTTGAGCATGTGCCTACGCGTTTTTCTGAATTGGATCAGAAAACTCTCCAGGGCAGATGAGCTGATTTTCTGCATGCTCAACAACTCCCCTCTCCCCACTCCGTGTCAGTAGGGGTCAAAACTCAGGCAACACCAAGTGTACTGTCTTTATTAAGAACACTTCCATCCCTGGAAGTGTTCAAATCCAGGTTGGATGGAGCCCTGGGCTACCCAATCTCGTTGCTGCCCTTCCTGCCCATGGCAGGGGGGTTGGAAGTAGATGATCCTTAAGATCTCTTCCAACCTAAACCATTCTGTGATTAATTCTGTGACTATAAAACAAAATGTAAAAATACAGAGATCACCTGTTTTAGGTATGGGCTTTAAAATTGAGTCAACAATTTTCCTTAAATTGAAAGAGTTGATTTGACCTTTCTGCATTGATCTAATTAGTTTATAACACATGCACTCTATGAACAGAGAATTTCAGGGTGGCTACATATAAAGATATCTTTGGACAGCCAAGGCTTGAGAGGCTCTACTAGTAGTGCACAAACTGGAATCAAATCGCAAGAATGTGGAATGCAATCCATATCTTCATCAGACAGAGGTCTTAATTTGGTGCAATATATTTGATCTATACAAACACGTGATTTGCATTTGGAAAAAAACATTTACAACTTTCTCTCATGAAAAATTCATCTTCATTATTTTACCACAGCTGAACACAGTTTTCAGCAGTGTTAGAAACAGTAACAACAGCAAAGTCCCTATTGAACTTCTGGAAGACTCCAGAATATCTTTCACGGGGGCATAACTCTGGGGAACACAGCTTTTGTGCTACAGCAAGTGTGTTAATAGCAAAATGGGATTTCCAGCTACAGAATATAATATTTTTTTTGTTTAAGCTTTATCTGATCTCCTGCCTTCAGTGGGTTTTGGTTCCAGTTCTCTTTCATCCTGTAGAAAAAGTAATTAATTAAAAGAACTCTGAACACAAATAGGTTCAAAGTATTCCATCAGAAGTCAGTGACTACAGCTTCTGTCTGATCCTTAATCGTCTGCATTTCCTGCTGAATGAAATAGGACACAGAGTGAATTCCAAAATAGCCAAAGACTAATTTTTTACAGTTCTGGAAATGAGTGTGTTCAATTATTGAGCAAAGACATAACAATTTACATATTTCTGATGTTTTATTTTGATATGCATGTCTCAAATGATTTTTCATCTAGATAACTTATTCACAAATGAAAAATGAGTGCCACTCAGTCACACTCAGTTCTTTGAAAGAGAGTTTAGTCATGCATATTAGCATCTATGTATTCCTTGTCATCAACAGGCATTAGAGACAAATCCACTTTTACTTAGAATTCTAGGCTAGAAAACCCCTGCCCATGCAGTCCCTGCAGTTTCCAGTCAGTAACCATCCTGAGGAGTTACACCTTTCCTCCACATCTCACTTTTGACATACACACACCCCTGGTCACGCACTGCTCTGGTCAGAGGTCTGGCATGACACTTGCCATCTTTTTCCGATACCCATACAAGGAGTCTAGCTTTCCATATCTACAAGAAACTACAAAAAGATGTAGACTATGGTTAGGAGTAACTTATCCTGAAAATTGATGTTTACAAGAGTCATCTAAGATCCTTGTTTATTTCAGAAATTACTAAAATGACTACTTTTGGATTTCCTAGAAAAAACGCAGGTGATTGACCTGTGGGCGAAGAAGGGAAAGAGGGATGTTAGGATAAAGAATAAAAAATTTTCATTTGTCTTCAGTAAAACACCTAATCTGTAAATGGTAAAAGCCACTATTCTCGTAGCATTTCTACCCAAAAGGTCAACTGCAAGCAGGATGCTAACTGAGAAATCAGCACGCCCCGGCCCTTAAAAGAAGTAGCAGAAAAAGGCCTCATTGTTATACTGTTCATAATGAAATCATGGAAAGGCATTAGTCCAAAAATGATTACAAATAAGCATTGCTGAACCGCGATAGGTGCAGGTTTTACCGTGTGGAGAGATTAAAGCCGTGTGCAATCACTGCCTGGAGACTGCACGTCATTTCACATCAATTGGCATGATGAATCTTTTACATAATGTGAATCACAGTCTAATTTTGAGTTTGATTGCATCTACTGTTCTGATCACACAACCTCAGCACATAGAGGCGAGCAGGGAACTGAGCTATTGTACAGAGTTAAAGGAAGAAAGAAAAGCTGTGTAGCATGAAATGAAAGTGACATCTCACAGGATATATATTACCAAAAGTTGCTGAGCAATTTAACAACTACGTGTAATATATATCTTGACAATATCAAAAAAGCCAATTAGAGGAGCATGTCTTCCACCAATAGAAATACGTAATTTCTGAAATCAGCAGGCCGCTGCTAGGAAACTCAGACTGGAAGCCTTTTTGCCAGAGAAGAAGCATTTAAGACAATAAATTCTCCATTAACTGCAGTGCAGGCAGAATGTAACTAACCCAGGATTCTTACAAGAGCTGGCAGAAAAACTGGTACTATATGCTTCAAAGATATTTCTAAATATCAACTTCAGTCATGGATTTGTCGTAAATCATATTGCAAAATAAAGCAAAAATCGATCCTCTATGGAAATTATATTGCTTCTATTACCATAGGAGCTGAGGCATACAAAACCCGTAATGTATTTATTTCCCAATACCATTACAATTATTGTCTTCACTTTATAAAAGTGAAATGGAATATCAATTAATGAAGGAACTTCTCCTAGACACTACAGGAAATCTACAAAACAGCAAGTGGTGCTATCCAGATGGTCAGGTAGCAATTCTGTACGTTAGTTACTGCTGGACTGTAGCCCTTGCCTGATTGCCAGGGAGCCATCTGGATGTGGGGTACAAGGCATTGTGACATTCACTACAGAGCTACCATATTTCTCATTCTTGCAGGAAGAAAAGAGAATCACAGAATCATGGAAACATTTAGGTTGGAAAAGACTCTTAATATCATTGAAGTACCCTAAATTTGTCTGCAATCCTCTCATCTTTTAAATACATCATATGTTTAGGGCCACAGCACTTTTTTTTTTTCTTTTTTTTTTCTTTTTTTTTAATATCATACAGTTTTTCTACAAGGCAACCCACTTTTTCTCTGAAATTCATTACAGCTAAAGACCACGGAAAAATTTCAAATTTGGATTATGTATAGGTGGTTGTTCAGGACCCTATGCAGCTTCAGTTTGATTTTAGATGAATGTGTAAAGCATTTGAAATATTTCTAAAACAACAGATATCAATATAAATAAATACAAGTCAAGGGTTTCATATCAGTTGACATAAATCATAACTCCAGTGGTGGAACTATGACATTTTACCTCAGCTAGACGACAGTTCCAAGGATCCTGGAAATAAACTACCACTCAGGGCAGAAGTTTGCTCTGCCAGCAATTTTTTCTCTTACAAAGTTGATAGCTTAGCTCTAATATAGGATAGCTCTAGGATAAGCTCTAAATGTTTATGGGGCCAATAAAGGTATTTGCATTAAATTTGCCTATTTTTAAAAAATGAAACTCTGATCTTGGATCTCTGTGCTAGATGCCTCTGCCAGGCCTATATTGCAAAGTTTCTGATGTGCACCTACTTTAACATTTTTGACCCACTACAGGGTATAATGTAGTATAATTAAGTTGTGCAAATCTGAGTGTGGAGTTATCATTGCTCCTTGGGGATTTGGAGTCTATTTGTTAACAGGAAATTAAACCTAGCACATCTCAGTTGACACTACAGTGCACGGTGATGTTTACCTGTGAACTATTTGACAAGAAAATGGAACTATATTTTGCCATTTAGAATCCAAATATTTAGTACATGGAACATACAAAATGTGGCAGATTAGAAGTTTCTGGACTTTCTGAACTCTTTTTGTCTGAGCTATTTCAAAAGAATTCAGAAACAAAGTTCATTACATTGACGTCCTCTTTCACAGTTATGCTGCTATGAGGATGACTTAAAACCCAGGAAAATGCATATAACAAAAAAATCACAGGATATGGCAAATGCAAAAAGCAGAATTTTCTCGTGCCTCAGACAGAGGGAAGAAAAAAATCTTGAACTGGGTAATTAGACTGTCGTATGAATTTCCCCTCATTTGATATCACCACCAGCTTGAGTACTGAAGTTTAGAGATACAAGGAAAGTGTTTAAGGTAAAAAACATTGTTACTACTGTGGATTTCATCAGGACAATAGCACCTTTCCTCAATAATTTCATTTTTTCTATCTTGCAAGGATTTGGTATCATGATGAGAACTGAAAGCATCTGCCTTTATCAGGAACAGAACACAGAATAGGCTAACAGGTAGCATAAAAATACAGGTCTGCCAAAACTTCTGGACTTTAAGAAAGCTCAAATTTCCCTGAAGCACTCTCCATTTTCCTCATGTTAAAAAAACTACTACAAAACCCTCAGGAAATCGTACAGGTGTACCCTTATCATACAGAAAGATCATTTCTATAAAAGGTATTACTTGTAAATGTCATCTGACTTGTCAGGTATTGAAGGAAGATTCATAGCTCCAGCTGTAAACAAAGGGCACTCATTAATTAGTTTCCCAACACAAAAGTAGAATGAGATGCAAAGAGAAGTCAGTGGCTCATGCCAGATGGCCAGGTAACAAATCATAGAGCTGGACACATCTCGAACCATTATTGCCGGCATAAAAGCCATGGAGTTTCTGAGAGGTAGCCAGTCAACCCAGACAGGCAAGTAGCACTAAATTAAACAGTGGCATAAAGAGTCACACAATATCTCAAACTCTAACACATTGATTAGCTGATTACTTAAGCAAAATACTGCAGAGAGCTGTGTGTGCCAGTGTGCGTGCATTTAAAGGACTACACATGCACAGGTCACTCACATACCACATTAAAGTCAATAAATTAAACATGAATCGTTGGGCACGTTAAATGAATTGCAACCCATAATCATCTAAGTAGCAACAAGGCATTCATTTAACCTGACCTAGATGGATTATATAAAGAGTTATTAAATATTACAGGAGTACAAATTGCAAGTTAGAATCCCTGAAACTCTTTTCTGGTTCAAGAGATTTTTATAAGAAGTCAGTAACTGAAACTATGCATATGTCTGATATTTTTAGACCTACTCACTAGACAATGGTTTATTGGGGTAGTTTATATGCAAATAAGATAAGTGAGACTGTAAATAATACAGCCATGCGGTGATCCACTCTGAAATTTTTTGCCTTGTCTGGGATAACAGTGTGGTAGAATACAGTCAGTTCAGTCAGGTATTTCCAGAATTGCAAAGCAGGCATATTTGGCTTAAAAAAGTGAAGAGGAAAAGGTTTACTTGAACTTCTTCTGGAATGCACAACAGTTACTTAGATTTGTTTTATCTTCTTATTCAGAATGATTTCATGGTTCAGAGAGAAAAGCTTTAGTTCCTTCAGTCAAAAGATTTAGGGTGGAATTCATCTGATTAAATGCAGAGGCCTGCTCTTTATCTGAGTCACCCGAGTCTCCACAAATAATCAGTAAAAATCTAGTCACTATAGACTACAAAGTCTAAGACAGAATTTCTCTAACTCTAAAATAGACATTTTAAATACATCTGATGGATTGAATCCTAAAAAGGTCTGATTCTCTACAATGAATAAAACGGGAGGTTCAGAAATAGCTGTTACATGTATCTAGGGAAGATGAGGTGACTCCTGTTCCTAGAATCTGCTCTTGGTTTTCCTGCTAACCTGCTGTATGGCTCTGGAAGCCTAAACTCTATTAAAAAAAAATCAAGAATGCTATTTCAGATGTCATTACTCTATTGATGACATCTATTAGGCAATATCTTTCAGGCATCTGTACTTACTCACAGTGACTTTCAATTTTCATCTTTCTGTACTTGTGCTCTGACACCCCTTCTGTGTGTTCTGCATATACACTTGCATTTACAAATATTTATATATATATATTTATATATTTGTATGGTCTTTAAACAATAATGTCCTACAGGATGTAACAGGACTGAACCTCAGTATCAAATGTGCCTCTTTGTATAATACCATACAGGTAGTTAACAATGAATTTTTTTAACTGTGGTATCATCTGAGGTTAAAAAACTTTCCTCACCAGCTAATTTTAATAGGCCATGGGCTTTAAAAACGACCAAATTATTCTTCACAGTGTTATAAAAGAAAAATTGAATGCCTCACAGTACATCCCCAGCTGTACTTGGGAGGTGACAGTGAAAACAAATTTCATGGAAAGGTTACGTGAGGATAATGGCAAAAGGAATAATATAAAAACCCTGCCTAAACTTACACTTGGAAAAGTGCATTGTGGAGTCGATTGCTAAATGCATTAAAAAAAAAACCAAACAATCAAACAAAAAAAAAAAAAAAAAAAAAAAAAAAAAAAAAAAAAAAAAAAAAAAAAAAAAAAAAAAAAAAAAAAAAAAAAAAACAAAAAAAAAAAAAAAAAAAAAAAAAAAAAAAGAAAAAAAAGAAAAAAATAAGAAAAAAATAAGAAAAAAAAGAAAAGAAAAAAAAGAAAATTACCCACCCACCAAAAACACCATCAAATGAAAACACAGTTATTTTAGACTTACAGGATGAGGACGGTCACCTCAGAACAGGGACACAGACAAGGCAGAGGTGTTTAGCACATCCGTTGCCTTTGTTTTCAACACGGATGATGAACCAAGGGGGTCTAAGTGCCCTGAGCTGAGGGGCCATTACTGCAAGAATGATCAACTCCCAGTTTACCCTGCTCCAGCTGGATCCCTACAAATCTCTGGGGCCTGATGGAATTAATCTAAGAATTCTCGAAGAGCTGGCTGACATCATTGCAAAACTTCTGTTGATTATTTTTGAGCAGTCTTGGGAAGCCAGAGAGGTCCCAGCTGACTGGAAGCTGGCTAACATTGTCCTGATTTTCAAGGAGGGCAAGGAGGAGGACGTTGGACACTACAGGCCTGTCAGTCTCACTTCAGTGTCTGGTAAAATCATGGAAATTATTATTGTGGGAAGTACTGAAAAACACCTGGAGAACAATGCAGTCATTGGTCACAGTCAGCACACGGCTTCATGAGAGGAAAGTCCTGCTTGTCAAACCCCATTTCCTTCTATGTCGGGCTAACTCACTTAACTGAGCTAAGAAAACCCATAGATGTAATCTTTTTGGACCTCAACAAAGCTCCTCCCAACCTCTTGTGTTTGCCCAGTGTCAGAATTCTGCAGGGATTTTGCACAGTTGTCCACCAGCAGTGACCTCCCCTGGTCCCTCCAGTAAAGTCTGGGAGCATAGTGTGATCCTATCAATAGCAATAGCACAGATAAGGACCTAATGAAAGTAAAATTTGGACAATTCCAAGTTAATCTAAATGATGACCTACACCCCCCACCAAAAAAAAAAAAAAAAAAGCTGCCTCTAAGATTGTATCTTAAAAGACATTCAGAAATGCTTATTTTTAATTCATTTCCAAGAGAGTAAACAAAATATGAAAATATGATTATTAAATTTAGAAAAATTACCTGAAATTGGTTGCTACAAATACAAAATACAGAAGGATTGACTGAGGATTACTGAAGGACCATGTCTGTAAACTGGTTACTTTTTAATTTCTGTGACACCTTACAAGATTTTTACTTATGTAAGTCTAATGAAAGGCCAAATTAATTTCCAAAGGAAAATCCCTGAATAAAAGACAAAGGAGTTGTGTTACAGAGAAAAAAAGAAAGGGATATTTAGTCAATTTTCCAAACTGCCTGCAGTTTTGCATCAGTAAAACAATTTATATTATGAATAATTTAGAATGCAAATATAAACATATTTGTAGAATCTTAGATTACAGGCAGGGACACCTTTCACTAGATCAGGTTGCTCAAACCCCATCTAACCTGGCCCTGAACAATTCCAGGGACGGGACATCCACAATTTCTCCAGGCAACCTGTTCCAGTGCCTCCCCACCCTCACAGTAAAGAATTACTTCCTAATATCTAATCTAAACCTGCCCTCTGTCAGTTTTAAACCATTCCCCCTTGTCTTGTCCTTACAGACCCTGGTAAATGTCTCTCTCCGTCTTTCTTAGAAGCCCCTTTAAGCACAGAAAGGCTGCAATAAGGTCTCCCTGGCGTCTCTTATTACTAGAGAAGATGATAAAGAAAAGTGAATCAGAAGAGTATTCAGAAAGGTGACAGAATATATGTTGTGGCAGCAACTGTAATGTTGCACATTCAAGGGAAGTATAACTCTAGCTATTTGAATGCACTGTGAATTATTATTTAACAGAACTGAGCCACAGTAATCAGCTATATGCCACTGCATGACCTTATCCAAGTTCAATGTCCATGCAAGCAAATTAAGCAATATTATAGAATGAAAAATAAAATAAAGTTTATCATAATGTCATTACAGTGTGTCATTCTTTCACCAAGAGTCCAGGATTTTACCAGGTGAATTCATTCTATATCCCTAGCACTAATGCACAAGGAATAAATACTTTTTGCATTAAGGGTGCAGAGCACAGCTTGTCAAACAGCATGTTTACCAAATAACATTCCATTTAAATTAATGCTAAAATTTTTATTACCCAAAGTAAATTACTGCAGGTCTTGAAAATAGCCTATTCTGTAGTCACCCTTCATGCCAGGATATTATTCTGAGCTAAAATCTATGTTGCTGTGAAATTAGATTGGACTTATCCAAGCCATATGGTTTAAAGCTATCTTGAGTGTCTTTTTATTACAGTATAGTCATCCTGAGTGGTACAGCTCACAGATTTAGACATTTAAATTTAAATGTTTACAAGCAAGCTAAGATCTCACTACAATCAAGAGAGATCTAATCAGATAAATTTACTGAAACCTAGAGATCTATTCAGTCAATGCTAAAATAGTTACTTTTGAATAGTTATTTTAGGCTATCCATAGAATTTTCCTCAGCATAATACAAGTTTAGAGCTGCCTTGCAATGCAGTCTCAGGATCCTTGTTTGGGTGATCCCTAATGTAACTGCAGTAATATCACTCTGTTATCTAGACTTTGAAATTTCAGTCTTTATGGATTGAAATGCTGCTCTCTTAATTCCCTTGATTTGATTATCATGCATAGCACAAATAGACAATAGTTATTCATTTCAATCTCAGTTTCAAACCTCAGCCTCAAAGCTCGGTTTATGTACAGGATAAACAGAAAAACACAAACAATAAGTGGGGAAATATGACACTGTTTCCTGGATACAAGTAAGTATCCACTAGGGGAGAAATAGTCTCCTATAACGTCTGGTGCATAAACCAAAGCCTGACATTTCATAGTCCTTTACTCTCCTGGCTGTAGAAGCCACTGTAAATTCTCTCTCAGCCTTTCACAACAGGCCAGGCTGCCCAGGACTTACCTTCAGGCTGTCATGCTGGCCACAGCAAACAGTAACACAGCTGCTTGGGCTTAGTTGAACAAGTTCTTATTGTACAAAAGGAAGTTAAAGACAGAAGACCAGTGCAATGGAATTAGAAGCTAAATTGGTAGGAAAGGAAATGAAGCCATAATCTTAAGTAAAGATTTCTGGACTTGCTCAGAGCACAAATTGGTGATATCTTCTTGTCCTTTCATACCTTTTATTTTTGGCCCATTAAAAAGATGCAGATGCATATGTGTGGTACTTATGTGGACCATGAAGATTAAGTCAGATCTGCCACAAGAGACCACCGGTGTGTATGTGCTGCCTTCTCTATTAAACATCTCCAGATGTTGCTCTAACACCCTCTGCATCCAACAGACATTCCAATAAGTAGTGTCTTCTCTTGTGAGAAACTTCCATCTCTTTCTACCTTCTCTGACCCTCTCCAGCTGTCAGCAAATATACAACAGACCTTGGCTGAATTCTCTGTATGAATCTATGCTCACTGGAAGGTTCTGCAGACCTCTAGAGAACTGTAGCACCATCTACTGCACCATACAAAGTCTTAGCTGGCAAAGGTATATCTCTGCATACTCCAAAGAGATTAAAAAAAATCACCTCACAACTTTGAAATAGTTTCTAAAATGTGGTTTATGGGTAGTATGTGAATCTTTTGATCTACTTGCTCATTTTGAATAACTGACAGCATCAAATGCAAGTTTCTATGAAGCCAGTGGCATAGAACTTTGTATCCACTAATAGGTGAATTAGCTTCTAAATTTTATCTGCCAGGAAAGTTGGGAATGACTATGTGGTAGTCTGGGAGATCAAGTCATAAAAATTTGAGTCTGGAGAAAAAACCCTACTAACCTATTATAAGTTTCAAAATTTATCCCAAACAGAGTATAACATTTCTGAAAATTTTAATATCACACAAACCACTTTTATGTGAAATTCAAGAAGTAATAACTAATAATTATTTTTGAAATTCTGAATTGCCTTTAAGTAACACATTATTTGTGATTATTTGTGATTCCTAGGTGATAATTTATGACAGCTCATGCATTTGACAGAATCTCAGGACCAGAGTACAGGTGAGGTTGTGTTAATTTCCCTGCCGGCCAGGCTGTTCCCAGCCCGGCCCGCAGGTTAACGGGGTCCGATGCCCTTGTGAGCTAGCGACTGAATTGATGGTAACTGAGGTTAGCGTGCCTCAGTTTACCAGTGCAGCCCAACGCCTCCTCACAGCATGTAGGCATGCTGTAGCCAGCAGCGGAAGGTACGGAGAAAAGAGTGGAAACTCTGTCAGCTGCATTCCAAGTTTATTTTCTCCTGCCCCCGAGAGGGCAGGGGCCAGTTAGCTTGAAGGGAAGCTAAAGCAGAGAGACCCCGGTTGTTCTCTCGCAGAGAGTTTTAAAGTGTTACATCATCAGGTAGAGATAACAGAATGAACCAATCATGAAAGAAGGTACATGATAGTAAACCAATAATGAACCTCCTCAGGGGAGGAACAATATCAAACCAACAAGTAACAAGACAGCTAGAGGGTATTTCAAATCACGCTGACCTGTTACTGGATTTTTAACTTCTGTGAGTGACAAGCAAGGGGTATGTTGCTATGCTATAGGACAGCAACAAGGTTGGTAAGCGTCTTTCATGAGATCCAACCCTGCTACTCACCAGAGGGTCAGCCAGAGCAGGATGGTCAGGACCATGTCCAGACAGCTTTTGAATAGGTCCAAGGATGGAGACTCCACATCCTCCCTGGGCACCCTGAGCCAGCACTGTCACACTCAGTGAGAAAGTTTCCTGATGTTCAGAGGGAACCTCCTGAGCTTCTGTTGGTGCCTCTGGTCCTGACACTGGGCCTGGCTTCATCTTCTTGACACTCTCTCGAGGTATTTATGTGCGTTGGTAAGATCTCCCCTGAGCCTTCTTTACTTATTGGAGTTCTACTTAATATTAACAACTAAAAGTGATAATTCTAGTCAAAACAAGACATATCAACTCCAAGTGCTTAGGTATTTCCTCAGCAGGGCAAAAGCTAAACAGCTGAAATGAGAAGCTAAACAGGACATGGTGACTGAGTTCTTTATACAGGCTTGCAGCATTTAGGAATGGTAAATGCATGTCAATATCGATTTTGGAAGAAAATAATTTCAGTCCCATAAATGCAATGACTCTACAATAAGATCAGTTTAAGAGAAAACCAATTTTGATAGCAGCAGCTTCCAGATAGCTACTGGAACCAACAGACCAAAATCTATTTTCAATGAATAAGCATGGGGATAAAGAAAAATTCCTACTTTACTAGAATTTCTTTCTATATATTATAAGAACATCAGTTAGAGAAGTGACAAGTTATCAGGTGGTTATAAGTCAGCAAGTGATTATCAGCTGAAGAGTTTTACCTAGTTAAGTCAAATGCACATTTCTCTGATTGCATTTAGAGCAGCATATTGTGCATATGATTGCCTGCCAATGATTCTGCTGGCAGAAGGATCAAGTCCTAATTTTCTTCAGAGGGCTGCCAACAGGATGGCAATTGAGCCTTGTATCTTAGCATTGATGAGATGATTACCCTGACATCAGAGAAGGGTATTTCACCAGCTATGTGCAAATCATTTACAATGCATGTTAAGCCACGTTTATATATACATTATATATTATACATTTTATTTTCCTGATTCATTCCTCCACTGTCTCCTTGTTAGAAATCGTGGCAGCATTTTGCCTCCATCAGGGAGAGCAGGTGAACAGCTCCAGCCATTCTGTGCACCTGCATTAATGCTAAATCAGCTCTCATGAATTGTGCATGAGATCCAATACGTTATAGTCATTAACTCTGCCACAAAGTAAAAAAACCTTCTTTAGACAAGACTTTCCTTTACCATGTCAAGCCAGAAATAAAAACTACAGAAGGTAGTGAATCAGACCCTAAAGATTTTTTCCTTTTGCTTGTACTAAAGGATGAACATGTTAAATTAGGAAACATCAGCTGCAGGAGAAAAGAAGAAAAGATGAAACCGTGACATATAAGCACTACCTGTGATTAGTTTAATATATAAATCGCTCAGTTGTCCATGATCCATAACAGTAACTAAAGTTTTAAAGTACACTTATATCCATTACAGGAAGAATAAACCTGGTAACCTACATTCATTCCCTTAGTCCACTAATTGTGTTTTCTCCCTGAAATATTTTAATGTTGCCATTAAATGAAAGAGTCCACGGTTACAGGGCTGTTCTATTTTCTCTTCAGCGCCATAGACTGCTGTAGCTCAGTGATGTGCTTCCCTCTAGTGTCCACAACACCACACGGAATCTGAAAACATCGGGACACGAACTGAGCTACGTTAATTTTCAGTGGTGATTACACACTCATTTTACCTAATATCTCAGACTGAGGCTCCAGGTGAAGATAACACAGGATCAGTTTCACGGATTAAATTCTTTACGCACCAAAATCCAATGTAACATTTAACCCTTCTCATATCTCAGCTATTATACGAAAATTTAACTGCTATTCATCTCTTCTCTTTTTTTTTTATCTTTTGCTTCTTTGCTTCTTCTTCTTTTTTTTTTTTCCATTCTATTTTATTTTAGTGATGCCAGCCACACGGGTGACATCTCCTCTGATACTAAGTTTGTGGAGATCATTTAGGGTGCAGTTATAGATACAACTAATATCACAGACAATTTTACATAGCACAGTTAAGTAGTCAGATTATTTAACAGCCATGTCAGCCAAAGCAGTGGACTAATTATTACTTCTCCTGATTGCATATCTCCCCAGGAAAATCTGTTTTATTACAGATATTTCGGAAAAAATGCCTTGTTTTGGTTATTGGATCAACCTGGAATTTTGAGTCAGCTACACAACAAAACGACTTGCTCCATATTGAAATTTTGTTTTTTCTGAATTTTAGTTGAAAGTTCCTTGTCCAGCTTTTTCCCATGCTCACTTACATTCTTTATTGAGCATCGTGAAGCTGAGAGTGATATCTGTGTGCATCATTTCAGCCCTCATTCTCCAGAAAGCCCTGCCAACTGAGCCAGTCTGGAGGCACAGTAGACAGCAGCTCACAGGCCATTTGCTGACAGAGCAATGTAACTGATTCATGTATTTTATTATCCTTCTCTCAAACTGGCTCATAATTAAATGCATTGTCTCAGTTCAACAAGATGAAAAATATTCTGAATCAGATCAACAAAGTCAAACAAATTGCTACATTAACATTTTCCTTTTAGAAAATAAAATTAATCTGGAAATGAGTAATTTCCTCTCTAGTAGAAAATTTCAAATGCGTAAAATTATGATTTAAGTTGCAAAATTTGCTTAGGCAAAATACACTTGTGTACTTGAATACAACAATCCACTCTGTAGCCATATATACTATGCTCTCTTTTATGATAATGATTATTTAACCTTTCAGGAGTTTTCTGGCAGCATACTGAGATTCTTTAGGTCATAGTGCTCCTTCATACTCATAGTCTAGAGATACCAAGTTCGTGATGGAGGTATGTATGTGTGAGGAAGAGAGAGAAAACACCTTTGAAATGTAGACTTGCCTTTAGGTAACACATTTCTGTCTTACTGGCCTTTCCTGTTTCTTTGTGTACTAGTCTGGGAGTTTTATGAAGTCAGTATTTTCCCGCACTTGCTGAAATAGCAAAGTTTCAGAGCTTCATAAAACACAAACGCCATCACACTGAAAAATGGTAAAAATGGATATAGGAGGAAAGGAATTTCAAGTTCCAGTTCAAGTACCTAAGTTTTAGCAGCTTGAGAGTATGGTGCTGTGAGAGATGAAGAGAATAAGGGGAAAAGAGAGTTTACAACTTTAGGAAATATTTTGCTTCTAATGATTCAACTGAGTTTCAGAAATACTACTGCAGGCTTAAGAGGATTCAGAACAGAATTTTTTCACAACTAGTTCCAGTTATCTTTATAAACATTATCTTTCTCTCCAGGGCACAGTGCAAGGTGTGCTAGAGGAAGAGCTACAGAAAAACTACTGCTCTTTTCTTATGGATGTTCTTTTTTGGAGGGGGTTTTGTTTGGTTGGGGTTTTTGAGCATCTCTTGTTTCTTCCTCACTTTAGAAAATAAGGCTTATGTGACTTTACCATGTGGCAGTCCATCTGTCCTCTGATAATCACTTCAAGACAATTTCAGCTAGTAAGGGAGAAGAGGCCTAAGAGATATGAAGAACTTGTAAGCTTTGCAAAAATATCCGTGGCTTGAGAAGAAAGAAAGAAACACTGAAAATCCCTGTAGAAGGAAAGACTACCAAGCACGAGACACGTGGGATCATGAGCCTAGAATATGTCTTCAAACAATCCACACGTGCAACCAGAGCTAAGCACAGCATGTCTGCCCAGGCAGTGGCTGCACAGTAGCTATGTGGGCAGCTACAGATATGGCAGAGACTGGCCGTGCTACAGAGCCTTGCAAGACAGTGATAAGTGTCATGGAAGAACTGGGGAATTATGAAAAAGAAAGTGCAAAAATCTACAAAAGGTCATGCTCATGGAACAACTCATTAGCAGTTTTCTACTTCCAGAGGACGGTTCAGTGGAAGATCCAGCTCATAGTGTCATTTATACTGCTTTCTTAACTACATGAGTTTGGTTTTTCCATATTCTTGTGAAAAAATTAGGAATATATGAAACCAAGTCTCATGAGGTCTGCAACACAAAACTAGATTCAACAGACATTACTTTTATTTTCTTTTGTATGGAGCTGTGAAATTTCCTTTCCCTACCAGTGCCCATGAAGTCAAGGACAGGAAAAAGTCCAAGAAGTATGGCTCCTCTGAAAATAAAAAGGACATAAAAAGAGAACTGGGCGGGGGAAGAAGAGGTTTAGGTCTTCACATGGGATGTAGAATCTTGTGCTGTTTCCACATGACTTTGAACATTTCATAAGTCTCTGGAAACCTATTTGCTTAAAAATGGCTGCTAGTTACACCCCTGCAGTATCTTTGAGGAGCCATGATTATGATACCCATCCCTACAATCAGAACAATAGCATTTCTGTCTATCACAGGAATTATGTACAAAGAAAAAGGTATGTTGATGATGATGAAGCAATCAGACACTGCTGTAATCAGTAACTTAAATTGTATTTGGGATGGCTGATGCAGCCGGTCCAGAGGCAAACAACAAAGAACAGTGAAAGACATTCTCTGTAAAACCTTTTAAAGCTACTGTTGGTGTCCTCAGGCAGAAGGTTATCTGAGTCTCAGTCTCACACAACACAAACCTGCAAAGGGAGCCACCATAGCCCAGTGTTCTGTTGATAAGTGTCTGATTTTCTATGACCACTTTTTGTTTCAGAAGTTCGAGTAGCCTGACTCCAGCTCTGCTGAGCTGTATTGCCACCTCCACAAGGCACCAGCTTCTTTCTGTGCCCCACTGGTGCCTGTGCTGGCTCAGAGCTGTGCACACAGAGTGCCTGGCAAGCACCTGGAGACTGGGGGTCACCTGGCACGCTAAGGAGGACACAGACTTTTGTACCTCCCATATGACCCTTTTCTCACAGGATACTATTGGTACTCTCTTGTCATGTTTCTGGATTTCTAACCTTCAAGTTGAAAGTCCAAAGGTAGTAAGGGAAGGTCTCCATAGCTCAGCAGCCCCAGAAACATATCACTGCCACTGCCAGTAGCAGGCTACAGGCTTGAGCTGGCTTTTCAAGGTCCTGGGACTGAGGCTCAGTCTTTGCCAGCCAGTTTGAACTGTCAGTCAGTTCAAACTTGGATTTGAACTTGGCCTGCCTGGACTTTTCTTCCAGCTTGTTTAGATGGAATAGCAATTTTTCTATGTGGAAGGGTTGCTACGCCTAATTAGTTTTATTTTTTGCCTATCTTTCACTGATAAACCACAGCTTTTCTATAGACAGAGTAAAAAATAACTCCTCTGTGTAGAAGGAAATATTTCCTTTTTCAGCATGATGCTGTAGTGGTAGAGAAGCACAGGGATGGTATGGCAGTGCAGACCCAGGATGCAATATAGAGCAGAACAGGCATGGGGGTGGTAAGAAAGAGGTCACAAGGTAGCACTGGAGACGTCAGGGATGCAGGTGATTCTGTAGTAGCTAGTTAAGATATGGACATATGGAGCTGGACAAAACTGGTTTTAAGGGTCACAAAAAAAGCAAAGAAAAAGCATCTAATATTTGTACAACAGTTTACATACAAAAATTGGATGCAGTATGATGTTGCAGACATTAACTACGAACAAGGCATCAATCAGTGTCAGAAAACATAAAAACAGCTTATAGTGAAGAAGAAACCATCAATGTGATACTTGTCTGACAAAGGGGAAGAAACCCCATCATCAACACCATTTCTTCCAGCACAGAATGTGGGGGCAATGAACCTTTATGCAACACCCTGCTCCCTGCTTTCTTTGTGAGAAAAAATGGACTTTTTTTTTTCCCACATTAATTAGATATAGCAATTCCTTTGATCATCCTGTTGAGATTTAAATTGTATCAACAATAAATTCTTGGCTTTATTCAAAAGGTGTGCTTCTTTTTTTGCATTACAAAATTTTGAATTTAGCAGACAGACAAACAAGTACAATGATTACATAAACTCTCTTTCTTTGGATGCCAGGCTTGGAATTGAGATCCAGTTGCAACAGAGTAGAATCCACTCTCTTCTATCTTCTTGTTTTTTTCCCCTTTGGTCATGATACAACTCTGCTACAAAAGTCTTTTGTCAAAAACTACAAGAGCTAAGCCTTCCTTTCACAGCATCAGTGTGGATACTTTCACATCAACAATCTAAATAGCAGCACTAATTCAGCAACAGACTAAGAGACTGGTGGGTTATTCCAATTTATTTAAAACTGAATTAAGGGAGATTTAGTTCAGAACATAAGAGAAACCTTTATACAAAAAGAATAGTTGAGATTGGAACAGATTAGATGAGGAGGTTTTAGAAAAGCTTTGTAATTTGAGCTTTTTAATTACCAGTTAGCCAGGCTACTATGAATGAATAGCTCAAATGTAGTCAGGCCTGAGCTGGGGCAGCAGGATGGAACAGATGGCCTCTTCAATCCTCTTCCTGCTGTATTTCCTAAGATAATTCTCTACTTAATGCATTAACATTTCCTAGTTCACTCATTTTCCTCTGTTGTTGTGCCTTAGACTAAGGCTAGAAGTTTGGGTTTTTTTCCTTGTGTGGCACAAAATGCAAAAGAACATGCAAAACCACTGTGATGGACAGAGAAATCATCTCACTGAGAGAAAAGCAGCAGCTAATGCTAATGTCTAAATCAGCCAACTACTCCTTGATGTATAATTTCTTCATTTCATTTCATAGGACCTGATGGACTGTAGAATTTTTATGATTTCTTTGAGACTCTGAGCATCCTTGTAATGATGACACAGAGGAAGAATTTAGTCAGGGAGTTTCTTCTGCAGTGCATGTATGGTTGACATTAACAGGGCAAGGTTATCTGGGTTGCAAGGACAGCTGGTTCAGAAAGGTGTTTAGTTAATGACTATTCAGTGCAGGAGAGACAGCGAAGGAACAGAAAAGGTTATCAATTGAAAACAGGACACAAACTGTGACCAGCAGCAGAAAACTGAGACAGTAGCAAGGGTCAGAATTCCCAGTGCCCAATGTGCCATTCAGGACCCACCTGTGCAGCCTGTGAAAGGGTCCCCCAGCACTTTGTAACTGATGTGAAAGCAAACAACAGGACTGGGGGCTCAGAGGAAAGACCAAAGACCTTACAGAATATTTGAAGAGGCTTGTGGCACTGCAAGAGACTTATTATGGGGAATTTTGAGGAGACTGTAGGAATGTGAAGGCCTTACTATGGGATACTTAAGGAAAAGGACAAAGGTAGTGGCAGGGATCAAGGTGGATTAGGAAAGAACAGGCATGGAAAATTGAAGACAACAGAGTAAAAGAGAGCAAGTCAAGGTAAGCAGGTGGCAGGTTTGTTGTCCTGTACTTGGCATCTCCATTAAATTCTATTTCTACCTATTTTCTGTGCAATCAGGCTCTCATGCTCTCTGCTCTGTGTGTGTGCAAGTGCATGATTGTGTGTGCACATGCTCTGCTGCTGAACTTCAGAACCACCTACCAAATATAAGGTCAGCATCCAGACAGACCCAAGGACTGAGTGTTTAACAGCATGAATGGAAGAATTCTTGAGATGGAACAAGTACATTTAGGATTTAATGGTACTGGTGAAACTGCAAAAAAACAGTCACAAAATGTCTGAGCATCCTATAGGCCTCACATTAGTCTTTTCCTGCTCTGAATATAAGCACCAATGTAGTCAAAATACAGTATAGCAAAACACCTTGTAGAATATTACTAAAATTACACATAAATCAATAGGAAAATGTTATATACTTCAGGTTTATGGTAATATCTTTTGTGTCTCCACAGGCTCCATATTGATCTGATTAAAAAAGACTTGAATCATATAAGAAAATACTTAAAATAATCTCAGTAAAGGCAGCAGCCTGTTACCTAGACAACTTGACTCATCTGCAGTGCTAAAACCAAACACTGAGTCTATCACAGCTGGGAGAGGTGTGACCAGCATAAATACTTAGGGCCTTCTTTTAAAATTGACAGTTAAAATGTAGGTTCTAGATTTCAAACATGAAAACATGTGAGATAAGACTGGTCTAACCAGTGGGTAGATAAAGAAGCAGTTTTTAGATTTGATTTATAGACTGTTGAATTCATATTTAAGATTTTTTTTTCTATAAATTATATTTTCCTAGTACAACACCCTTGTTTCCTGTTATTTACAATTTTTTCCTAGGACAAGGAAAAATCCTTAGCACTTTTTTTACAAGTTACATGCTATTTTGAAATCTAGCACGTTAAAGTTTAATTTTCATGCAGATTGAAAAAGCCAAAAATTTGTGTGAGAACAAAATACTCATACAGGAACAAAAGACTCTTACAAACACAGCGTGTGCATTATAAGGTATGAGGGGTCCCTCTGCTGGGATTTTATGTTATTCCAGTCCTGAGATACAACGCACACAAAAGCTCACACTGCATAGTTCAAACTAGTTTTGAAGGACGTTGAACAGAAATTAACACTCCTGATACCTCAATTATAATAATTCTTAAACTGTGCACTGATAGGCAAGAAAATAAACTGTGTCACAGATATTTGTGAGGAAAATGTTTCAGCCAGAGTCATGTACATCTAAGCTGTTGCTGAGGCACCTAAATTTCCACTGTAGGAAAAGTTGTACAAGTTGTAACACTCCTAAGGTACCATTTTCAAGAAATCTGTGATAGTTAAGCAGAAGATACACCAGTCAAGAGATTTAGCATTTAGTTCTTCAGAATGTTATAAAAGCCTATGCAGAAAAACAGGCAGTTTCCAAAGTCTCCTTTCAACCTACTCAACATCTTAATCCCAGGTGGAATTTTCAGCATTACAACGTATAAGAATATGCAATTTTGAGAATAAAAGAAATAAAAAATAAGCAGAGTAAGATAACATGGGTGTAGCAGGCTGGTCTGCCTACATGGAGGTAAAACAGCTCCAAAAATACCCTATTTGCAAAAGTTATCAGTGATGGGTGGAGAATGGGGTCTGTTGGTGTTGAAGAATGCTGAGCCGAGCCTAGGTCATTAATCCCAAAGTTAGACATTCTGAGAAGAACAAGGTTTCCTGACAGGAACTGGCACCAATCAGGGTGTGGCAGACAAAGTTCTTGATAGGGGAACCAACTTGTGATAGCACCAATAACGTACTTAAAAGACCCTGAGCTGTCACAGCTGGCCCAATGATACATGATGGATAAATAAATCACTTTATTTTATAAAAGCCCAGTCCCACTTTTTCATGGCAGGGTCTTCTAACATACCCTTTCTTGGAGTGTGTGTGGAATTTACTTCCTTGAGCTAGGATGTCCCTCAAGGCTACCCCTTGAGTCTGAGTGACAGAGATTTTCCCACAGTCACTGGTATGGGTGAGTGACATCAGTCTCTACTTAATACTGATTTTCATAGATTTAACATCACTGCTTCAATATTGCTTCAATACTTAGGACATTATAGTTAGTTTTAGCTACCTATAATGTGTAGTAGATAATGCTGATTAAGATCTTCTAGTCTAATCATTATCACCCTCAATTTAAATCAACAATTTATTTTATTGATATAAATATATTTGGTTTGTCATCCTTAATCCTGTGGGATAAAGGAGTATAAAGGCTCAGTTACAGTTACACCTATATGATACTTTAGCGCTAAACTTTTGATTTAGTCTGTGGCTAAGACTGGATTCAGCTGCACCTAGACTCCTGTTTGAGGAGTTGAGAAAGCAAGGAGGTCCCTTCTGCACCCTGTGACTCAACGGGAGAGCTTCTCTAATAAACTTTGTCTGAAGCTCCTGTTCCGGCTGTAACAGTGGCTAAAGGCAAACTGCACCAAAATTATTTTCTAAGCAGATTTGAAAAAGATTCTTCTGGCATAGGGGTACTCACAGGCTGGAAAATAGAAGCAGCTAATAGTCCATAATGCTATCAAATAGCCCATAATGCTATCAAACAGTCATTTTGCTGGGAATTGTGTCAGAATGGGAGGCAAGGAAACATAACAGAAAGAATAAATAAAAGTGGTAAAGTACATAAGATTATTTATAAACAATTTTTCAAGGAATTAACCAAACTAAGGACTCCAGAGGCCTGAGGGTGGAGGTGTCTTGTTTCAGTTAATGGTAATGCTGTGTGATGTCTGAGAGACACAAATGCAGCATAGAATCGACTGCCTCCCTGCAGTGCACTCACTGCTGGCACTGACAGTACCTGAAAGCACACATTGAACAGGAAAATGAAAAACTATGCACTTGAAACAAAGAACCAAGAAGAATTCTGTTCTGTGTATATCTGAGTTCTTCCAGAGACTGGCAGTTCCTGAAGTGCTCCTCCACAAAACCTCCCTGATCTAGGGCAGGTCGTGTATTCCCAGTGACCTTTCCCTGCAACAGGAACACCAGATTTCATCTGCATGTTTCAACATACTAGGCTGAGGTTTTCCCTTTGTACAACAGCCTGAGTTTAATTTCCCTCATTTTATTGTGTCATTTCAGGGATAATGTGTTCCCTTTTAGAAACCATTTCTGGTTTTCTTTGTGCTGCAACAAACATGATGAAATATCTTACAAGGTCTTATTTCCTGTTGGATGTTGAATGTTTTATTCATTTCAGCTTGCAAAATTTTTTGCAAGAGAGACAAAGTGGAAAGAAGAGATGAACAGAAAACCTGGTGGATGCAAATGAAAAGCCCTCACTTAGGACCTGGGCATAACATTAAATACCTTATTATGGGGTTAATATGCCATGGTTCATGTGGGGAATAGGATGATGAAGTCCTTGAGAAAACGTCACTTAAGCACAGTCTGTTGTTTAAAATAAACATTTTGCCTGGTTCCAATTCAGCAAGAAAATGTCCCCTATTCCTTTTTTCCTTTTCAGTCTAGGGCATCTAGAGAAAGGATTTGTATTTAATTTGGATTCTTTGCAGCAAAAAAATAGCTTGGAAAAGTCTTTAGGTCAGTACATATTACACTCAGGGTGTGCAGTATAGGACTAGTTTAGAGAATAAGACACCTTATTTCCTGAAGCATTTCATGAAAATGCCAAAAGCAACATCCTGCAGAAACTGTCTTGGCTGTTTGCCGAGCACTTCTCATCTGGACTATTATCAGTGTACCTGCTGAGGTTTACTGTGAGTTACTTCTTTTCCCACATTTGTGTAATGTGAATTTTGCTGAATTCAGAAAGACTGTTTCATATCTGCTCCATTGTATTAGTCAGAATATATTCTTTATTAAACCTATTAAATATTCCTTTATTTATTAAAAAAAAAAAAAACCCAACAATTAAGCAACGAAAACATACAAATCAACCCCTAAAAGATAGAGAAAAATAAGTTTTAAATACTGCTTTAGGAAAAAAATATATTTAATCATTCTTCTAAGTTAGTACATACATATGGAATTTACAGCTATCTAGGACAAGGTGCCTACCCATATCTTCCTAGACAGAGAAAGAAAGTGTTCAGATCTTGCCCTTCTAGGGTTAAAAATGTCAAGGAAGAGCAGGAGACTCTCTCTGCTGTAATAAACCATCCCCTCACATGAGGCTTGCTTATTGTTACTGCACTAACACAGCAAACAAATGCAGTTTTGAGGCAGGTTGGGTCCTCAGCTGGCCTGTAATACCATTCTGGCTTCTGTGAATGCATTTTCTTCAAATAGGAACAAGAGTACAGAAAAAGGAAGAGGAATGGTGTTGCCTCATCCCAACACAGATTCACTTCTTGTCTCAACATGAGGTAATAACAAATAATTACTGTGAGTTGTCTGAGCTCAGCCTAAGAGAAACAAGGGCACAAGTTCCATGCAAAATGTATTCACTTGAAGTATAGAATAGGCCTTGTAAATACTAAAGCTTTGATGTATTTTTGTAAATTCAGTCCTGTAGTCCTAGTTAATCTGAGGACATTTATCGAAACACATGGGACATTATCATGTTTTTAATTAAATATAAGAATACCCCAGCATGGTGAGATTCAAACCCTAATTCACTAGATCCAAATATAAAAGAAAAATATTTCCTGACTGAAATTATTGTGCACTCTCCTGGAATGCATATTCCACATTTACCATATTCAGAGAAGGGAAAATAGCTGTTATACAAAAGGATATAACACTCAGAGTAAATATTGGAAGCTGCAAGATGAAACAAGTATGAAGATGAATCATCAGGAATGTTTTGCTGAGCCTTTGAAGTTGTATTCCCATTTATCTGGAGCACTCAAATGGCAAAAAGCACAACGACCATGTGACAGACTGGCAAGTTGCATTCAAAGTTAAAATGTTTGCTCTTATATTTTGTAGCTCTCTCTGGTTACACTGTTGGGCTTGTAGATTTCCAGACCTTCGACTAAAATCTCTTTTTCCATGTTTTTGTTCAACTAATTGTAGTATCTTAGCAAGGCTTTTCACATGGTTTTCCAATGTAGCCTTTAATCAAACTGGTGAAATACAGTTTCAATACATGGGCTGTAAGATGAGTGGAAAATTGACTGGGCAGGGACTGTGTTGCAATCAACAGCATAGAGGGCAACTGACACTGAATTCCCAACACTGTTCCTCAGGAGTCATAGGATCATAGAATTATAGAATCATTTCGTTTGGAAAAGACACACACAAGCACATTGCCTGCTTCCTCAGCCCAGCTCTGGTGGCTGTGGAGCAGCAGTTTTACTGGGGCCAGTGCTTCCAACATAATTTTTAAGGACCTGAACAATGGAAGTGAATATACTCCCAGCAGGTTTGTAGAGAATATCAAAGTGGAAGAAAGGGGCCAGTACACTGGAAGGTGGCAGAATTCCATTCAGAGGAATTCCAATGGACTAAAGGTATGGACTGATATCAAGCTCAACAAAGGCAAATGGAAAGTCCTTGTACTTGGGATGTAATAATCCCACTCAGCTGCACATGCCGAGTGCTACCAGCAAATGAGGAGCTGTGCAAAACATACCTGTGGGCCTGGGGGGCATGAAAATGACTCAACACTGCACCCTTCCAGTGGAAAACACATCCTGGCCTCTATTAGCAAGGGTTGGCAAGCAGGGCCAATGAAATAATTATTCTCTTCTATTCAGCACTTGTGAGAACTCACCTGGAGTTCTGTGTCCAGCACAATAAAGGATATTGTCATACTGGAGGTAAGTTCAGCAAAAGGGTCACCAAGAGATTAGGGGGCTGGAGCACAAGATGGGTAGAGGCTGAGAGAACTGGCTTGTAAGCCTGAAAGAATGAAATCTAAAGGGAAGTCTACAGCTGCTTAAAGAGAGGGTGTAGGGAAGAGAGACACAGACTCCTCTTGGAAGGGCAAGGGATGCAACAACCGATAATGGAAACAGCATTATATATGGCAATATATATGGCAATCCATATATATATAAGGCTATATATGACAATAAAGGAAACTCTGACTAGGATGGAAAAAACATTCACAATGAGGGTAATCAAAATGATGTCCAGAGTGGCTGTATCTCTTCATACTGGAGATAGTCAAATCTCAGCTGGACACACCCCTGCAAAACCTGCCCTAAGTCTGGCCCCACTTTGAGCAGGGAGTTGGACCAGATGACCTCCAGAAGTCTTTTCTCATCTATTCTATTAAAAAGACAGATTCCTCAATAGGCCATTTTTCCCATCTATTCTAGAATGAAGTGACTTACCCTAAGTCCCTCTCTCTTCATTGTCTACCATTATAGAAAACATGTAATTATATAACTGCTTATGTAACTGCTATCTTGTAGATGGCAAGTATTACACAAAATAAATTCAACCTTTACTGTTTTTCATCCAGGAAATTTCTCATTAAAAAAAATACCCTACACAATTAGTGTGTTAGTTATTTAACACCCAAAACAACAATGAATTTAAACCAGAAATTCTGGAGAAAAACAAACTAAACCTTCCATGAGAAGAATGAGGATTAAGAAAATGAAGTAGAAATAATTCTATAAAAATATATTTTCTTGTATACAAAATTCATTTTAGGTATTCAAATTCATAGGCCAATAAAAATCACAAAACTACACTCCTTAGTTTATATATTGGAAATTATAAATATATTACAGAACCACTCAATAATGATCTTTAAGCACTTAAGCTTTTTAATAGATCCATTAGGAGATGGCTTTGGCTCAAAATCTCAAAGACTTGCCAGCTGAGATAGATCAAAGAAAATGGTGCTGATCAATTTGAAAATAACAGATTTATATTAAGTGTTAAGGTAATTTTTTTTTTGAGCAACTACATAAGATAGTTCAAGCAGACTGATATAACTTTTACATTAGTGAGGTTGGATCCTAGCCCAAAGCTACAATTTTAGTTGTTAGACATCTAAGCCTGAGCTACTCATTGTAGATTCCTTTTATATTGATAAACAGCTAGGCATTTCTAGGCAATTATCCTAAGAGAGTGTCTAAGTGCCAATAAATCACATTCTGGAGTTGCCTATTTACCTTCATTGATTGTTAAAAAACCCCAGATGACTAACTCAGAGTAAGGGCATATTGTTGTTTTGGATCAGGGGTGTGCAGATGGTGAGTGAGGGCACTGCTTTCATCTCCAACCAGAAGGTGCATTCCAGGATCACGACTGAATACGTCTACTGAGACTAGAGTTAATCAGGAATAACCACTACAAAACTTGGATAATGTAGAACTCCACTCCTCAGAATCAACTGTTTGGGTTCTACAGATTCATTCCTACTGCTTGCATCATTTTCTAATGATGACATAGTCCATGAGTGAAATTTAGACCGATATGTTTAACAAAGATTAATCTCATTTTAGAAATACAGTCACTAACAGCTCATTCATTTTAAAGACTACTCATTTATGCCACCATGAGGTTACAGCTTATCTTCCAGTTTTCAGAATGAGGTGTCACTGAAGCTCTCAATTGATTTTGTGATTTAGAATTTGTCTTCATTTATTGACTTCTTTATTTACTTAAAAGAAGAACGATGACATAAAAAGTTTGATCTGTAAATATTAAAAGCTTCACAGTGGCCTTCTACTGACATTTGGAAGGTCCCAATGAATGTCATGTTAATAATGTGAGGTTTAAGAGACAGTTGCTTCCCTGAGGGCCCTTGGGGAAGGAGCACTTTTTATTTTTTTCCTCTCAACAATTCTTAGTTGTCCCGTGTCCTGCTTTACAATTAATTTGAAAAGTAACCCTCCTATGACAGACAACACAGAAGTCTATGATCTTCTCTAGTTCCCCATATACTTCAGTGAGATCTTGTCTTGTAGGCAGGATAATAATTCTAATGAACTATCTGACTTGTGATTAAGCTCGCTTCAGGGAGAGCCAGACAATCAGGTCTACCAGACTTGAAAAGGTTTCAAAAGTCACAGACTCCTGCTATACAATTCAGATGAAAGTGAATGATAAGTAAAATGATTGAATCAAAAAAAAATTATCTACTGGAAATCTCACTGACAGATCACTGGGAACAGATGGGGGTATAACTCACTGGTAATGGACTTAATAATTTATTTCCATACGATTTTGTTGTATGTTTAATTTAATTATTTCTTATATTTTTTGTTGTTGTTTGCTTCATTTTTCAAGGTTTGTTCAGATTGTGGTGTTCCTTTTACCTTCACTGTATCAAATTTGTACAATAAAACAAAATGACTCCACTTAATAAAGACGTACCAAGTTTTGCCAGGCAACATTATCATTTTAATGTGGCATGACATAATTTAAAAACACACTTTTTGCTCCTTTTAGTATCCAGTGGCAAATATAGGCAGCAATAGTACTAGACATTGCAAGAGTTTTTCTGTCAAATTACACAGGCCAGTGAGACAACTGTACAAAATTCTGTGCCTTACAGTGATGTAAAACCTAAATGACTTACATTTTCAACTCAGTTATATACCAGTTATATATGAAGAACAGCCATCAATTCCAACTTGCCAGATCCCCAAGATCCACGAGTGACAAACACATCAGTCCTACATGAAAGATGGCATTTTGGGAGGCAGCCTTGAAACCAAGTTTGGGATAATCAGTAGAAGTTATGAATACTTTGTAAAGTCACTCCTTAGGACTATTCAAAATATATTCTCAATATATTGAATCCCTCACAGACAAAATTAGGCAGCTGGCCTAAGGGTTACAAGGCTTTTTCCCAGGCTACAAAGCCCAGTGCTACCTACTGAACTTAGCATATAGCAAGGAGATTGGCCATTAGTAGGAATTTTAGACATTAGAAGTAATTTCTTCACAGAAAAGGTGACTAGACATTGGAATGGGCTGCTCAGGGAGGTAGTGGAGTCACCATCCCTGGAAAGACTGGATATGGCAGCCAGTGCCATGGTCTGGTTGACACGGTGGTGTCATTGGACTCAATGACCTCAGAGGTCTTTTCCAGCCTAGTCGATTCTGTGAAATGGTCAGGGGTAGACTAGAAGGAAAGGAAAGTAAATGTGTCAGAATTTCTCTCAATGTAGAGTCATGAAGTGTGGAGGAGTGTGAAATTCCCCAAGTCTCACTGTTACATCATCATCAGAGATGTTCCACTTATTGTCAGGAAACCCATTAATGAAACTCTGTGAACTAAAAAAAAAAAAATCAACTCAATGTGGAACTTTAAATGCACTGTACAAACAGTACAGGAATGCACTCTACAAACAACTGTCCATTTCATCAAATGCAACTATAAAACAAAACAAAAACTGAGTTGGCCATTAAAAAGATTCTGCAAATTATTGCAAAGTGAGTTGTCTAATTTGTGGGAAGGGTGGAGAGTATTTTCCAGCTGCTGGTCAGAGTAAAGTGAAACCATTCAGTGCTACTCTGACCAAAAAAGTGAAAGCTAGGAATTGAACATTCTGATTTTGAACAGTGAAAAATTAAGTCCATTAGGTACCTGGAACAATCTAAACAATAAGAAATGAAAGTTTTTTCTATAAAATGTCTTAACAATGTACATATGGGAAGATTGTACATAACTATCCATGTCACACTATTGACACTGCTTTCAAAGATGGTAAAGATGACTAAATACTTATCATACAGACATAAGTTTTTCTACTCAAAAATAAGTGTTTAAAAAATGGCAACCTTTCAAGTTCATTTATTGGTTTTCTTTTATCAACAATATATGACCTAACAATTTTTAAGGTCTCATTTACCTCTGCAGTTAAAAAAAAACCCCAGTCACTATAAAAGTTTGGTTTAAAAATTTTCAGCAACTGCCATTTTCAGATCTGGCAAATTACTTATTTTTTTCTATACATTATAGTAATTCAACATTGCAACTAACATTTTTATGTATGGATAAATATCCATAGATATACATATTTGTTTAGAATATCTTGCAATTATATGTTCATCATTTAAAATATCTTCCTGAGTTCTGATAACAGCAAGAATGAAAATAAACATATCACATTTTATCTTGCATTATGAGATGGGTAAATCTGTAACTTTATGCTGTAAAATATTCTAGGATTTTGGGAAAATTGTATCTGTTGCTAACATGACAATCACAAAGCTTTAAAAATATCTAATAATTAAATGTTATTTCAAATACCTCTTCTAAAAAACATGAAATTTGTGCTAAAAATATAAACTCATTGAAAGCACATTTGTTATATATTTCTATTCAGAAATACAAGTTTCATACTTTCCAGTTTCTAGGTTGTATGACTATCCAGATATTGCTTTTTAAGACCAGATTTTACAAAATGCCTATGCAATGATGATGCATTTTCCCATAAGTATCCTGTTTAAAAAAAGAGAAAATAAGACTCAAGACTGTAATTATTACTGCAAGTCAGGACAGAGCTTCTTATTACTGAGAAATCTAAAACATTGAGCGGCTTGCACAGATCTCCTAATGTCCATTTCTGGGAACTGAAAATAAACTGGCTTCATTCTCTCCACATGTGTTACCTGCTCTTCCCATTTGTTTTGCACTGATGTTAAGCTTTCCTAAAGTAAACTACAGAGTGCTTTCTACATGTAGCAATTTAAAAATTATTTTCTATAATTTTGCCATCTGAAAATGATTAAAAACATTAATGTTTATGAAAATTCTCATTAATTTAATTCAGTCTTTTTATGCAATCAGTGGATGGAGGTAGTCCAAAATCCTGTATCAACAATTCCAAAACTACCTTGATCTGCTTAGCAGAGTGTGAAAAATCTGTTTTATTATACAAATGTATCTGCCTTGTGTACATCACTCCTCAATTTAAGCATACCTGCAAAAGTGCCAAAAGCCGAAAACATTTTATTACAAATGCGGCTAGCATCACCTGGATTATGAGTTTGCCTTTTATTAAGCAGAGGAGAGTTTCAAACTCAGGTCTCCTACATCAGGTCACAGGTTTATTTGCCAGGCTTTACATAAATATGGGTGATTTGCTATGAATTTTTAAAGAAATGAGTAATCCAAAGTTTTCCCAAAAAACAAAATGAAGGTACTTAGTCTCTGAAGACTTCCAATTACACTGGATAGGAGCATCTGTTTTTTACCACCCACTCAGCTACTTTATCAAATCCACAGATATGAATGGAAAATTGAAGCTGAAGTCACTGTAGCAGAAACCATCTCAGATGTTTCCAAAGTCATCTGTTATATTTTTATAGATTTAAAAATACTCATTTCTGGAGCAGCACTTCAGAACCAAGGACATTAAATTGTCAGTGGAAAAAAAACTCTTCATTTTAGATTGTATTATCCATTCTTCATTGTTGTCCCCCTTTCTTTTTTTAATCCTGAAGCTATTCAACGCAGTAATTAGTAATAACCAACCAGCTGTTGAAAGGCCGAAAGTCTCCTGTGTATTTCTAATTTCATTGACTTTTTAAATGTCAGAAGTTCTTAAATGACATTTTCTTCCAGGTAGTTGGTGGGATCTGGTGAATAATGGAGTTTTTTCAAGTTATAGTGTAATGCATACTGACCAGCAATTACAGTGCACATTACATACATATTTGGAAGGGAAAAAAGAAGTAGCTGTAACATTAGGCAGTAATGTCTGCTCTATAAAAAGGATTATTTTGGAACAATTCCAAAAAGGATTGAATTAATATTGGATTCCTACATCATACATTTATGTTGAAAATTTCAGCTCTGGAAGCCTTAGAGATGCCTGAATTTATCAGAACTTCAGCTTTTTGAATTCACTTATTCGAACCATGTAATGTTATTCCCCAGTATGCTCCTGAGCCTGACCAACATCTATCTCATGTTTAAGCACGGCACAGATCCAGTGCCTGAAACTCTCAAGGGAGACAGTCTAGTATTTTGAGAAGACAAAATGATACAACTCTACTTTGCTGGGAAGACAAAATGGATCAACTCTCGAGAGAAGTCAATGAACTTCGGTTTTAACACGTATCCGGGGAAGAACAGCAGTGCCTGTTCCCCTTTGTGTAACAAATGAAACACAAATTGCACTGGAAGGCTGTGCAGCTCTCACACTGCCTGTACTGACTTAGCAAGCAGACTGGGCAGGCCCAACATTTAACTAAAAAGTTAAGCTGGATGGCTACTATGTTCACCCCTAGTTGGTACAGCCTTCCTTAAATCTCCAGGTTATACCTTAGCCTAAACTGAGCGACGTCACCTACGTTTCTGGCTGGTTTTATCCTACACTGTAAAGCAAAATAATTTTTTTTTTCCAAAAATATTGCCCTTGTATTCAATCACTGAATGTTTGAGATTGGAAGGGAATCTCTTCAGATCAACTGGTCACTAAGCAGCAGACACTACTCATGGCAAGGAACAACGAACAAATTCCCTTTTTAGCTCAGTCTCTCGGTGTATCTGGTGTTCCAGATCTGTTTTATAGCAGCTGACTTTTCCAAGTAGTTTCTGGAACCTTTGTGCCTAGCTCAGGAGTTGAGACTTCACATTAGGTTATGTGTAAAATAAAGAATATGATGAGGCTTAAGAAGCTTATAGAGATTTGAAAATTGGTAGAGTTTTGCTATAACTAGGTTTCCTTCTTCTTTTACTTCTATTTCCATTATTTTATTGGCCTTTCTAGTCTTTCATTAATTGTTTCCCAAAACAGGAATTTCATTTGCCAATCACACAGCATAAGGTTTTCCGATGAGAATTTGGTGGTTTTCCACCATTTTTACACTCCTGTATGTCAGTACAGGTTTTTGTGCATCTTTCCAAAAATGTCATTTATGCTTTTAACAAAGAAGTACATTTTTAAAAATTGTATTGACCATTAAATAAGTGAGAAATCCTATGGAATTTGGTGGGAATTAAGCAGTGAATTGATCAGGTTTTTAATTTTAAATTTTGAATGATAAACTGTCACAATTCAGGGAACAGCTAGACTATATAGCTAATTAACAGATCTTCCAGAAACATTTTTGTATTATTTCTGACAGAATTGAATTAATTAATAAAAATTAAATGCTAGCAAGGCCTACATTCATGCACACAGAGACAGGGTAAGTTTAGAGAAAGTTTTAACAAAAGATAACCTTTAAAAGGTTAACGAAAAGTTAAAAGGTGCATGGCCATGATTTTGAAAATTGATGATTTTTCATGTTGTAATTATTAAAATTATGATTTCCAGGGACTGGATGATCAGCACTTCCAGAAAGCCAGGCCATTTGAAAGTGCCTTGGTCTGGATGCCAAAAAAATGACATCTATAATGCTTCATATTACAATGTTGGTGAAAGAGATTATATAAACAACAAAGTTCTTCCAAACATGAGCTCAGGAATATCTGACACATAGAGCTCAGTCATTGCATGAAAAATTGTACACAGAAAGAAATGAATGAGAATTCTAAAACAAATGCATAAAGCTCAGGAATAGAAAGCAGGGATTATTAAATGCTATGGAAGGAAATGATACCAAAAGTGGTAAGGATTAACCGTTTTCAAATGAGTTCAGGCCCCACCACAATGGTTAAACAATCTGATCATTTGTACAATTATTTTAATTAGGCAGTGACGTGGTTGTGAGTACATATGAAAATGAGGCAGTTCCTTTTTACTGTAATTTTCTGGCTTTTGAATCACAATTAAATTTGGCTGAGTGAAAACTTTCAGAAGAACGTTTACTCTAGCTCACAAAAATGTGGAAAAAAAAATGCAGGAACTTCTAAAATCACCAAATCCAGTTTCCAGCTCTGGCACACATTGGATTTCATTATACTTTTCATCAATTTATAAAGGTTGCATGTTAATGCCAAATATAATTTATCATTACTCCAATTAGAAAATTGTTCCAGAATCCAAGAGGTTGTAAACTTTCAGAATGACAATTAAATACTGGTATGTTTAAAATGGTCCCTCTGTAGTAGAGTGTCTCTCAAAACAGCTGTGCTAAGTACCCTGGAAGGTCTGGCCCTTGTGAAATGAAGAAGCCATCAGTCTCTGCACAATTTCTTGAGATGCCGTGAAGTTCCTTCAGCTTCTTGCAAATATGAAGGCACAAGATCTCTGGAGTGATGTGTTGTCATGACTTTCACTCTCTACAACCTACCCCTGCCACCCAGTGATGCCACATACTCAGAGCTTCAGTATTCAAACAATACCTTCCTTTCAAAGCAAATTAAACATTGGTATGCAATCCAAATTTAATCACATTTGCCTTTTCTTCTAAAATGTAGCATGCTGAAACAAGACAATGCTAACAGTCAAATAAAATATTCCTAAAACCCCAAAATCACAATGTCAGGTTTTTAAATCACTGTTGGTCTTCTACATTAAGCCTTTGGACTCTCATATGTCCCATGTCCTAATAGTCCCAAATGTTATAAAACTTCACTGAAGTTAAAAAGTGACACAATTTAATAGGGTTGGGTTTTTTTTAAGCAACCTGAATTTCTTTTCCATGAAGCTCAGGTACTTATAGTAGTGACAAAATACTAATATTCTCTCCCCTTCCTGGTAAATATTTTAGTTTTAGGATTTGTCATTCTAAGCTACAATGAATTTTTAAGACAACTGCCTTGTGAAAACCAAAAATGAAAATGCAAACATGGTTTAGATCATGCTGCAGTCTTCTCCACTAGGAATGGTAGGAATGATTGGAAAGATATTATTATGACAGGAAAGAGTCTCACATTATTGAGTCTCCAGAGATTTTGCTGTTCCTGGCTCTGCTACTAGCACAAGCTCTCACTTAGGTTTTTCTGTTTTACTCACTAACAGTATTCAGGTTGCTTTCTGCAGACAGAAATCCTTCTGCTAAATTCTCCCAATTCGATACAATCCTAAATTTTTCTATGGACACTTTTCTAGAGATAAGGATTAGAGTAATAAAGAAAAAGTAATTGCACGAAGGTCACCAAAATAGAAAGTCCGAATGTCCAGATCTTTCAAGTTCTATTTTGGTGCCTTGAAGGTGATTTATAACCTATATCTATATGAGGCCTAACAAAGGTTAATCATTTCCTCACTATCCATCTTCTTGAACCAGTGAAAGCAAATTTTTTTCTTGAGAGCAATGATGCTATCATTTCAGTTACAGGTCTTTACATTGAAATGCCAAGTGGTTAAGTTAGATGTTTAATTTCCAAGCTTGAGTTCCTTTTTCTGAAGAGCAGGAAATGACTTTCTTTCAGATGTCACTTTCACTTTCTGCAGTCATGTTTCACACAGCAAGGTTTGCCTTTTCAAAAAAAGCTAAAAAAAAAGAAGAGGTGGGGCAGTGCAGGAACACCCCTCCTACACTCATTAATCCCAAACAGAATGGGATCTTCTAGCAGAAGGAATTTCTATAGCTCCATAGTGACACTGACACTATTCCATTACCTCGTTTTGAGAAAATGAGCTATTGTTTCCTCTGTCAAACCAGCAGAAAGTGGCTGAAATACAATAAAGACTATGGTTCTTATGATCAATAAATTTTCTGTGAAATATTTTCCATTATTTAGTTATTTTGCAAGTCTTTTTGTTTGTTTGCAAATACTTTAATGAGAAACACAGCAGAGCAAAAGTTTTGCCACATGAGTGCTGAGAACCTTACAAAAGGAACACCACAATACAGGAAGAAAATATTAAAAAAGCATTTCAGGTGCCAGCCCTGGCCACTAATGGAGTTCCAGTGCACAAAAGGAAATTCTATAATCCTGAAATGTGAAGCTAATGTTGAAAGCTAAATTGGGTGGAAAAAATGAAGTGGCAAATTTTCAAATGCAAACATTTGTCAGTCGTCTTTCAGACCAAGCAAAGTCTATCACTTTAACACACAAGTTAAGATAGTCTAATTTTAAAGGGAAATATATTTTAAAAAAAATCTGGTATTGAAAGATTTGTAGGTTCAGATAAGGTTATTTACTTAGCTAGAAAAAATGTAGTTTCTTCATTTTTTGTGGTTTTTTTTCTTCAAGAGAATATATTTGAATTCCTACATTAACAGATTATTACAGAGACTCACAGAGGTGAACTGGAGGCTCACAATATGGTTATTTAATCAGTCTTCTGAGAAACAACCTTTACCAGCACACAAAACATAAAGAAAAACCTTTTGAAAGCTGATATGTTTTAGCTGCAGCCCCACCACACTCCTTCCCTGAATACACTCACCCAAGTGGTTGAATCGAATTTTATTGGAGGTACAATAAAATTCTAGAAAGAATAGTTACAATTTTGTCACAAGATACTACACAAGAATCCCGAATATGAATGAATCCCTAAGATGTAGGTCCACGTCTGCAGCATCAAGTTAGGTAGTCAGGGGGCTCACACTGAAAGATGTGATCACATTGAACCGGGCAATCAAGTCTGAAAATGTTCCAGCCTCCAGCTCTGACATCCACTTTGCCCTGTTACCACTGCCCTCTATTCAATCCTGAGATGGCACTATGCTAAGACAGCAGAATCCTCAATTTTACTCTTCCCTAGTGCCTGCAGGTATCTTATGGTAAATATTCAAGACCTGTATCCAGAATCTACTGCTGTAAAGATGTTCATGAGACATCTTCTAGACAAGATAAAATGAGGCCTGTTTTACCACACCCATACAGCTACTTGTTCTCAGACAAATGGCAGAAGTTGCCCTTAATTCCAGCTGTTAGGTACATTACAGTTCCTGATGATTTATGAATGGCAAATAGAGACTTAACATCCAGTAGCATTATTACAGTAAAATTATTGAGATTCTGTAAAGGGACAAAATATTACAGATGAAAGTTATGAATACGACATTAATGTGATTTTCAAAAGCTGGATGTTAAATATCTAAGGACTTTTAAAATTACAAGCAACTCCATCCAGAAAGAGTTTTAAAAACCTGGTACAATCCCCTTTCTGTCTGCAAGTGATGCAGTGCTAAACATTTGGCCAAACTACCACAGAGAAACTTTATGCAGTGAGATGAGGGAGCTCAGACAGGTATGAAATAACAAGAACAATACACTTGGATGCTAGGCCTGCTTTGAGTGTTAATGAGATTTAAAATCCTCAGGGAGAAAATGTAATGAAATGCTATCATTGCTATTATTATTCTTATTACTACTACTACGCCTACATTTTCTGATTTTGTAGGGATTAGCTCTCTTGGAAGTTAATTCTCTTCCGTACCTCCAACCTACAGTCAAATGAAAACTTCTGCAGGTTACTTCATAGTACTTGGTGCAACTTCTGGAATTAACATGTCTATATATACATACATGGGACACATACTTATGTGTGTGCATATGAGTTTGTATATTACATTCAAAAGTAAATACAGTAGTTATAGAACTATGAAGTTAGAAGTTCACACAGAAGGAGTACAGTCAAACTTTTTTACCGTTAAGTATTACTTATACAAGTATAAACCACATGGAACAACTTCTATGAAATTCTACATTCATATTGTAAATACAGAAGACAATACTATTCATAGAGAAGAACAGTGTGCTCTGTATTTTCTCACTGCATGTGAATATTTACAAACTGTTAACAATAAAGTTGTTGTAAAATCAAGTAAGACAAAATGTAACATTTTGTTCTGAAGATTTTAGGGTTTTTTCTGTTTAAATAAAAACTTCTAAATGTATGCCACCCACGTATAGCCTCTCTAATGCCTGGAAATCAACACACCTGAAAGGATGGAATACTGAAAGAAGATAGTTTCACTCTGCATCATCTACTGCAAGTAGGTGGTCAGAGATTTCTGGAAGTGGAAGAAGGGTATTTAAAAGGGGCTCAGACAGCTGACAGAATGGTACCCCAGGAGCCCTACAGAAGTGCACAACCAGGAGCTGAGTATTATCCACAAGGTAGGCTTCTCTGATTTTATTACTGATTTTTCTAGATGAGATTAATCTGCTCATTTCATTTTTTCCTTTTTACTTAATTACTGTAGTGCAAAGTGAGTTTATGAAAAAAAAAGTCTGATTAAAATACAACCTTATATTTAGATGCAACTGCTCTGAATTGTGTTAGGAGTTACAGGTAGCAAAGTTACAGGTTACTATGAGTTACAGCAAACTGCTGCAAAACTGGAAAAACTCCTCATTTTTAATTCATTATTTAGTAGGAAATAGTTTATATTTAGTCAAACTTACTACAGCAAATAATCCCAGTTTTCTAGGTACTGTATGTGCTTCTCCATATAGAAATATAAAAGGAAAGATATATTTCAGAAAAACAGAAATGGATTAAAAAAAAACCAAAACCACACATGCAACCCTTTACATATTATACAAATAGTATTAAAAAGAGGTTTTATCAGACAGTTTTTTCATCTTTATTCATTGGATAAATGTATTTAACTTTCAAATGTTCCACCATAAGATCTGAACTCATTAGGCCTATCACAGCACACCTGTAAATACAGAGCATAGTGAACAAGCAGGAGCTGACAATCACCTACACTTGTGTGACTTAACAAAACTGTAAAACCTTCCTGACTTTGTTAAGCCTCCTGTCTTCTCCTAGTTCCAGAACTAGACAATGTATTGCCCTGGGAGCTGCTTCTTCCTCTTAACTGCCTGCCTTATTGCTGCATCCCTTGGTAACCCCCAACGCACCAGCCACCAGTGCTTCCGAAGTGTGCCCTGGAGTGAGCTTTTACAGGAGATTGAGAAACTGGTAAGTCAAAGCATAAAACACTGCCACAATCTATAGATGTTGTTTTCCGTCTTTCTTCAGTTTAGGTGTAAGGGATACCCAAACGTGTAACTGCCAGATTACAAATTTATTTTTTCACATAATTAAAAAGATATGAGTCAGACGTTCCTTCTCTACGAAACCAGACATCTTAAATTTAGATTTTTTAGTTCACACTCACCATGTTGAAAATATGACATTTGTGTGCCTTCCCAAGAAGAGTACAGTCATCTGGGAGTCCTTCTAATTGGCATCAGCTGAAACTGTAACACCAGAATGTACTTTACCATGACATAATCCCACTGAAAGAAAAAGACATCCACAGACACAAAGATTTTGGTACAAATACTCTCTGAAGGTATTTTGAAATCAGCTATATGAAAAGTTTCCTTTCCCAATTTGTCTTCTTTTGTGGCCTTCCCTTTTCTCAACTCTGTACATATTGACATCCCTGGAAAATTTGAGAAAAGGTGAAACAAGCAGCTATGCTTCGCATTTCAGATAGGCTTAGGAAGAAAATGAATCTTCTTCAAACTCATGAGATGTAGTGTCCTCTGTCAATGTCATCACTTTTTTACACTTTTTACACTTTTACTTCATTGTTAAGAAACCAACTGAGAAGGGACTTCTCTGAATTTTTTACATCATAAACCTGGTTTTGCACATGCTTATACTTTCTACGCTTATGTTTTCTTTAAGAACAAAAGCGGCTTTTCTTTGGAGTGTGAGGAAGTGAGCAATGAAGATTTGTGTTTCCCTGAGCAGATGCTGAAAGCAGTAAGTAGTAAAATACATGTACTTGACATTATCTCATTGTAGCAGCTCTACCTCACACAGCCTATGTACCTTATCACAAGACTTTTACACTAGAATTTTGCCACATTATATTACAGGCTTAAATGATAACTCTGACCATTGACTTTTTAGTCTAAATTATTTCCTGGAGAGGCTATTTATGGAAATCACTGTTTTCTTCCTTTTCCTATGATTTAAGTCACGATGCCACTTAGACAAGGAAAGGGTTAGATGCTTTCTTGTTAGTCCTGCTGTTTAAAGGGGAAAAATTAGTTGGAATCAGTCTGGTAGCCTGGAAACCACCAGAACAGCATGCTGACCTCAGTTTCAGCCAGAAGCAGACCCCATAAAGGCAGTGCAGGGGTAATTTTATGTTTCTCAGCACATACATCACTTCATGTGCACAGCTCACTTTCAGTCCAGATCTGCAATGCCACAAAATAAGGTGCTGGTTGAGAATGTGGTATTGCACCCGAGCAATTCAGTTTTCTAGGTATTATATGTGTTTCTCCATATAAAAATATAAAAGAAAATATTTATTTCAGGAAAACAGAATTGCACCCGAGCAATTCATTCTGCCTGTTTCCTGCTCATCTCTACAACATATCTGCTAAGATGCACCCAGGGAACAAAAGGGATGGATGGCAATATTGGCCTCTCCTGTACTTCATCTTCTCCAAGGCAGAGGGAGCTGCCCTTCATCAGATATGGGCTGTGCCTGGGAGGAAAGCCCTGCACAGTCTGATGTCTTGGGCCTGAATTCAAAGGATCTGCTTTTGCCTCTTGGCCTTTTATTGACTATTGCTTATACATTGCAAATATCTAAGCATATAAATGCAGCCCAAAAATGCAAGACATATTTATGTTACAAAAGTAGGGGTCCTCCTTATGAAAGCAAGTCGAATTGAAGCAACTTATGAATTGCAACTGGAAGTTGAACATGCAATTCCTGATTTTCAAATAAATACCAAATTTGCAATGCATATTACTAGCTAAAACTTTTGTACTAAAAAATTTAGAAAAGCACAGGAAAGTGGTGAAAATTGTTTAACAGTTTATAATAACCAGACTCAGGTAGTTGAAAAATTACCTGATGTTTAAATGCAAACTCTAGAAAATGAATTTTTCTATACTTTTTTTTGTCATCACAGGTTAAATATGACAATGCAGCCATTGTTCATATAGTGCATGAAATTGCTGAGTTTTTCAAAAGAGCAGACACTCCTTTTCAAAATAAGAAGACTTTTCTCATAGGAATGTATGAGGCTCATGCTCAGCTCCAGACTTGTGTAAGTACTATTTATTTATTTATATTGCATGATATTCAAGTCAGATATTCATGGTGAATAAAACTGATAATATATATGTTAAAAATGCAATAGAAAACTTAAAAGATTACATTTTCAATTAATGATACCTAAATCATATGTCTGAAAGTAATGACAGGCATCTTTCAGCACTTTTACTGACCTGTATGATACAGGAAATTTTAAATTCACACATTATATTTATAGGCTTATTTAACAATGTGATGCCTAAAACCAGTATTTCACTTTCTTCTCCTTAAAGACTGCACTAGTTCTAAACAGAAGTACTTACTATTTTAACTAAATATCAGTTTCATGTGTTTTTCTTTAAGTACTTATGACTTCTGTGAAGACAAGCTAACATAAAAAATGACATGCAAGTTGTAGGCAAAAAATCTTAGGTCTGCATTCAGCCTACTTCAGCTGAGTAAACCACTTAAGCATATGCACAAATAGTTAACTCAGTTGGGGTCAGCTTAAGAACTATTTACAGAGGACAAAGCCTCAGCTTTACTGTAGCTTCCCTTGCAACTAATGCCTGTGCCAGGCACCAGATCTGCCAACAAACCTGGATGAGAGCAGACCTGAGCGTACAAATGCACACCCTACCCTACCCTACCCGTGTGCGCTGCAGGGGAGGGAACCCCCTGCACAGCTCTGCAGGGGAGACAGCTTTCCATGACTGGACATTGGCCTGAGCAGGAGCACAGAAGCACTGACCTTCAAACCCACACTGCTGCTCCTGACCAGGCCAGGCCCCAGGACTAAGCGTATACAGCAATGGACAACAACTACCGATTAATATGTGTGTGTAAATATATATACACATCAAAAATTATTTTGTTTTACCGATCTAACATAATTACATCTGTAACACTGAATGTCAATGACCACCAGTTACTCTGAAATCTGCTTCCTTCAGACAGCATACACTGACAAGACCAGAATTGTCACAAAACAAAAAGACCCTTAGACCCTTGCCTTGAACACTGATAAATTCATTTCCTGATCTCTCTGCAGACACAGTGTGTGCTGCACTACCTTTAGCATCAACCTGTTCAGCAGGCTTGCATATGGCAGCAGAGTTACAGTCCTCTCAGTCGATGACCACGTCCATCAGAGGGCACTATTTGAACTTTTATTTACTTGTCATTGTTCAAACTTACAGTTTCTTTTCTTTTCCATTAAAATAACAGCTGAAGCCCAGACGCAATATTAGCCATGAGTCTATAGTGAAAGACTGCTTCAAAAAAATGGATGAATTTGTGACCAAGGTAAGTCAGCTGTTTCTTTCCAGCTCAATTTAAGGAATTCTAAAGAAAAAAAGCAGCTTCTTGTACAAGAAGTCCCACTGCTGATCAAAGCTGTACATAACTGAGAAATTATGCCCCACTTCCACACACTATGGATTTTCATTCACTGAAAATCTTTTGGTCTACACCCATTTCAAGGCCAAGGTATCACCATGGGCTATTAAAAAACATTTAATTCAGCACAAAACCCATAGCATTCTGTGCCTTTTTAGAAAAAAACTTTACATTACATGGGTCAGGATTAGCCATGTGTCTGTTGGTGGAAAAAAAATGGTCATCATATCTACCAAGGAATATTTGTACTTTGGTTGACTTCCTAAAAGTAGTATCCATTTTTTCTTAAATTTCTTTTAAATAATTACATGCTTGTTCTCAACTCTCATTTTGCTTGCCATAATATCGGATGTAATTTTTTACAAATCAGTTAATACACACTTCTTAATAACCTTTTTTACACAGTCAAATAACCACTGCATTTGGCAAGAGATCCATGCACAGTCCAGAGAGATACTCCAAAGAATTGAAAACTACTCTTTCAAGAGAAGAGCAACACATTAGCAAAGTCAGCTTCCATCACGTACTTCAAGGATCTACTATTATGCCAAGATGTAAAAATTAAAGGAAGAAGCAAACACTGCCTGCATTTAAGACTATAAAAAGATTAACTTATTTTTGTCAAGATATTTTTCTAAACTACTATGAAAACTTAAGCCTGAATAAAAAGGATGCAAAAAAACCCTACGTAAATATGTTTGTAATTATTTGTTTCAAAAAAACAAAGGGGACATTTTTCATAAAATAGGTATCATAGATAAACCCCTCCAAAATAGTTTTCAAGCTAAAAAGTAAACATATCAGTTACACTATTTGATTCCACAGTACATTCATCAAGCTGTGGGATCAGAAACCTCTGACAGCCTAATGCTTCTCCAGTGCACATCTCACAGCACACATTTGCACTCTTGCACTTTTACCACTGCAGTCACAAGGCTCCCTAATCATCCATGTGTGAAAAGATCTGCCTCTTTCCACAACGCCATGCTGCCAGGCTTCCACAGCCATTCAGGAATTCTGAGACTGCAGTTTGATCATCCAGATGTAACTTTTATATATGTATAGATATTTAAAAAAAACCCAAACACAACAAAAAAGTCTCTACATTCTATTGTAGAGACTCCTAAAGAGAAAAACACCTTTAAGTGGTCACATAGTATCTAATAGGCACTGGCAGCACTGCATACTGGCACATTTTTCCAAACAGCTCACTGATTATTTGAAAGCCTGTAAAAGAAGATAACATCTATGAAACTGACAGTTTTGAGGAGAGAAAGGAGGGGTACAGTGAATGAACAGTGCTTCATAACATCTTTTAGCAGTGAGATATGCCTTATTCCCGTGGTTCCTGATTTCTAGGCACTGGTTTTCAAGCTGTCTCTTCAGAGAAACAAAGATGTTAAAACAAATCAGGAGACTGCGGAAGATTCTAATATTTACACTTAACTTAGATTGCACAAAGATGAAAAGAGTAAAAATATTTTTAATACCCTATATGTGTCATTTTGTTACTATTCTTGGACACTGGTTTTGTTGTTTGGTTTTTTTCTTCAAACCTGGTTGGAGTCTGTACAGGCAGCCTAGCACCTCACTTCAGTATGACTTTCTCAAATTCACAAGATCCCTGTATCTCTCCTTTCAAAAAATGGCTTCAGGAAAAAAGCCTAAAAACCCAAACTTTTATGTTTTACAAAGAAATGTAAGACAGTTTTAACTCTTTTAGATCATCACTATGTCACCATGTTTAACAACAAACACAGCTGTGTTGTTTCACGACATATTCATTATACTGCCTTGTTTATGCATCATCTGAATTGGAAAGTGTTCACTCAGCTGAGACCTGATCAGTGTGCAGAGAGAGTGCAGACACTGTTCCAGCTGAAAAAATAACCCCCTGAAGTCACACAGAAATCAGTACAAGAATCAAAATTCTTCAATGAATAAATCCCATTAAGCCAAATAATAAATTAAAATAATGAGCAGAATTTCCACATCTTTGAACTGAGGGAGTGTTTTGTATTCACGACCATCTAAGGCAGATATTGGTACATATTAGTGTTGTTTGGATATGGATCCGGCATTTCCATCATAAATGGTACAGTCCCAGTGTAAGCATATTATATATACTGATAGCACTAAATACTTAAAAAGGAAATAATAATAATAATAATAATAATAGTAATAATAATAATAATAATAATTTTTTTAAAGTCTTACCATCACCTTTCCAATGTGCTCCCTTGATTATAGTTCAATTTAAAATACACATGTTAAGGAATAAAATATATTTATTCCTTAAAATGTAGACATTTGTAAACTGAGTTGGGGTAGGTATGCTAATGCATATGTCTGAATATTTATTTAACAGTGGTCATAACCTATTTTAATCAGAATGAAAAGTACAAGAAGTATTTAAAATATTCAATGCAGAAAATATAAGCAGACAAAAACAACTTTGGAAAAATAAAGGAATGAAGAGATGCACTGGGCTTTCAAGTTTCAGCTAATGAATCATTTGATGAATGCATCATTTTTACAGTATCTATCCCAGCCTCCTGCCATAGAGGAAGATTGATTAGTATTAGGGAATCTTTAGGCATCTAGCAGTGATACTATGCATTTCAAATAGAAGCCAAAGACAGACACTTTAGTTCCTGCTGGAAAAGCTGGCAATTTCTAACTTTCTTTGATCTTGAATGAATAAACCAACCTGTGCTCTCTTCACAGGAACACATTTTTCTGTGTATTCGCAGACTTGCAGGCAAGTTAAAGCAATATATGAGACTAAGACATGTGTTACCTCCTGTCTGGGGACATCAATCACAAGTCATGGCCACAATCCACTCCGTATGCCAGACAGGGACTGAAAGTTTGGACTAGCAGGTATAAGGCCTCCATCAGGGACCATTCTGAGGAAAACTCTGCAGCACAGGGTAGTCAAAAAATACCTGAGCTCTAACTTTAAAACACTTGGCCATAGCATGATCAAAGCACAGGCTACAGATTGTAGTATCAGTACTTCACTCAGGCTGTGAAGAGCAGAGTAACAGCAATCTTGGTTTTATGCAACAAAAATTTAACATGAGTCAAAAAATACCAATGCGTAATTCACTATTCATGAGTGGCTTATTCAATTTTTATTTTCCCTGAAAACCAGCATTAGAATTGCTAAAGATTTTTATGATTTGGGGTAAAACAAAAAAAACCAAAAAACCAAAAAACCAAAACAAAAAAAACCACCACAGAAGCTATTTAGCATCTTCTAAAACACTAATTGTGTACTGAGAGAAAAGAGGAAAGGCTGGAGGAAAAAGATTTTTAAAAGGAAGAGAAATAAAAATATGAAAGAATTATCATATTTTTCTTGGAAAGCTGTAGATATAGGATTAAATATATGTTATCTTACTTAGCATATGTTTACAAAGTATTTCGACATGAAAGTATTTCAGAATATAAATAAAGCAAGCAGGCTAGATATGCTATGAAACATCATCTTTGTAATAGACTAGATTTAGTTTTTTTCTTCCATTTGAAGTCACTAGCATGCACAAATTTAAAAGTACTGCTTTCTATCACAACTATTTATGTCTAGAGAATATGATTTCATCTGCCAAGAGGAATTTCTAATACCAAAATCTAAGCATAGTTTCTTCACACTCAACATCTCATCTTAAAAGCATCTGTGTAAAACCTCATTCCTCAGCAGCAGCCTTGATAATTATAAGAAGTGTGTATATCGTCAGATATAGCAAGCACAATCTTTTAAGTACAGAACATATTTTAAGGTACAATACTGGAAATTGACTGACAATATTGCATTATATTAAACACCATTTTTACTGAGACCAGATTAACGTCTCTAATTCCAACCTGTGAAAGAGATGAGAGAGTGGTCACTCTTTCCAACACACATGCAGATCCATGATGACTTTGAATGTTTTCACACCTGCATTCTTATTTCCATCGGGCTTTTCCCAATATCATGCGATGTAATTTGATTTGAAACTCTTCCCTAGTCTGTATCAGATAACCAACATCACATTAAAAGTCTAGTGGCACCCTTCTTATAGTATGAACTAATTAATTTAACGAAGCGCATAACACAGTTTGGTTTGTTGCTCAGATTTAGGGAATATTTTAGTGTACCCAATATGGTAAGAGCTTGTAGCTGTCCTTGACCCAGCTATTACTCAGGAGAAAAGAACCTGGTGGCATACAGGAATGCCAAGAATAGCAAGAACAAGTGAAAATAGACATATTTATGTTATTAGCATATGACAAACAAAATATGCACTAGTCATTTAAGGTCTGAAGTTTTAATTCACTCCATTTGCACATCTCTGTGCAAATGAGAGACATGGAAGAACAGCATGAGGCAAAGTCACGAATGGGAAAATTCTGCTTACAGGTGATTTTACTCAGCTATGGTAACTGAGCTGTTTAGACAACAACACTTGTGTATCAGCTTTGTAATGTGAACTCACAGCTGCAAACAACAAGAAATGAGTGCCACAAACCAGTTTCTAGACCTTAATGAGCATACATGGCTTTCAGTTTAATCTGAGCTAACCACAACATTGGAAAAAAGCAACCCCTCATTGCCCTTCTATGTGATCTTCACTCAGACATACAAGGGAAAAAAACCTTGCTACAGCAAGGCCTGCCACAGGCTGGGGAAGCTGTCTGTAGCTAATAAGAAAAATATAGCTGCTCTGAATTATACTCCAGAGGACTCTTCTTCTTCCCTGATGATAACAGAGAGCTTCCATTTAGCTCAAGCTTGTATGAATCAGTGTCCACTCTGCATATCAAAACACTAATAGTTTATGGTGCTTGGATGAAGGGGTCATTTTATGTTGTTTTATTGGACTTTGTTAACAACACACTCTTCACGTGAAAACCTTATTGCTGTAATCATCCTAAATCTAATTTACTTTACATTATTCTAAAATACTTTGAGAAAAAGATGTTAAGGATTTTGTAACAACCATGTTGTTCTTTCCAATTTACTTTTACTACGTCATCCACTCTGATACTACAACATTACTAATTTCCACTTCTTGAAACCACTCAACTCCAGTACAAGTTAATAGTCCCATTGTCTCTAGCTAGCTTGGAATACCAAAATGTCTTTTTCTAATGGAAACTGTTCACAGACAACACTCTTTCTGACAAATGGAACAGGAGTTCTGCAATAAAGAAGTCATACTTTATAGCTAAAGCTCTTTCCTGTCCATGTTTTTATATTCTCATCCCATCTTTCTTCCTGCTTCACTTGCATTTTCCTTGAATATGCCACAACTGCACATCAGAAAGACCTAGCAAAGTCTAGCTGAGATACCAAATAATTTTCCAAGTAAGGCTTCTCTTGCAGCACGGAGTCCTGAAAATAATTCTATCATCTGAGTTCATAAGACAGCCTCACCAGAAATACTGAGTTTACCTGGAACCCCAGATTTCCCCTCTAGAAGGTCTAGCATAGAAGATCATGTCTGGCCTTTGTCCAGCTCAGCAGACTCACAATTCTTTCTAGACTAAGCCTTTAAACTTCAATGGACACATGGCTCCCAATGTCTCCACCGCTAAACTTGCATAGGTAAGACTTCAAAAACCATTTAGATGCAAAATCCTGTGCAACATTTTCTAGGATGACCCTGCTTGAGCAGAGAGCTTGGACCAGGTAACCTTCCAGCCTTACGCATTCTGTGATCTGTGACTTGCCTCTCTTTTGTCACAGAACTGTTAATGTTGTTGGCTACAATGAGCTATTGCTGCTGTTGACTAGAATGAACATTCTGCTCCTGCTATTTAACCACTGTCCATCTTTTTGTTTTGTGGATCACTTCTGCCTCTTGAGAAATATAGATAATACCGCTAAAATTGCTGGTGAATATTAAACATTACAGAGAAAATAATGAAAATATTAATTGTCATATGGTACTCTCTTACACCTGAATTCTTTATTTATGGTCAAAGAAATCTTCTTATTAAACTCCCATGTCCTGAAAGAGAAAACTAGATGCAACCTTTATTTTTAAGCACAATATCTAGGTGGCAAAATTATTTAAAGTTAATTTGGAAACTTATAACAAGATTGTTATCCCATGCAAATGAGGTTTAACTTGAAGGCCTAACCCACAGCAGTGCAGAAACTGTGCTGCAAACCTGCCAATGTGAACCCATTACAAGGCTGGAAAGGTTGTAAAATTGAATTAGCTCCATGATAAAGGAACAGAGTACAAATATCCTCCTACTTGCTCTCCTAGTGTGATCCTTGTGCTGTACCCGTGCTCAGCAGTCTTTCCCTCCAACACCCACGCTACACCTTTCCTCTTAAGGATGATTATTGCTCTTTGTCCAAGTGTTTGCTGACTGACATTGCTCGAGGGTGCCATGGAAGGGATTGCTGCTCCAGACTCGGCTGCATACTGCCAGACCTACTCCACAAGCTATATTCACTTTCATTTTCAGTACTGGCCTAACTCTGTAGCAAAATCCCATCCTTTAATGACATCATCTACAGCAGCAGGGACTGTGGCCTCTTGTCAGGGTTCATGCCTTTCAGGGACATTGGGGCCCTAACACCTGCAAATCAAATGCCTGTAATTTCAGTAATTTTGGCCTCTTCATGCTTCTAATGATTCTTTTCCCTGGACAATGAGGTACCCCCTGGGTCTGAGTCTGCCAGCTATGAAGTGCTTCCTCTTTGCTCATTAATCACAATCCCGCAGTGACTCATGCTGTTCACCCTGACAGCTGCACAGTAAGAATTTCCTCACAGAAGCCCAAGTTTCTAAAACTACACTGGTTCTTTCTCAAAGCAAAATTATTTTCAAACCAGCTGCAATTCGCCTGGCAGTGTAACCACGTGTGTAAGCCCCATCTGATGTTGTTAGCCTGCAACTGACATTCGTCCCTTCCATGGAAGATGCTGTACCATACGCCAAAGTACATCCTACACTGGGACATGGGAGGAGGTAAGTCACATGGACCTTCTGATTCCCTGGATAAAAAAAGTTGAAGAGAACTACACCATAACACTTGTGAAAGCAGTGGGAGACCTGTGCCCACCTCCCTACAACACTGAGATTCTACAGACAAGACGCTGTGTGAGGCACTTGGCCTCAGCAGCAAATGGAGACATTCAATGTCAAAGAAACACTGCCTTCCTGGAAGGGAAATGATCAGCCTAAGATAACTGACTGTAAACATTAAACATGCTCCATCTTTGCCTGATCCAAACAATCACCATTCAATTTACTCACAATATGCTGTTTATTTTCACATAATGATCCTAATGGTATTACTCAGACATATTTTAAAAGGACTTTGGTCACTTGCAAAAACAATGAAGTAAATCAATTTTTCTTCATTAGAATTCCAAGGGGATTCGAGGAACTATAATGCAAGTAAAGAAAAAAGAAAAATAAAAATGGAAGAAGCCAGGTACTTAATATGTTCATAGCACTGCCTCAAACTCTTAAATTCTTAAGTTCTACACTCCACAGAAGTTTACAACATTATTAATTCTGTAAATAAAAGCAAAACCAATCTGTTTCAGGCTTTTTTTCTCAGCTCTGTTCCATAGTTTAAATACATTACTTAAATTCTCAGCTATGCCTGTCTAAGTATGTCTAAACTGGAGGTTCTGGTATAAGCAATATGTTTGGGTTGGGTTTTTATTTGCTTGACTTTTTTCAGGCGGGAGGGTGGGGGTTGTGCTACAGAATGCGAGATTAGATATTTTCTAGTGTTGCTCTGTGCAAAGGATGCATACAAACACATTTTCCAAAGAATTCAATATTAAATACATCTTTGCTAACTAATTAAATTTCACAGACAAGGAGAAATGAGATGTTAATAATTCCCCCTCACAGGAAGAAAACAGATCACATTGCATAAGGCATCCAGACTGGCTTCTCACAAATGAAAATGCCTCTGCCAGTTATTAAAGGCTATTTTTTAAATTCTCTTAAGTGAAACATTACATATTTTTCATCATCTGTTATGATACTGACTCAATGTAATAAAAATATTAATAAGCAAGAGTATGAAAGCTGTACCAGTTAACTACTATACTAAAACTAGCAATGGGAGTAAAAAAACCTCCTGACATTATATCCAATTTAAGAAGAAAGGAAGAAAGGGGTGGGAAGGAAGTTGAAAGTAGTGAAAGCAAGGAGAAAAGGAAAATAGGTGATAAGAAAAATACATAAAAGGAAGGAAAGGAAGGCTGGAGTGGGGACTAGAGTAAAAGAGCAGCAAATGCTAGGAAATGAGGTATTGACTGACCAGTGAACAGTGTAAGTAAACATAAGTATGTCCTCTAGAAGAAACAATCTTTGCTGTTACACATTATTGTGACACTGTAACAGAACAAAACACCAAAAAAAATCAAAGGTAAAGACTGCTCTTGAAATGTTAATTATTTGGATGGAATACCTTACTTGATTTCGTTCTCTAAGTACTTGTAATCTCTCTCAGAACCTACTGGCTGCTAACACACAAGTAATGATGATCCCACTATCTGCTCTGGTACCAAAATTGCTTTTCTAGTCTCCTCAGTCCGACAAACACAACTCTGTGGCACTGTACTCCCCAGACAGTTTGTGGAAGAGAAAAAAGATGTTCTGTACACTCTGGAACACATTCCATTTAGAACAGTTACGTTCTCCCTCCACCTCACTGCCCCCAAATCAATGTCTCCATTAAGCTTAGGAAATTTTGAATCATCTTTCAATCCAAAGACACCACAGTGAACAATAGCCTTTGAAGGACTAGGGTGACAGCACATACAGTAAAATCTGCAGTCATGTATCATTCTGCCCATCTGAGCAGTCGATCACTAATGGCTGCCTGAGGTCTCCACAATCACCTGAGTTATTTTAAGCAATGCTGGAGCTTCCATTTTCAGGCAAGGCACAAAACTGCAAAGAAAACATGCACAATCTCTATTGCAAATAGTGAAATATATCCTCAAAGGTAAAATAATCCAAGGAGAAATATATATCAAATCCATCTCTTAACAGTACAAATAAAAGCATTACAAATTCTTAAACTTCAGCAAAACCCTAAGTAGGAAGTTGAGTATTTACACTGCAACAGAGAACAAGTTAACCTATTTAACTCTCATGTATTACAAAACCTAAAGATTGCAAATTATAAACCACAATCCGTTTAATTTTAAGTAAACTAAAATTCTCCAGTATCACAAAAACTGTTAAATATTTGGGGGAACTGCAGCACAAACAAGTATTTGGGAGGACTGCTTTCTTAATTCATCATATCAGTAACCATGTAACTACATTTGTATTACTTTAACTATACTGCTATGTTAACTCTGTAAAATTCTATTCTTTGTGGAAGGGAACAACCATTGTGATGTTTGTAAAACATCAGAGCTTACATTTAAGAATGAAGTTACACTAACCAATTGAATTAATTAGATCAGATCATTACTAATGGTACCATTTTTCGAAATATAGTTAAGAGTACATAATTTTAAGTAGAAAAACGTTCCTGTGGTTTTTTTGTTGTTTTTCTTTTACACATAGAAATGATCCCCAAGGTCATAAAAAAGGGGAAGAGACTACTGTCTCCTTAATCAGCCCAAAGTTGCACAAATAATATGTATTCTTTATCTCTCCTAGTTCTTTCAGAATTTTCCCCTTGCAGTTATTTCCATCAATTCTGCTAAGGAAAGAGACAGAGAAAGCTTCAGGCCAAATTATTCATTTGGCCCCAATCCACATAAGCACTTAGTTGATGTGTTCTGTATTCATGCCTTTTCGGAAACAAGTGGCTAAACACTACTTGAACCAAATTCTGTCAAGGAATATGGTATAACAAATCTTCAGAGAACTCCTTAATATCACCCACTCTCCAACAGAAGTGACCTCCATGTAAAATTCCACAGTGCACAACTTTTATATAAATATACACATATACACACATATATGTATATATATGTATATGTATATATATATATATATAGCCTGACAATTACAGAACATGACTAGAAAGTGATGATCAGTGAGGTAAGTTTTGCCCAAGTATATTGAAGCCTTCTTCTGCAATCTGCCCCATCAAATCAGGACATTCTTCTGGATGAGGACACTCCCAACACTCCTGCTGAAGCTGTTCCAAGGATTCACTAATTCAGAAGTACTGTACAAAGGATAACACCACCAGTAATCAATTAGTTAGGGCATTCATCTAAAAGAAGGTTCTGTATTTTAGACAATGTTCTAAGGTTATTGTTCATATTTTTAAACTGAGCATTCAAACATAATTTGAGAATTATCCCATACATAGTAAGAATTCTCCTTGGTATCTCAAATTCTTTTGCGCTACTTAGGGGAAAGCTGCAGAGCTACCACATTCTGAGAATACATGAGTAGTTTATATCCTTTTAATGCAGACTATGAACATATATACATGGCCCTAGCCATTTTCCAATGAGACATACACCTTTTGGGGTTCATAGTATGACAAGTTTGCAAATTATCTGGTGGCACCAAATGATGGCTCACTGTGGAAATTTTCTAGGTGAGAAAGGCTTATGTATTCTTCTCCCCCAAACCTGGAGAAATAGCTTAGTCAATTGTATGATTCACAAATTGTCTAATTAGCCAAATGTTTCCTTTTATTGAAGCGTTAGGCAGGGTTTTTTCCTGTTTCTGAGGATTTTTTAAACCTCTGAGCAATTATGATACATGTATGACTCGCATGGCTCAGTTTTCCCAAAAAGAGTGTATCTTACATGACAGATCTTTCACAGTAACACAAATCCTCTTTGGTCTGCAATAATTCTGGGTGATATTTAGCTCAGTTGTGAATTTTCCTACCCAATAAAACATGAAGAATACACTTTTCAATGAAGAAGTGGACTCCAGGCCACATCAAACCACAGAAAAATGTGTTTTTAGGGGTTTAGAACTTGGCTGGGCCTTTCTTCAAGAATCAAAGTTTGAAAGTTAGATAACCGAGAAATACATAGCGTGTTTGATGGTAGCACTAAGCAGTAAATTCAGTAGCTGGCAGCAGGAGGAAGGAAAAACAGTGACACATAATGAACTGCTGAGCACAAATTAAAAGTTTTAGTATGTGTCATTTAAGAAATCATACATGAATTTATCGGAGAAGAAATAACTCTCAAGCCTAAAGACCACACTGACATATTTTCCATATAACTACTTATAGAACATTTTTCATAAAACCCTGGAGGCTTCAAAACTACTATAAGCTGAACAATAGTTTTTGGTTTTAAAGCTATGTAACAGCATTCAATTCAAAATGTTTTGGCTAAGAATTAATTTGCTACTGATTTATCATGTTCTACATTTAGATTCCAAGATAAAAACACATTGGAGGAAATAATTTCTACAAAAATTCCATTCAATCACTGTCTTTTTTATTTTAATTAAGAACAGTTATAATTAAGTAAACATAACAATTAAATTTGTGCTTTTCATTTATAGAAGGCCAGATTCCAGTACCATTAAAAGTTCCTGTAGTTTTATTTCAGTGGGAATTTACTCAATGCCTTAAAGTTGTACCTAATCTCTCAACTGAAGAGTCAGTTACAGCAAATTCAAAGCAACAGCCACTTGACATTCAAAAAAAGGTTATAGCTCATGTTCAACACATGATTTTCCTTCATGATGAATTTGGTGATGCTTTACCACTCTTCACAGAAAACAATAAAAAATCCTCTATAGTTGACATGTAGGACCAGGAAATATTGTAGCACGGGAAGTAGGGGAGTATTTTGTAAGAAAGCAGTCAGTTCCCTTGAAGAAATCACTGTCACCATCTGCTCAGAAATTATATGTCAATGACTTATTAGTACCTTCTTTTCATGCTTATCTGTGCATTCCATGACTAGCCTGCATAATTTTAAAATGCCAGAATTTCTATAAATCCTTCCATCTCATTTTCTGTTCTTTGCCCGGTTTTTAAAAATACTAAAAAAGTTGAATACGCAGAACTTACTTTTCTTTATGATTCGGAAGTCTCATGAAAAAACAACAGCTGAGCAGAAGAGAGAGCTCCTCCAAGTGCCTCAGACAAACTTGGAAGTGTGGGCTCATGTATCATAGATGCCAGAAAATCCACACCCAAGAAAGGTCTACCTGTAGAAAACTGTTTCAGTTGGCTGGAAACCCATTCATTCAGTTCTGGTATTCATGCAGTAATCTCATTCTCTTTGGGCACAACTTGTTCTTCCCAGCTGAACCTGATTTCAATGGAAAATGCTGTGCCAAATGTAGTACTGGATGCATCTTGGTATTACACCCAGGATGTGAACTGTTGTACAGTTCAAAGGCAGGACCTGTAAGGACGCTAGTGCAGTAGGAGGAGGTGGGTAGCAACCCAAAGTATGTTAAAGGGTCAATCTGGATTTTTTAGGTAGTGATAAGATTCAAAGATGGGCAGATAGGCTTGACTTATATGGCACAGGGAACAAACAGGCAATGAGAAAAGCATGCACCAGAGCACCTGCAATGGTCGGTATCAGAGAAAAGTCAAACCCACCTGTCCTCTCCCTATTCCATGTAAACTGGTTTCATTTAGTATTACAGTAACAGGACAATTATAGCACCTAATGTAGTGTGCTGAGGCTTTACTCAGGTACAAAGTTTCTGTTTATCAGTCTGCATATCTCAAAAGAGCCTATTCTCTTAGTGTCAGTATGATTTATACTTGTGTACCTAGCTGCATTAACTATATCCCACAAGGCTAACACTGTTTTCCCCAACAATCTTCAACACTTAAGCCAGGAAGTCACTCACTCCTGTTATGATTATAGGCAATTGTATTGCTGGCAGATATTTAAGTATATCAAGACAGCCTCAGAAACACACAATTCCACATCCTCTCCTCTCCTCCCACCTCTAAAAACCTGACACAGCCAAAACAAAATTCTTCCCCAACAGCTCTGCTGAAGAACATGGAGTAGTTATAATAACTGATGAAAACGGTGAAATCATTGGCAGATTCCTAGTTACAACAGGGTGAAAAATTCCATCACTTATAACTGTATGGTATACCATAGAGCAATTGAAGAAAAAAAATACTTTCGGAAAATAGGAGCTCCTTAGCATTGAGGTTGTATTTGGAAGCAAGAGGGACAAGCCTACTTCCAGAAAAAGTGTGAATGCTTTAGCTACAGGGAATAGCCAATTTTTAAAAATGGCTGCACCAAACCAAACATAACCAACAAATTGTTGTCTTCCTCAAAGCAGTCCTGAGATGACAATGGTCACTGGTCCATGATCTTAAAGTAGTCATAATAGTTTCTATAAGTAAGAGATCTTCCTGATTTAACAGGTTTTGAATCAAGCCCCAAATCACTCACAGACCTTAATTTAGCTTTTGCAGAGTTATTCTGCAAGAAACTGACTTCAACTCGAACCAGAACCCTTTGAACACAGTTTGACTTTATGGATGTTTACATACTTCTATAACAGAAGTTCATCTTCATTATAATCTATGACTCAGAGTTCTCTTCAGATTCTGGAAAGAATATAGTAAATTCCCTGCAGAGTCATTAATGTTCATGGTATGCAATCTGTTTGTCAATGGATCTTTTCTATTGTCAAATCACACTCAGTCTCAGTGAAGACTTGCAAATGTTAGCTGCCCCCATGCTAGGTATAAATACCCATTTTCAGGTATGCCTTCAAACATTTATCTATGAGTAATTTTGACTACTCAAATGACTGTACTTCCACATGTGTCTGTGTGAAAGCTGACAGGATGAGCACGTGTTTTTTTACGACGTGAGTTGTCTGTGATGTGATGAAGATGTTGAATAAAACCAGTAATTAATACAGCAATTAAAATGTAAAACTCGAGTCAGCATTTTGATGCTGTTCCTGACTCTCTCCCTGACTTGCTCTATTACTTTGTGCAAGTTGGCCCGATTCTGCAAATACTTTTATTTATGCAAAGTACCACAAACAAGTGTATACAAGGTAATACATCTTTATTTGTCTAAATTACCAAAACCTGGCGTTTTAACTGTTTCTGTGACTACACACGCTGCTATGATCAACAGAATTATTTGCCAGCGTGGTGTTACAATACAGGGAGTTTAAGAGCGCACTTAAGTAGTAGCACTTAGTACTAACCACTCCCCAAGCAAAAGCATCAGTGCATAACAGGAGAACAAAAAGGACGGCAGAAAGACTGCGATTGCTACCTACAGCAATTCCTCCCCACCGCTTTGCCTCTGTTGCTCTCTGACTCAAACTCTGGCTCTAAGCCATTAATACTCACTGAAGCAACTTCCTACCGGCGCCTGAACACCCACTGCGGTGCTGAGATGCCTCAGCGGGAAGACACACCTGAGGAAGGATGAGAGGCAAGAACAGAAAGAACAGAGCTCGGGGCCTCTGGGTTTCCCTGCCCGCCCCCGTGACACGGACCCTGCCACACGCCGGCAGGAGCGACCGTCCGTCTGTTGTGCATTCCCAGCGGGAGCCGCGCTCTCCGCTCCCCGCCGGAGCCTTCCGAGCAGCAGCCGGGCAGGCCAGCGAGGCCGAGCAGCCCCGGAGGCATCGGGCTGCGAGGAACCGACACACTGGAGGCGGATTCCCCACTCGAGCCTCCGGCAGAGCCGTGCGGGCGCCGGGAAGCCGCCGGAGAGCTCCCGATGAAGGGGGTACCCAGGGGAGCCGCAGGCGCGACGGAGACACGCGGCGTTCCTCA